>CM062814.1:57243953-57816453 GCA_031772625.1 Pinus tabuliformis | reverse complement strand
ACAATGTTGAGTTGTAAGAGGACATACAAAACCTTCAGCATGGGGGAATGTAGAGTCCAAGAACTGCTTTACCTTGACACCATTTTTTACCATATTTCCTCCTTTTTCCTATTCCTATCACCTAAATAAATGAAATAAATATAAGGTTTGTTAAGGTAAGCACTTACAGGTCCTATTTTTCATATTTTGTCCATATACCTTATTGTTTTATTAAGGTTTTGATTCAACTACGGAATTGACCTGATTTTGCAGCTAATCCGCAAATCTACAACTACCTCCATTGTTGATAGGGCTCGAATGCACCAGCTCAACAAAAGGATATATGGATAGATCAAGAATGATCCCCTCATGGATTCCTTCCTATTTTTTTGAACCAATACTTCAAGATAATCACACTGCAATGTAGTCAACCTCAAAGTCAACTACAAGATAATGTGTCGAAACAAAGTCTGAATTTTACGAAATATTATCGATTTTCTTTTCCAAATAGCAAATCGATGATTAAGCAATATGATTTGGTTTGATAGGGATTGTAATGAAGATACTTAGGCTTGAATTCCTCATGTTGTTAATTAAGAAAATGTTATAATAACAATGGTCACTCTATGTTTTGGTGTGTGTCGTTGTATGATTTTGAGAACATCTTGTTAACACTATTTCCGATTAATAGACTTTGGTTCATACTTTTCATGTTGTGTTGATTAAAGTTGTTGACTATATCGTGGAGGGTCCCTGCATGCAGATTAGGTCTTTGACTCATTGCAAATATATTTTCTTTGGTTTCTTAGAGTTAAATTATGGATGCTATGTTTTATGTTTTAAGATGCAGATCAATGGAGTTCGCGACTAAATTAACATTTGCATCAGCAATTTCATTTATTTTATACCTAGCATAACTTGATCATTTAATTTTCTTTCTACCTAGCATATCATTTGCTTTCTACCTAGTATAATTCAGTCATCTCATTTCATAGTTTGGTCATAGCTTATCAATTTCATTCTTGTTTTACTTTTGCATTGAGTGAAGCTACAATAGTTAAAGAGTGATAATATTTTCCTTAGAAACTGAATTCAACCATCATTCATTTTCCAACTCAATAAAGTAGATTTCCTTTACATCATTCCCTACTTTTGTAGTTAGTTTAATGTGGCTGCAGCATATAAATCCAAACATAATAAAAAACAGTTTAACGGAGTAGAGCTAGGATCACTCTTTAACCATCCCACAAAAATTGATTCAATTAATATTAATTTTAGAATAACCAGCTAACATATCTTAGGGACAATACTCTAATATAGACAACAACACCATTTCCATACTAATTCTAGACTTAGACTTTAACTATAACATAAACACCTTAACAACATAAATAAATTCTAGCACATACAGTGCACTTTTGCTTCATTGGTTTACCTGCCCTGGTCGATAATTTATGCTTACAATTTAAGAACATTAAATTGACTAAACAACCACTCCATGCCATAACAACAAGTGGTAAGAGTTTCTAGTGGAGAAAGTGTCAGCAAAGGGCCTTTCATGAGCTAAAGAAGAAGTTCAGTCAAGCACCTATTTTGACATTACCAAACTTGCAGCAACCCTTTGAAGTGGAGACAGGTGTGAGTGGGTATGATATGGGAGAATTCATGATGCAATGAATAAGGCATGTATGTTATCATTATTAAGTATTTCATGGTGCAGTTCTTAACTACCCTACCTACGGCAATGAGCTTTATGCCATGGTGAAAGTTGTGAAGAAGTGGAAGCAATATCTGATGGAGAAGGAGATAGTAATCCACACAGATCACCAACCAGTATAGTACCCACAGACCTAGAGTAAGCTACAATAAACCAAGCATTACAAGTGGATATGATTTCTACAACAGTTTCATTTAGTTATTAAGAATAAGGAGGGTGGCACAAACAAGTTGGTTGACATGCTTTCAAGGCCACCCACATCAAAGATCACAACTTTGAAAACATTGATCCACATGGAATCATTCACCCATCTTGCATACATAGAAGCATATTAAGAGGATGATGACTTCAAGGAGGTATTTTAGTAGTTGTAGAGTCAAATTCATGTGCACGATGGTGACAACACCATTTCCTACCATATCCGGACAAGTTACTCTATATGATGGATAAGGTATATGTTCCTAAGGGTAAGTGGTTACAACTTACTAGAGAGGCTCATACTTCTAAGGTTTCAGGACACTTTGGTGTAGGGAAGACAATGGCCAACTTGCATGTGCATGTGTATTGGCCCAAGATGAAAGAATAGGTAGCTAGGCTCATAAGAGGATGCATGTTTTGTTGTACCAGTTGTTATTGTGTTTTCTTCTCGAAGGTGTACGAAAAGAAACCACTTAAAGTTGTGGATGAAAAACAACCCTAATAATGAAAATGGATGCTAAACATTGTAGATCTACAACAAATGATAGAAACAAAACATGCCAAAGCCCTGATCTATGCCACAATCATAGTTAAACAACAAAATGGAATAGTAAAATAAGCACAAGTAACTCCAATAATCCAATGGAAACCAGATATATAAAGAATATATTTTATTAAACAACACCTATGAAGGGAACAAATAATGTTACCATCCCCCCTCTATGGGATGGGTTCTTGGTTATCCTCAAATGTCTTCAGCTTTTGTAGAGTCTCTCTCCTCTATAATGTGTAATCCCAACAAATAAAATGTTTGGGCTCAATGAGAACTCAAATGGAAAAGAAAAATGGTGTGTGATAGTGATAATAATTAGAGCTGCAACAGTGGATGCAACAATGAAAATAATCGAAAGTGAATAATGAACGGACAACCCTTCTATTTATAACAAAATTTTAAGTTATCCTCGAATAATGAGCAATAATAAAATACTATTAACCCCATTCTAGAAATAACCATTTGGAATATTTTATTATCTTTGGTTAGAGGGAAAAAGTATTTAAACTTTTATTTAGAATAAATGATTTATTTATCATCTCAAGGAATATGGTTAAAGAATAATAAAAAAATAATGATTTATTTAATTATTCCTAATGGATTTGGTCAAACATGACAAGGAATAATAACTAATTAGTGATTAATTAATTATTCCTAGAATAAAATAAGATAATTAATGATTTATCTATTTATTTCTCATAATTGGGTCAAATATGACAACGAATATTAATTAAGCAATGGTTTAATTAATTATTCCTATAATATAATTAAACAAATAGTGATTTGTTTAATTATTCTTCATGGATTTAATTATAAATTGCATAACAAATGTGATTTATTAAGTAATTTCTCATAGTGAAAGCAATTTTACTATGGTAAAATTGGCCTTACATGGTGTACTTCAATCCATCTAGTAAATTATGGCTAGATGATCTATTTTTGTGATAACATATTTCCCCCCAACGTACGAGTCTTAGGAGAAAAACGTATGACCGAAGTATGTTGTATGGACACAATCACTAGACAACAAAGTGAAGCCAAAGAGAGAGAGACCAATAGAATTGAAGTGAAAAAGGATAGTGACAAAGGGGGCAAGACTAATGCAAGTCTCATTTTATGTTGTGGTACTGGATCTCAGTGAAGCAGGGGAGGCATACCTATACCCGCTGAGATAACTTAGTACGAAAATAAGGATGCGTTCAAAAACATGAAAATGAGCAATAAAATACATGTTGAATGGTACATGACATGCTGGCATAAATGAGCCCTAAAATAATACAATGTGTCTGACATACATAATGTGCCTAGAAGAAACATGAGGCAGGACTGAATACAATAACATATGAGTACATGATATATAATGGCCCTTCCCTAAAAAATGGGTGGGAGGGAGGGTAGAACAACCAAAGAAGCCCTACTGAATAGGAAAAGGCTCTGCAAAATTGAATGGATCATCTGAAGGAGACATGCATGCGATGAATGCTGCAAGTGGTCAGAACCAAACCCATC
This sequence comes from Pinus tabuliformis, assembly GCA_031772625.1. Taxonomy (NCBI): domain Eukaryota; kingdom Viridiplantae; phylum Streptophyta; class Pinopsida; order Pinales; family Pinaceae; genus Pinus; species Pinus tabuliformis. Next base: position 57,812,497 of record CM062814.1, on the reverse strand, counting down.
AAATCTGTGGAACTGCATCTAAGGCTATAGTATAATAGGAAGGCATCTGGGCATGTGGGGGGCTACATGAAGGGCCACCCCCTCATGAGGTCTGAAACATCTCACACACACCCAGGAATCACTGGTACAATCTGTTGCATCATTGGACCATAAAGTGTATGAATCATGAGCATGAAACAACCAAGTCAAAGGGAAATGATGATTCCATTTGCTTGATCCGAGGCACCGAATGGGAGTGGAAGATGGAACCAAGATACACTACCCTATAGGTCATTCTTCTGGAATAAATGAGTTGATGTTGACAGAATAGGGCCCGCTATAGATGAGGCAATGAGGATCTTCAACTAAGGCACAAGGGAAAATAGTAATATGACTGATGGACTAACACCAAGGACAATGGAAAAAGTGGGACTGAGGGACAAACAAATGGCTTCCCTTGTCAGAGCATAAAGTGCATGGTTGACCTGGCAGCGATCAACTCGACTACAAAGGGGATGGTGTATAGTATGACTGGAGGCTAAAATGGGCAATACGGGATGAATGGTATGAAAATATGAATGGAATATTGTGACATGATGTAATGGGACGTGAAACAAACTCCATGGATGCAAAGGTGACTCATTATGGATGCTCTGGAAAAGGGTGACTCGATGACGCTGTCACACAGAAGAGGCCGGGTGGGGACCATGAAGACATGAGCACATGATGGTTTCTCATGACGAAAATCGACACGTGATACAACAAGTATTAAGTGTAGCTTTATGAAGAAATTCGATTTTGAGAGGCGATGCAGTGACGCTTCTCGGAAAAATGGCTTCTGGGTGAAGTGTCAAATCATCAAAAACTAAGAAAAAAACACATTATAGTACTCGATGAGAGATATCCAATGGTGTTGACGGTTTGTCAAACTGAGCTATGGTTTGGTCGCAATGGGCAACAGAAAAACTGTTAGTTTTTCTCTAAAAGGACGTTTTCCCTCCAATTTGATTCATTTGCACATTGAGCTTTGGTGAATTTGGAGAGGAGGAAAAGGCCCTAAATCTTGTGGAGATCGTAGCAGACAAACCAACCATCAGAATTAGGATCTGCAATTTTCAGGAAAGTGGCCTTACTTCTCTAAATATGGCCTTAGTGCTTCTTGTAATGATGGTTCTTGCTGAATAATTAAGGGAAGAGGAAAACAAGAATGAACTACTAGAGAAGGTCTAGAATCATCCTAACCCAGTAAGTCAAACATGGGGGCTATGTGGTAAAGGTGGCATGACATAGAGCCAAATATTGTAAGATTTGGTATCAAAAGTCTACGATATGCGATGTGAATATGGCTCGTCGGAGTGGTCGGTAGGACAAACTATCCAAGGAATGGGAGGATAATCAACCATACCTAGATCCAGTAGGATCTAGGTCGAGACCTATGATAATAAATTAAGAATATGGCCAAGGGAAAATCATCATGCCCCCAAGCATGGGATACTACCAGCAAACATATGTGTTGGAGGGGACTAATCTGGTATGCAAAGGTGGGAATGATGCCCCCTATCAAGAGGAGTTTGTGGAGCACCATTGTGTTCCAAGTGCTCAAAAAAGGGATTCAAGCATCTCAGCCCAAATTGACACGAGATCCTCCAAAGGATGATAAGGAGATGTAGGGGATTATGTGCCCCCTAGTATGTTATGGGTGTACTGGATGTATTTAGAGTGGTGGACTCCAAATATGGAAGGAATTACACACAATGGTGCATATCGTCCCACGGATAATTAGGGGTAGTCATGGCTTCCGTGATGTCCTCATCAAAATTGAAGATGGTGGGATGGGAGGAAGATTGACTAAATGATGTGGCAATGGTACCTAATGCATCATCCTAAGAAAGAAGGTTCACATACGCATCATCTGGAATGGTAGATGACGAGCTAGTAGATGGAAAATCTACCGATGTTGAGACCTGGCCTTCTGACGAAGGAGGTTCGATAGAAGTACGTGCATAAACCTCAGAGGTTTTCCTGAGAGGAACTCAAGGATGATGACAGGTAAAGGATATGGATTATGGAGTCCCTCATCTCGACATCAAGGGGGGGATCACAATGGTGGGACTAGAGTCCCCCTGTTTTGGTACACTAAGAGTACCATAATCCATAGGTAGAGGAGTAGGTGATCCACTACGAGTGGCCTCGAAATCACAAAGTGCTTGAAGGCAATCACAAAATTTGTTGAGACGAGGGAAACAATGGGAATAATGACTGTAATAATCACACAAGGCACAAGGGTGATTTGTGTGCAACGTTTTGAGTTTCTTGGCTGGTCCCTGTAAGGTAATTTGGACCTCAGGGATAGTTGACTCAAGGAACGTATCATGAACCAAAGGTTTGAGATGAGGAAGATAAGGACAATTATTGGTGGCATGCCCAACAATCTTACACAAAGCGCGCAGAGGCGTTGGCTTTGGAGCTTTTGGAGATGAAGGCGCTTAGGGAGCCTTGTCCTTAGGTTCCTTTTTCTTAGCTTTGGCCCCCTATCCAGATGCTTTCACAACAAGAGTGGGTTCCTATTGAGGTTGCGGTGGAACTGAAGCAACGACAGGGGTCATAAGGACCGGTAGAAACGAGTTCAAATCATGATATGGTCTGAGTTGACCAAGCAGAGTGTTTGTTGGGGGATCAATGTAGTAGACTGGGTTCCCCAAAGTCATATTATGGAGGACCAATGAAGCCATGATAAGCACATAATATATTCTTGGAGGAGGAAACAAGAAAGGTATCTATCCTACAGGGTAATGTCCCGATGGAACATCTCCTAGATGGTTGAGACCTAGAGGAATAGTTCCTGGTGGGAACAAAGGAGAGGCACCCACAAAAGGAGGAGGTCTTGGGGGGTGGATCCGAATGGCTCGGCTAAGATGCTAACTACGGGGTGTTGAGGAGCTGGTTGCAGATCAGATGTACCATATTGATTTTGAGTAACCCGTGACACTTGTAACATGCAAACACTCAAAGAGCTAGGCTCAAAGATAGGAGGGGGAGGACCAGGGAAAGCACCCAACAATGAGGAATATTTGTAGACTCCAGGTGAAACACTAGTGAGAGGGGTAGAAGACTTCTTTTTGGACATAGATGAGATAATGGACTCAAGGGAGGTCAAGGATGTTGTCTCGTAGTATGTCAACTGATCGATGGTGATGATCTTACCTTCATGGGTGAAGCACATCTTGCGGAAAACCGCAGATGCGATAACTGACATGGAATAATTGTAACTACGACCTAAGAGATTGTTTTAATATAGAGGGGCATCAATAACCTCAATGTCAACATGAACAATTTTTCCCGCAAGAGTCACTGAGCAATTGCGGTAAATGTTGAGAGGCTGGGAGGAGTGACCGTCCCAAGCACACAAAGTGATGGTGGATGGGGACAGTTAAGGTGACTTTAGTTTCTTCCAAATGGAAGCAGACATCACGCAGGTGGATGCACATTCGTCAATAATGCATCGGGAGATGATGGCATTATGGACTCAGACTGGTATCTAGAAAGAAACAGATGGAGGTAATGGAGGATGTTATGATGTATCAACAGGAAAGACAATCAAACGATCATCAGAAGGATCAATTGCACCCAAAGAAGTTAGTAGATCTTTCTTTTGAGATGGACACGACTGGAGTACCTCCACCGTCAACATGGAAACATGTGATTGTGCCAAGTCGTCTATTATATTGTATGTATGGGCAGCTCAGTTAGAAGTCGGGTTACAACATAATCGTCCCTTTGGGATCCTAGGAATTGAATCAAATTTAGGTTGAGGGATCTATAGTGGACCATTTGGTGTTGTAAGAGGCTCAGTAGATGCTTTGGTTTTAGACTCAATGGAAGACGAAGTCGATGGCTTGTCATATTGACGCGACCAAGTTTTCAAGTTGATATCATAGGTATTGACCTCGTCAGGATTAATCATAAGGATCTGGTAGTTACCATGACCAAAAGGTTGGGGAAGGTGGGCTACTTGACCTTGCTAAAGTTGAGCAAAAAAAAATCCTTGCTGAGGGAAAGGATTTGTGAGCATGACTAGTTGGGATGGCGCAGGATTTCGAGGCGGTTGCTGCATGGGTGGTTGACCTCTAGAAGTTACTTTGGCTTCCCACATTTGGCATGTCTAGGGTAAGAGGGGACACTCATGAGTATAATGGCCATGTACACCACAACATGCACAAGGCTTGTTCGTACGAATAACCTTGTTTTTCTTGGGTTGGTCGCCCTATTACTGGTTATTGGTGTTAGGCTGGTTCCCCTGGGGTTCATTAGGTAGATTACCTTGGTTACCATTGTTACCTTTCACCTTATTACTTTTCTTCGAATTCTTGGGATTGGTCGCACTCTACTGTGCAAACACTTGACCCTGAGGGGGCGATGGTTGTTGAGGCTGAGGATGCATGGGAGACTGTGGCGCTAATGCCTAAGGGGCTAAAGCGCTCGATGATGCATATGTATAATATGGTGAAGGAGCAATGGTTTGGTAGATAGGTTGAGCACTAGATAGCCCTAACATCTATTGATGTGGTTGGGTAAATGATAAGAGGTGCTTTGTCTTGAATACACGTTGCTAGAAGGAGGGGCATAAGCGTTAGAGGAACTGGTGCCCCCCTACGGATAGTCATAACTATACTGATTATATGGTGAAGGATGTGAAATAGCTCCAATGATACCATCGGCGGCGTGAGATGCCCCCGGTGCATTGGCACCACCAGGATGAGGGAGGTCTAGTATAACAGTATAGACATAACCAGATTGAGCATAAATCAACTCATATCTTAGAGAAGTCTCGAGAGCCTCTTCCTCTATCTAAGGAAAATGAGACATGAAATCTTTGGCAATAAGTAATAAAAGAGTCCTAAGAAACCAATCGAGGCAGACATGGTCTTCAAAGGGCAGAGCATGACACATGTTCCTCCTTCTACGCCATTCCTAGACATGATCGGAAAGATGGGTGGTAGAGGACAGACATAATGCAATCAAAAGCTCCGTATTGGTCTCATATTGGAGAGGTAACTGAAATTATGAAAGGAACGCTTTAGCAAGCATTGTGAAAGTGGAATGAGAGGCGACGGGCTGGTCTACATACCATTTTGCAGCATCTCTAGTGAGCATGTGTTGGAACAATCGGAGAAGAATGAAATCATCGGCAATGGAATTGGATGAAAACCACATATGGAAGGAGCAGACATGATTGGTAGGGTCCTCTCTAGGATTACCCTCAAACTTGGGAATGTCAGAGGGAAGCTTAGTTGGCATAGCTGGCCAACCAATGTTGTGGTGTATAGGGTAATTAATAAACTAGCTAAAATCTGGGAGGCTTAACCCAACCATAAAAAGTAGCAGGAGAGCTATCAGAGCGGTTGATGAGATGGTTCCGTTATATGTGACCACTAGGGTCGGAGCCAAAGCCAGGTTGGGTTCCTGCACCTAAGTGGGTCCTGACATGATGACAGTATGTGGTGAAGGAGGCTCGGAATTAGATGAGGAATTAGATGAACTAGAAGAAGAGTCGGTATGGGGACTTAGGGGACTATGAACTCGAACCCTATGGGGAGGAGTAATATGCCCAAGCAGAAACTAGGGATGAAGACCTAAGAGCCTCTGTGACAAACACCTTTATGGTGCAATGGTTATAAGACACAAGTGACACAAAAATGGTGAAGGGATATCAACAAGATGTTTTTGTCTCAGTGTGGGGAGATAAATTAATTATGTTAAGTCTTGTCTTGGTGGTGTAAACCAAGCGCCCTTTGCTTAAGGTGTGCTTGTGTGTGCTTGTGTGTTTATTAATTAAGCACAAATCATGGAAAAAAAATATCGTTGAAATAAATTGAAATTAAAAACAAAAAATAAACAACGAACCAACTTTCTAAACCCCACACAAACTGGGTTTGCAAACACTGTGTTGGTTGGTAGTGAAATCAACTAAAAACATATGAAAAAAGGCCAAGATATCTAAGCGTCGTTATGACTGGGATCAGATGGCACTATGATGCTGGAAAGTGGTGCAGAAACAAGAAAAAAAACCAGAGAGGAAAATCACTGCAAAAATATTGGGAGATGGGTGTGAAACCTAGGGCAACCAATGGGACCCTAAGGCAAATGACCAAACAAGATTTAAGATGAAAATTTGGATGGAAACAACCTATCTTTTAAGATCTAAAACATGAAGGTACATATCTAAAAAATATGGTTGAAAGCTCTGCAAAATCTCAAACTTCTTACTCAGTTAAACTCCTCCTATAAAGGTGGAAGCGTACTAGAAGCCCTAAGGGGCTAAATTCCACTTTGACGAGAAAATCTGAGTAGATCAAGGCCTAAGCGAGATGAGACATTGGTCAACCAACCCAACAGACAACTCTTAGTAAAACCCAAAAATAGATCAAAAAAATCCCAGAAAACCTAAATCACAGGTACTGACCTGATTCCTGGGATATCTCACTTTTTGGGCCAGAAAGTGTGCTCTGGACCTCCATATCTCACTTTTGGGGCAGAAAATATTTCTTCTCCTTGATTATCAGTCGGAAAGTCTCAGAAAAATGTGTCGTCTCTATTGCGGCTGGTTCCTGTGACCTGCAAAAAAGACTAGAAAACTTGCGGAAGTTAGAAATTTGGTTGATCTAGGGTTAAAAGGCTAATAAACAACATTAAGAGACTGAAAAAGAAAAACCCTAAGCTGAAAACTAAAAGTCACCTAGGTTTTTGGATCAGAATTAAAAACACAGTGGAGTCGCCAAAATTGTAGCGACAATCGGAAATTCCTAGTGGAGTCACCAATTAGAAAATCCCCAGTGGAGTCGCCAAAATTGTTATTGTGTTTTCTTCTCGAAGTTGTATGAAAAAAACCACTTAAAGTTGTGGATGACAAACAACCCTAACAATGAAAATGACTGCTAAACATTGTAGATATACAGCAAATGATAGAAACAAAACATGCCAAAGCCCTGATCTATGCCACAATCATAGTTAAGCAACAAAATGGAATAATAAAATAAGTGCAAGTAACTCCAATAATCCAATGGAAACCATATATATAAAGAATATATTTTATTAAACAACACCTGTGAAGGGAACAAATAATGTTACCAGTCCCCCTCTATGGGATGGGTTCTTGGCTATCCTCAAATGTCTTCAGCTTTTGTAGAGTCTCTCTCCTCTATAATATGTAATCCCAGCAAATAAATGGTTTGGGCTCAATGAAAACTCAAATGGAAAAGAAAAATGGTGTGTGACAGTGATAATAATCAGAGCTGCAACAGTGAGTGCAATAATGAAAATAATCAAAAGTGAATAATGAATGGAAAACCCTTCTACTTATAACAAATATTAAGTTATCCTCAAATAATGAGAAATAATAAAATATTATTAACCCCATTCTAGAAATAACCATTTGGAATATTTTATTATATTTGGTTAGAGGGAAAAAAAATATTTAAACTTTTATTTAGAAATAGTAAATAAATAAATGATTTATTTATCATCTCAAGGAATATGGTTAAGGAATAATAAACAAATAATGATTTATTTAATTACTCCCAAGGGATTTGGTCAAACTTGACAAGGAATAATAACTAATTAGTGATTAATTAATTATTCCTAGAGAAAAATAAGATAATTAATGATTTATCTATTTATTTCTTATAACTGGGTCAAATATGACAATGAATATTAATTAAACAATGGTTTAATTAATTATTCCTAGAATAAAATTAAACAAATAGTGATTTATTTAATTATTCCTCATGGGTTTCATAATAAATTGCTTAACAAATGTGGTTTATTAAGTAATTTCTCATAGTGAAAGCAATTTTACTATGGTAAAATTGGCCTTACATGGTGTACTTCAATCCATCTAGTAAATTATGGCTAGATGATCTATTTTTTGTGATAACACCAGTAGGCGTAGTATCAGGAACCATGGTTTATATCATCCCTTACCTATACCCACTCATCCCTGGGAAAACATTTACATGGACTTCGTGGGAGGTTTACCAATAACTAGGAAGGGACATGACTAATTGTTCATGGTACTTGATAGGTTCAACAAGATGTGTGTTATGATGCCCTATAAAAATATCATCAACGAGAAAGAAGCAACAAACTTTTGGGTACACTTTAGGATACTAATGAATATTGTTTTAGATAAGGACACTAGATTTCTTAGTGCATTTTGGAATACACTGTGGGAGAAGATGGGCACGAATTTGTAGAGGTCTACAACATTCCATCCTCTAATAGATGGGAAACAAAAGTAATCAATAGGACTTTGGTGTAGTTTTTGAGGGGTTACAATAAGAAGCATCCAAAGAAATGGGATGAAAATATGGTATACATACAACACTTTTATAACATAACAGTCCACACATCTACTAGTAAGTCCCCATTTGAAACTTGTTTTCAATATTTTCCACTTTCACCTTTGGATATTGCATATGGTCAACAAGGAATAGTAAGGGAGGATCTTAAAGGGGATGCCTTGAGGGTTGAAAATTTTGTAGAAAAGGTCAGGAAAATCCATATACATGTATAGGAAACACTGCATAAGTCATAGAAAAAATATAAGTCCAAGCATGATCAACACATAGCAGAGAAGTTTTTCAAGGTGGGAGATAGAGTATGGTACAATTTAATAAGGCGAGGCTAAATGGTCTTGGTAAGAAAATCAAGGCTCTATAATATGGTCCCTTTGAGAGACTATAAAAGGTGGGCTATGACACCTATAAACTCAATCTACCCCCATACATGTGCATTTACTTAGTTTTGAATGTGGAGAATCTAAAGCTATATGAGCCTTCCATGCTAGATCAGGAAGAGGAATATGTCCTACCTTCTGTAGAGGACTTAGCACCAGATGCTTAGGAAGGGTTGACAAAAGATATAGTTTTGTAAAAAAGGTCCATAACTACAAGAATTGGGAAACATGACATTTAGCAAATTGGATTGAAAGGAAAACTTCTTGGCTACGCTAAATGGTACACTCGAGAAAAGGTGAAGGAAAAATTTCCTCATCTCATTCAATAGAAGCTTTTGGGACCAAAATTCTTGCAAATTTGGGAGGTGTGATCTGGATTGGATCATTATATTTTTTTTCATCCATCCTAATGCTTTTAGAGTTAAAAAAGTGGAGGAATCAACTTGCATGACCATTTTGACTGGTGGGACGCAGTTTGGAAAATTTGGGTCTAAAACCTTCTAGAAACATTTGAGGCATAAAACGACATTTTTTGGGGGTAAAAATTTGTTGCTTTCGCATGACACCATTTTTTCCTATTATACACATAGAGACATTTCCAACGATACAATAATCACCTCAATCGGAGTTCGTACAAAAACTTTATGCCACTCATAAGTTGACCTTCCTGTTTTAGCCATCATAATTTGAGAGGGTGCCACATCAGCCCCCATTATTTACGAAAAGGATTCCACGTCAACCACATGATCATGATGAAGAAGACTCTAGAAGAATCCATATTATAACTTTGGTTAAGAGTTGAGGGAGTTAAACCTAACTGCTAGTAGTCTATCAAGCTTTGATGGAGTCAAATGTAGCTGCTAGTAGGCTATCGAGCTATGTTATAACCAAGCCACTAGGAGGAAAATGGGTTCCATTATTTTTTAGTTTGTTTGTTCCATAGGCGAGGAGAATAGCCAAGAGAGAAAAGGAGAGATGACAAGAGAGGATTTATGCACTATAGTAGCCCACGGGCCACATGCCTTACTTATTTGTACTCACAACCATTTTCTATTCAGAGAAAGAGAGCATAGCGGCCTCACCTTCTAGTTGGGTTTTCTCCTGAAAGGGTTTCCTAGGTTATATCTTGTGTCAAATCGTCGTTTGTGAGTTTTTATTACGTTATTCTCTATTTTCTACGTAATTATAATTTGCATACATACAAAATCAACAATAATTTACTGATCCAAAAATCTAAAGAGAAGTAAACCCTCATAGTGTAGATTTCAGATTTTAAAGTATAATTTATCAGATTTGTTGTGATGAATTGTCCACTGGAATATCCATGACAATTTACGGATCAAGTATTATTAATGTTAATAATAATAATAATAACAACAACAATAACAACATTAAATAATAATATCAACAATAACATTATAATATTGTAATAAGATGATTTATTAGATACAATAATATATTATATAATGATATTATTAGTGTATATATGTTATAATTAATGGATTACTATTAATGTAACATAGTTACTATTATTAATGGTGTTACTACTAATAATTCGGGGGATGTGGCTTTACACAGACAAGTGTAACAGTTGAATTGAATGACAATAAAATCACCATCAAGTGGGCAAATGAGGGGATGATGTGGTGGAGAGATCAATAGCACAAAGTATGTGGGGTGGGTGGTCATGAAGAAGAGTTTGTATTGTTATATTTTCTATCACTCACCGAGCTCCAAGCAAAGAATGGAGAAATTCGATATGAAGTGAGATATCCCCAAGCAGGAGTAGGACCTGGGAATATAAGACATTAGGAAAGAAGCAGACAAGAGAAAATAATTCAAGATGAGTTTTGCCACCCTGTTGTATCTCCAACAAAAAATTGAATGCTCTTTCCCTTAGCCTTTGCATATGATTTTCATAAGTGGTAATTCAATATGGAGTAGTGGTTATGGTAATTGTCAATTTAACTGACTCACTTGCAGTCAATTCAGTTCCAATAAAGGGGAAGGGGAATCTATTGTTTTTTTTTATCCTATCTTAAGGCACATAAGGCAGATTGACTCATTTCTCTTGCGAGGTGATATCCTCTTTCAATTTTTGTTCATCTTCTCCATTTGTGAATGCAATTTTTTCTCTCATGTAATAGATTTGGTGTCACTCTCTTTTCTCAACTGTAGTGTCATGGTGGCTCAACTCTTTTTGTATGATTCCCATCACCTGAAGGTTAGCTATCGAGGAGCCATGGAGGTTGAGGGGTCTCACATCTTGTCTTGGTGTTGTTTAGGGTTGTCCTTCAGGGTGTTAGGTTCCTTTCTTCCATATTGGTTGTGTTCCTAAGACCCCATGGAGCCTATTCTAGGTTGAGTGTCATTCTAGGGTCTAGTGGTGTGGGAATCCTAGTGTTTTAAGGGTTTATGTTGTATTATTGGCCCCTACCACCATCTCAGATGGTGTGGCAGGTGCCTCTATTGTCCCTGGGTAGTGTTTTGGTCAACATCTTGACTATTAGTTGGCATTCCCATCATTTTGTTGTTTGGTGTCAGAAAGTTAGCAAGGAATTGTATGCCTTAGCCACTTCTGAACACTTGGACCTAACTGGCAAAGCATCCATGCAAATAGTTCATCGATTCATCCACCTCTTAGTTTTTGGCCATATTAAGCTGGGGTGATACTATGTGGGAAGTGATTATCTTAGTCAGGGTTGAACATGGCTTAACTTTGGGTCTTTAAGTGTCATTGTCACCATGCCATGACAGAGGGACAAAGTCAGAAGAGAGGTCGCTTATTATTGAGAGTGGACTCACAAACATCACAATCACTTTCATCATCAAATTGAAGACTTTGTAGCACGGTATTAGGAGCACACTCTGGCCCATGTATAGGAGGAATTGACCAGGTATGATGGGGAATCCTCTTCTCACAGAACATCCCTCTTAGATACAAAAGTCCTTACTGAGTGGTCCAATTGGATCTCTAATATATGACAAACCAAGGATAGATTTAATCAATACATGCAAATATTGTAGTTGTATTGGAAAATGAATTCCTTCTTGGGTGAACTCTTCTTGACCAACATGATTCTAGGTTGGACCTTCTTTAATCTTTGGATTACTTGGATGGACATCTAAGGGATTTTGATCCCAGGTTGGAGAAGATTGAACATTATCTCGACATCCCCCTGCAGTAGGAAGATCTTTGACAAATCCAAAAACCCCTATTATGGTGGTAGGCTCTAATTCAAACCCTTTAGCTTGATTTTGTTATGGTTCTAGTTTATGACTGTAATTTTGCAGCTATTTTTGTTCAAGGCCACTTATGTTAGTATATTTTTATTAGTCTGGTTCGTGTAGTTACTATTAGTTTTTAGTTGTCTATCTCATCTCTAAAGAGAGTATATTTCTTGTTGTGGTCTTGTCTTCCCTGTAAGAGACCTGATTGACTTATTGTAATTCTTGTGTAATCCCTTGTTTTTGTAGATAATAGAATTCACCCCATAAAAAGAAAAATATTATATATTAATTTTACTAATAATAATATTATCATTAATACTAATGAGAAAAATAATATTATTATTATTACTATGTGCTTAACATTAATGTGATTGTAAATACCAATAATATTCATATAAATCTTAATGTGGTTTATAACATTAATAAAAATATTATTATAATATAACATAAAATTATTTCATGTAATACTATTATATCTCATTATTACATTGATATTATTAATTTCATTAATACTATTAAAGTTATTAATAATGTATTGTCAATATACCATCATCAATCTTTTTTACCATTATTAGTTTAGCATTGACCAATGGAACTTATAATGTTTAACTTTAAAAAATAAATATTTATTTGTCAATATTATTTAAAAAACTAATTTTCAAACATTTGTTTTGACCATAACTTGAAGGTCTTATTGTAACCTTTGCACAATGTAATGCTATGTGGATAATTATCTAACATATTTTATGCCATTATTTATGGATATGGTTGCAATATCCATTGATTGTTATTTATATATGTGTAGTGATATTTTATTCTTAAGATTTGAAGGAAGTAAATAACATATTTACCATCACTTACTTATCACTATAATTTAATCAAGTCTTTGCATAAAAAATGGATCGAAAAAATATGTAAATTACCAGGAGTTACTTCTCACCATTATTTATGTTTTCTTGAGGACTTATGTAGAACTGTAAATGTGTAGACTTACTAGTGGTTACTACCCACCAAAATTTATGCAAGTCTGTGTGCATAAATCCACTTCATATCTCAATTCATTTGTTCCTTCCAAAGCACCACTGCAGTATTCCATTTTCTTATTAACAAGTAGATTATAAAAGTTTATGATATTTTTCCCATAACATAATTTTTAACGGAGTTGTCTTTAGTGCAACTTTTTGGAATTTCCAGTGCCGAAATTAGGCGGAAAAATTTGAGGTGAAATCTTGATTTTCTTTATTTAAACTGGTTTTTTGAGTGTATATATGGATTCAAAATTTGAGGTGAAATCTTGATTTTCATCATTTAAACTGGTTTTTTGGGTGTATATATGGATTCACTGCCTGAAAAACCTCCAGGGCACTTCGATTGTGCAGGGGTTACCCATCACATTGGTGATTTCAATAAATTCTTGCCGAAATCAAACCGGAAAAACTTCCAAAAGTTGCATTAAAGACAACTCAAATTTTTAACTTGAATGGTGTGGACTCACCTCCCCTGCAACACTCATTATTATAAGTCTTTGATTAATAAAAAGATCATTTGAATTTAGAGCTTTTCCTAGGTTTACTACAAGGGAAACCAAACCAAGAGTAGAAGAAAAGTTTTTATCTCCAAGAAAAGTACCATAAACTACTAGATTAACTCTGAGCTTGATAAAAATACAAAAAACCTAATAATTGGGACTATACAAGACATCATGATGGGCATGAAGCCTTCACTATTGTTCCTAATCACAAAGGCAACATGTTTCCAAGCAGTAGCCAAAAGAAAAATAACGAGTATTAGACCTTCAACCTTTTAGATTATGAGACACCTTGATCAATGAAAGGATTAGGAGGATTTTGTTTCTCCATTAGAATCTACCAAATTCTTGTTTGTCAAATATTTGCATTCCTTAAGCCATTAAGATTTTGACACCGCTTCCATGCATGAGGAAATACTAAAGGAGGATTTCTTGCAACCCATATTAGCTAATCGATCACCAACTTTATTTCCTGCTCCTTTTATATGCATAGGAATTATGATTGAGATACCTTGAAGAAGCATATTGGTTTTGGAGATGAGGGATTCTAGATGCCAACTATGAGAGAGTTTTTCTGAGTTAGAACCATTGAGATGTTTCTTGAGGATATTTATGACAATCCTCAAATCACCCTCAACAATCAATTTGTGGAAACCTTTTTCCAAAGCATATTGCTGACCTTCTTATAGGGAAAAAATCTTTGCATCATTGTTTGTACTGACGCTGATAGAGCCTATTGTAATGTATGCTGGGAGGCCATGATGATTGCAGAATTCTCCTCCAAAACCTGCATTGCCTGTATTTGTCTTTGAGCCACTATTGAAGTTAAATTTAAGGAAGCCCAAAGGAGGAGAGGACCAAAAAGATTGAGCGAATGGGACGAGGTGGGTAGTAGGATTCACAAATGAATAGGAGGGACGTGAGATGGAGAGGGCCTCGAGAATGGAAGACTCAGGTAGGGAAGTCGGCCAAATGATTGGCCCCCCATGAGCTGGAAATAATGGATTCACAAATTTTTTTAAGGATTACTTTCCATATAATTGTTTCACTTCTTGATGATCTCTTGAATATTCTATAGTTCCTTTCCTTCCAGATTTTCCATTAGACAAATCCCAAAAGGAGCGTATAAGGATTGTTGAGAACAAGACTTTGAAAGGCTTATGAATGCCAAGTAGTGATGAGATCCACAACATCAGCTTGAGAATTGTGATATGTTTACTTGAAGGTGATTGTTGCTTTCCTCCAAATGTGCTTCGTAAAGGGGTAGTCATTAAAAATGTGATTTGGATTGTCCTTTTAAATCCCTTTTTCTAATTTTATCCTAGGTTAGAGTGTGCTTCCTAACCAAAAGCCAAAGGAAGGAGGTTACCTTGGGCCATAGACCTTACTGCCAAATGTGAGTCCATATCTCCTCTTTGGGGAAGTTTCCCAGATCTCCCGTAAGATTATAATCCTCTTTAATAGTAAATTTACCTGAGGACTTGAAACCCAATTGAAGAATGTCGACACCATCTTGAATATGAATTTTCCATGGCTACAGTTCCTTTTGGAGAATCTCCCAGTCCTCCTCTGGAATGGGGAAGCCCTAATCCTCCTGATATTTCCAAGTATGCCAATGACCTTCATTCGGTTGATCTTTCCAATATTGTGCCACTTGTATGTAGCGTTGAGCTTCCAATGTTCTATAAATTTGTGATAGACTCTCTTGATAAGTGATCCAGGTGGCTCCAGACACAGGCAGAAGTCCCAGAAGACTAAAAAAGGGTCAAAATTCAAAGTGGCTATATTTCTCCCAAACTAACACCATATTGAAGTGCTCGTCACCCTGATTCCAATGGTGTGAACGAAACTCAAATCCGAGATCGTATGAGGGAGAAAGAGCCAGTCAAAGTTTTGGTCAAAGTTGGGATGTGGGCCAGGTTTAAGTGTCTTACAAATTCACCATCAATTGACGTGGGAAGCTAGCTCCCGAAAGCGAGAAAATTTGTTGGATACTTAATTTATCTAATATCCCTTATATTAGACAAAATAAAAAAGGTGACTATTGTTATATAAAAAACAAAATATATAAAATATGGGTGGCGGGCCACCACCCCCACCACCCACTAGTCGGTTGCATGTATTTAAAAAAAATCATATTTTAATAGGGCTGACAAGACATGACCCCCGTTGGTCCAACCCACAACAAATATATATATATATAACCATTACCAAATTTAACAAAATGCGCCCCAAACTTCATAATAACCGCATGCCATTTCAAACAAACCGCGCCTTTAAAAACTTATTGTACACATGGATTTTGTGGGGAGGTGGGATTTGATCCCTCGACCTCCCCTTAACAAATTGACTTTTTTTACCAATGCGCTAGTGGCACTCCATGGAAAAGTCTACCTCTTCACTCATTTGCACGGGGGTCGGATTTGAACAGAATGGAGGACTGAACAGTGGCAGAATGGAGAGCGCTAGCACTGCAGAACCATGAGCGATGACACAGATGTCGAGGCAGAATGTGGCACGAAGTCTGAGATATATATATTTTTAATTAATTTGCAGGTGGAACCATGAGCCTGGAGAAGAGGCGAGGGGAACCATGTTTGAGCCCAATTTTCAAGAGGGCGAAATTTTGCTAGTGTCCAAATTGGACAAACTTTATGTCAATCCTACACCTCTCAGCGACATGAACCTGATTGTGCAAATAGAATTTTGATCTGAGCAGAAGATATTCAGATGACCTGGAGGAGGGAATCTTTGAGGAATCTAGGGGGAATCTAAAAGATTCCTGTAGCCCCAGATTTTCATTATGTCAGAATTCATAAATTTGACAGTCGATTTTACACTATTCGATGCCATGAATCTGATGATGTAATAATATTTTCCATTTGATCATTCCATTTTTCAACCACTTTTCAAAGTGGAGTGCAAGTGTCAACATTCAATGTGCTAGCAGTCATTTCCATGATATTCGATGCCACGAGATTGATGGTACAACCAGATCCATCATCCACTTTTTCTAATAAATCCTTGATGTGAGGTATATGTAGTGCGATCATGTACTTCTTTGTCTCTTTACTTGAGATACATTGTACTATATAGATCCCTGTTTGATGTTTGATGTGGGATCTTGTTTTCTTCTTGATGTGGGATGACTTATTGTCATGTTTTGATTGAGATTCCTTTGTCACCATGTTGATGGGATACTCATGTGTCGCCATGTATGTTTTGATTGAGATCCCTTTGATGCCATGTTGGTGGGATGCTCATTGTTAACATACGTGAAATTATGTCATGCTGATAGGAGTCCTTTTTTGAATGAGAGTTCCTGCAGTGAAACATCTCTTGGAGCCACTCCTGCGTGAGGGAATATTCCTTGCATGATAGAGAAAACACATGCATGTACATCATCACTCTTTCCAGCGCTTAATGCAATGGCCTACACCATCTTGACACTGTGGCCCGGAGACGTAGTCCCTCCTGGACGAACTCCATTATCAACGTCTTGTGTTTTATGCTTTTGATTCTTGTCTTGTTCCTTCTTCTTTATAACATGCATATATGTTCCTTTATGCTCTTTTAAATGCAATTCTAATCACATCACGAAAGAAAAATATCTTAGTTAAATCCGGGAGTTGCGTCAACTCGGATCAAGTTTGGTATCAGAATGGTCTTTGCGTGGATGTGAATTGTGAACATGAACAATGGAGGACGACAAAGCGATGTGCGAGACCATGCTTAGAATTTCCCAAAAGGTGGAAATAATGTATGAAGCTCTACAAAAATAGACAGAGGAAAAGCAACAATTGCAGCTTCAGTTGCGAGCCACAGAAGAGGCCCTGGAAGAATTGAACCACAACAACCAGAGTCTTCAAGCAGATAACGTTGAATTGAAGATGCTTCTACAGGGAGAGAAAGAGGAGAAATAGAGTTTGCTACGAGAGTTGCAAGCTAAGGACGAGGCCTTGGAAAAGCTGCAGCGTGACCCATGTGAAGTAAAAAGTAATTCTCCATCTTCATGTGTGTTTCATGATGATGATTTCGCTGTTTTTGAAAATCATACCATAGTAATTGGCTCCAAACTGTTGAAGAAAATGGGGTATGAAGGAAAAGTCTTGGGCATTAATGGTCAAGGCATAGTCAACCCCTTCAAAGTAGAAGAATTACCTTATCGAGCAGGGCTTGGGTATGTCAGAAAGGAAGTTGGGGAATGCACAAAGAAAACCAGCGAACCACCAACAACAGATGATGGGAGGCCCTCATCAGTTCTTTCCAACTCGACAATGGAGGTAAAAGATGTTGATTATCTGTCAGTTTCAACTTCACATAGTATGATTTCTGTTGGAAATGTGGAGATACCAATTACGGGGACAAACATGAGGCTTCTTACCAGGATGAGGTAGAAGGAGGAAGAAGAACTTGGTGTTAAAAAATAAGGCATAACTCAACCATTGGAGGTTGTGCAGAGACCTCGATTTGTAGTCTTGGGATACATCGAAGGAGAATGCTCAAAGGTGTCAGATTCTTCCAAGACATCGTCGAAATCGTAAAGGAAAGAGAATAATGGGAACACATCACCATCATCCCATGGCAGTGCCCATTGCAGGGAAAGGGATGAGGCAAGATCTCATCACCATAATGGCACCAGAGGCAGCAAGGAAAGGTATAAACAATCTAGATATTCGAATGTTCATTTCAATTATAATCATGTTGTTAATAATGATCATAAAACATGGCATCGAAAAACATGTAATTTTTGCAGTTTACATAACCGTGCATTTTTTGAGTGCTGGAAAAGAATAGCATCACACAAAAGGAGGAGGCGTGAAAGACCCTCTCAATGGAAGGTAAAGAAACATGTTAAGCAGATCCGAAGGAAGAAGATGTAATGCAGTCATTGCAATAGAGGAGGCCATCAAAGAGCCACTTGTTGGAGGCTCCATTGAGAGCAACGCCTTAAAGACAAAGTGTCAATGCATGAACCAAATGAAACGGTTGTTTGACAAGCGAATGCGCCACAAGGAAATGACCCATTCACATTGATAAGTGAGAAATGGTTCTTCTATGCGTGAGAGAATGTCATGGTCTTATTTTTTTTCCAACCATGTGTTGCATTTTAAAATAAAAGTGATGATGTGTTTTCCATCACTTGTTAAGCAACAATGATGTATGGTCTTATTTTGTGTTGCATTTTAAACTGTGAAAGTGATGTGGTGTTTCCATCACTTGTCAAAGCAACAATATTGTTTGGCCTTATTTTTGTAAATCATGTCTTGCACTGGTGAGGTGTTTTCCATCACTTGTTGAAGCAACAATGATGTGTTGGCCTTATTTTCATAGCTGGGGTATTGTTTCCATTTTGATGTAAAATTGACCACCAAGTATGTGTTATAAACTCATGGCAAGTATGGGATGCGTGGGTCATTAGTTGGTCTTGTAAATCAAGCATGTAATTTGCAAAACATTGTACTACAGGTTTGCAGAGGGCAGGTGCTGGCTCATCGCTTATGACTCTGAAGGACAAGGGTGAAGGAGAAGGAAGGGTGACTTATCAGACATTTGTAAGTGGAAACAAGGTACAAGGAAGTGGCAAATTATTTTCATGCTTTTGGAGGACCAAAACTCCCTAGTGGGGAGGATTAATCCAGGTGGCTCCAGACACAGGCAGAAGTCCTAGAGGACTAAAAAAGGGTCAAAATTAAAAGTCATTAGATTGCTCCCAAACCAGCACCAGATCAAAGTTCTCGTCGCCTTGATTCCAACGATGCGAATGACACTCAAATCCGATATCGTATGAGGGAGAAAGACCCAGTCAAATTTTTGGTCAAAGTTGGGTTGTGGGTCAGGTTTATGTGTCCTACAAATTCACCGTCAATCAGTGTGGGAACCTAGCTCTCGAAAGCTAGAGAATTTGTTGGATACTTAATTTGTCTAATATCCCTTATATTAGACAAAATAAAAAAATGACTATTGTTATACAAAAATAAAAAATATATAGAATATGGGTGGCGGGCCACCACCCCCACCGCCCACCGGTCGGTTGCATGTATTTAAAAAAATCCAAATTTTAATGGGGCCGACAGGCGGTGACCCCCATCGGCCCAACCCACAAAATATATATATATATATATATATATATTTATGGGCTATGGACAGGCCACCTCCGGTGGACCCGGCCCATGCCCCCACCCACTTTGCTGCACATAGTTATGGACCGGCGGGAATCGAACCCGCCCGGCCATGTGACCGGCCCACTCCACGGGCGGCCCAACCAAACATCACACATTTAATACAACAAACAAACCAACAATGCCCATGTGTCACACCCACCATAACTGCGCCCATGTAAATAGTTATATAACCGTTACCAAATTTTTAAAAAACACGCCCCAAACTTAATAATAACCACATGTCGTTTCAAACAAACCGCGCCTTAAAAAACTTATTGTACACGCGGGTTTTGTGGGGAGGCGGGATTTGATCCCCCAACCTCCCCTTAACAAATTGACTTTTTTACCAATGTGCCAATGGCTCTCCTTGGAAAATTCTACCATCAAACATATATTAACCTCCTCACTCATTTGCACGAGGGTCAGATTTGAACGGAACGGAGGACCGAACAGTGGCGGAATGGAGAGGTCTAGCGTTGCAGAAACATGAGCGATGACACAAATGTCGAGGCAGAACATGGCACGAAGTCCAATATATATATTTTTTAATTAATTTGCGGTGGAACCATGAGCCTGGAGAAGAGGCAGGCAAAACCATGTTTGAGCCCAATTTTCAAGAGGGTGAATTTTTTTCCAGTGTCCAAATTGGACAAACTTTATGTCAATCTTACACCTCTCAGCGACACGAACTTGATGGTGTAGACATAATTTTTTATCTGAGTAGCAAATCTTCAGATGACCCAGAGGAGGGAATATTTGAGGAATCTAGGGGAATCTAAAAAGATTCATGTAGCCCCAAATTTTCACTTTATCAGAATTCAGAAATTCGATAGTCAATTTTACGCTATTTGACGCCACGAATTTGATGGTGTAATCAGATTTTCCATTTGATCATTCCATTTTTCAGCCACTTTTCAAAGTGGAGTGCAGGTGTCAGCATTCAATGTGCTAGTAGTCATTTCCATGATATTCAACGCCACGAGATTGATGGTACATTGAGATCCAGCAGTTTATCAATGTCTTATGCTTTATGTTGCTGATTCTTGTCAGTTTCTTCTTCTTTATAACATGCCTATATGTTCCTTTATGCTCTTTTAAATGAAATTCTAATCACATCACGAAAGCAAAAGATCTTGGTTAAATCTGGGAGTTGAGTCAACTCAGATCAAGAAGAGAGCTTTGGAAGCTGCTGCCATGAATCAGACCAAAATTTGGTCAAGCCTCCATTATGAATTTCCCCAAAATAGTTATTTTGAATGATTTCCTTATTGTTGTCAGCCAAATTCTATATGGAAGAGCCTGACGTGAGGTTGTGTTTGTGCAACTTGGAGTCTATGCTAAGTCCTTGCCAATATTTTTTGTCCCATAGTAATTTCCAAGGATATTGACCCCCTTGAAGTCAACACCACCAGAGTTTGGCCCCCATGACTCTATTAAGCATCTTTGAATCCTTGAGTCCTAAACCTCCTCTTGATTTGGTAAGACAGAGCGAACTCCAAGCCACAACCACCCACTTATGTTCCCGGGCCGCTCCCACATAAAGAAAAGAGTGCATTAGGTTACACATTGAACGCATGATGCCTTTCGGTGCAACTAGGACCAAAATTCTATAAATTGGGAGTGATTGAAGCACCAATTTGAGGAGAACTAATCTTCTTAGAAAATTTAAGGCCTTAAAGGTCCAATTGTTTAGTTTGGTGAGAATTATATCCAAAAGATCTCTCTAGTGAATATTTTTCAACGAATTCTCTACTAGTGGGGCACCTAGATAAATGATCGAGAGAGAGGCTCGGGATAAACCTAAGAGACAAGCACGATGGGCTTAAATGTTAGGATGTGTATTAAAGAAGAAAGCTTGCGACTTGTTGGGTTCAATTTCAGTACTAGAGGCTAACATGAAGTCATTTAGAATGCACTTGAAGGCCAAGGCTTCTTGAACCGAGGGATCGCCCATCAACATAGTGCGATCCACAAATTGTTGGTGAGTTATGGGTGCCAACCAATTGTTGAGACGAATGCCCCACATCTCACCATTAAGCATAAAATGTCTAAGATAACACCCATGACCTTCAATAGCCAGGACAAAAAGAAAAGGTGAGAGTGGGTCTCCTAGGAAAATACCTCGAGAGGCACTAAAGGTGGAGGAGGGGGAACCATTAATAATCATAGAGAAGAAAGGGGAGGAAAATAAGGAAGCCACCCATTTAGCCCAATCATTAGAGAAACCAAAGGCTTTCAAAATTTGGAAAAGATAATCCCAACTCAATTTATCAAATTCTTTTGAGAAATCTTATTTGATTACCATACTTGATTTTCTGAACTTTTTCATAGTGTGTATAAGCTTATGCGCTACTATGATCTTGTCCAAGATTTGCTAATCCTCAACATATCCTGACTGCTCCTTGGAGATGAGCAAAGGAAAAAAGGGTTTGAGTCTATTGACTATGATCTTCGAAAGGATTTTGTACACCATGTTACAGAGTGTGATAGGTCTAAAGTTACTTGCATCTGCTGCTTGTGTCGATTTATGTGCAAGAGTGAGGAAAGTGGCATTTACAGCAGGGAGGATAGAGCGTTTTCTTTGCAATTCCTCTATGAAAGCTAATATCTCCTCTCCCAAGAATGCCCAACTTACTTAGAAAAACTTTGAGGTGAAAGCATCTGGTCTAGGAGCCTTATTTTTTGGGAGGCTCATCATTGCTTCCTTAACCTCCTGCAAAGTAATTTCCTTCATCAAAGTCGTGTTTTGGTCTTCAGTGACCAATCTTAGAATGTGGACGATTATTTTCTCCATGGATTGTAATATATTAGGGTTAGGCTTTTTAAGGAGATTGTTGTAGAATGAAGTAAGTTCTTTTCTCAATATCCCTATGATCAAAAAGCCATTGTCCATTTTGTGTGGTAAGTGAAAATATATGATTATGATGCTTGCGTTTCAACATTGATTTGGAGAAAACTGAGTATTCTTCTCCCCTTCCCTCAACAATGAAATCTTAAATTTTTGCATCCATAAAGTCTCCTCCTACTTCTATCTTTCATTAATATCATAATTTAAAATAGTTGAAAATAATTAATATTATTTTGTATTAATGGAGAAATGGTTACATAAGTTGTAACGTATCTCCTTAGTTTAGGATTTGTTCCTAGAGTTTAGGAGTTTGTTTGCAACTTCTGAGTTCTAGTAAAGTACTTAACGATGTAATTGATCATTTGATGAATAGTAGAGTGTACGGAGAGATTTCTCTTTGTTTGAGTGCAGTCTCCAGGTGCAGTACTCACCTGTGAGCTGCAACTCCTTCTTTTTAATTCAAATTTGATTTTTATCTTGGTATCAGAGCACAGAGTAGGGATAGCCTTAATTTTTTTAGGATGCATCATTGATTACAGAACTGTAGTGGCAGTGGAGTGTACAGAAGCATTCGTAGGATCAGGTGGACTGCAGGAACACCTGAAGACAGGTCTTAGATGACTGATCATCTCTGAGCGCAAGAAAGTGTTGGCGCGGTTTTGACGCGAACAGTCGCGCCATTTTTTGAGCACAAAGAAGAGCTGGTGTGGGTTTTTAAAGGAACAGTCGCGCCACTTGGCGCGGTTCTGAGGGTGATAAGCGCACCAGCGTGCCAGAAAGTCCTATTGGCACGTAAAATCAAGGATTAATCGCGCGTAAGAGCCTCGATTTTGTTTTTGGCGCAGGTATTTCACTGTCAAAGAGCGCCAACCTCTTTCTCATTGAAAAATCTGCAATTTTTTGCAGATTGGAGTTGCCCGGTGATGGCACATTGAACTTCCGGATCTGTTCGGTGGCAGCAGATCGGAGTAGCCTGGTGGTGGCGTATTGGAGTTACTGATATACTTGGTTGTAGCAGATCGGACTTGCTCGGTGGTGGCGTGTTGAAGTTCCTGATCTACTCGGTGGCAGCAGATCGGACTTGCCCGGTGGTGGCGCATTGGAGTTCCGGATCTGTTCGGTGGCAGCAGATCGGACTTGCCCGATGGTGGCACATTGAAGGTACAAATGTTTTTTCTTCAGCAAAACAGAGGTTCGGATCTGGTATAAGTCAATATGAATAACAATTTAGAATCGTATCTCCACGAGTCTGGCAAACTCGATGGATCGAATTTCAACAACTGGAAATTCAAGATGCAGACTTTACTTGAAAGTGCAAATGCGTGGTCGATCATGACAGGAAATGAGCTGAGATCAGGATCAGCCACACAAGAACAAGATTGGGATAAAAGGGAGACAAAAGCAAAGGTCATATTGAAGATGTCCGTCAAGGACAATGTTATCCCACATATTAGAGACTATAAATCGGTCACTGACATTTGAACGACGATCAAAAAACTATACCAGACGCAGAATTCAAACCGCATCTTGTCACTCAAAGGCAAGTTGTTTGCATTAAAGATGCAAGAGAATGAATTTGTTGATGGATTCATTGCTAGAGTTAAAGACCTGAAGGAAAGATTGGGAGATATCGGAGAGAAAGTTTCCGATTTAGATCTGGTCACGATCACGTTGAATGGAATGATTGATGATTACCAAATGTTTATCACAGGGCTGTCAGCAAGGGAGAAAGCCCCTTCATTTGAAGAGCTGACAGGGATTCTGATACAGGAAGAAGAGCGGCGATAAAATTTGAAATCGTAGAACAATGACCTTGCTCTGATGGCAAAAAGGAGACAGTTTAAAGGGAAGCAGCATCAGCAACCGTAGCAGCAACAACAAAGAGGAGCCGACACATTTCAGAAGAGACCGTTTAAAGGTATGTCTGCTAATAATTTTCCCATCAAGAAATGTTTTTACTGTGGAAAACCTGGACATGAGATTAGAGATTGTTATAAGAGTCAGGCAGACGAAGGAAGAAACAAGCAGAGGAAACATAAGGGTTACTTCGTTAAGGAAAAGGAGAATCATAGCCACGAACTTCGACTATTTATAGTCGATTATGCTCTTTCAACTTCAAAGGAAGATGAGGACGACATATGGTATGTCGACTCTTGCGCATCCTCACATATGACTGGTAAGAAGGATTGGTTTGAATTTCTTGAAGAAACTTCATGTGGGTCGAAAATCTATTTAGGAGATGATAGTGGACATGAGATCAAAGGATATGGTGACATTCCTGTAAAATTACCTAGTGGAGACATTAGACACCTTAAAAATGTATTGTATGTTCCAGGAATTAAGAAAAAATTGGTTTCTGTCTCAATGATTATTGATCAGGACATGCAAGCTCAATTCTTTAAGACTAACTGTGTCATTAAGGATAGCCAGATGGTAATAGTTGCAACAGGAGTGCGCGTTGGGAATTTGTATAGACTAGATGTGAAGAGTATGTCACAGCAAGCAATGGTTGCAACTGGATCAACAGCCGAAAATCTCTGGCATCAGAGATTCGGCCATCTTAATCTGCAAGACCTCATCCTACTTCAGAGAAAAGGTATGGTCGATGGACTCCTTGTTTTCCATAATGTTAAGCTGGATTGTGATAGATGTGAATTAGGGAAAATGCATAGAGAAGAGTTCCATTTGCATGTTAATAGAAAGGAAAGAGACATTTTAGAACTGGTGCATACAGACATCTGTGGACCCATGCAAACCAGGTCATTAGGAGGAGCATATTACTTTCTCTTATTTACAGATGATTGCACTAGATTTTCATGGGTATACTTTCTGAGTAAAAAGAGTCAAGCTTTTCAGTAAAGAATATAAATCCATGGTATAAAACCAGACAGGAAAAAGGATAAAAATTCTCCGCTCAGATCAAGGGGGAGAATACAGGTTGGGAGAGTTCATGGATTTCTGCAAGCATCATGGGATTGTGCAACAGTTTACAGTGCCTCACACTCCACAGTAGAATGGAGTGGCAGAACGAAAGAACAGAACTCTTGTGGAGTGCGCAAGGAGCAGCTCCAAGGTAAGGGTCTATCAAATGGTATTTGGGCAGAAGCTATTAACATCGTTGTATATTTAAAGAATAGGAGTCCTACTAGATGTTTAGGCTTCAAAACCCCTTTTGAAGCATTGTTTGGATTCAAACCAGCAGTAAGTCATTTAAGAATATTTGGGTCAAAATCTTATGCTCATATACCTAAGGCAGATAGAAAGAAGTTAGATCCTAAAGCCCTGAAATGTATATTTGTTGGATATGGCACCGAGTTCAAAGCATATAAGTTATTTAATTCTGTGACTCACAAGGTTTTTGCAAGCAGAGATGTCATATTTCATGAACAGGTTGAAGAAGGAAAGAATGAATCTAACAGTGATTGGCACATTCCATTGCTAATGGAAGAAAATAGTGAGGAAGATGAAGAGCAGGAGGAGAAACAAGAAGAAGTAACAGACAATGTAATCAATGAAGATGCAAGCCCAGAAAAGGCTGAAATAGAGAGAATTGAGGTAAGACCCCCACCAAGGAGATCAGGTAGGAAGACTTGATTATCTTCTAAATTGAAAGACTATGCATTAATGTCAAATATTTTAAACATTCTAGAACCTGCAAATTATGAGGAAGCAAGTAAATCTGATGCATGGAGGGCTGCAATGTATGAGGAAATAGAATCAATAAACAGAAACCATACTTGGGATTTGGTTGAATTGCCTGGAGGTAAAACCCCCATAGGATGCAAATGGTTGTATAAACCAAAAATAAATGCAGATGGGAGTATAGAGAAACTTAAAGCTAGACTAGTAGCAAAGGGTTACTCACAGCAAGAGGGAATAGATTTCGATGACACCTTTGCTCCTATAGCCAAATTAAACACCATTAGAATGTTAATTTCCTTAGCAACAAAACATAAATGGCAGCTACACCAGCTAGATGTTAAGTCTACATTTCTGAATGGTGACTTAAAGGAAGAAATTTATTTAGTACAACTTGAAGGTTTTGTGAAAAAAGGGGCAGGAACATCTTGTGTGTAAATTGAAAAAGGCACTTTATGCTTTAAAACAGGCACCCAGGTCGTGGTATGAGAAAATTGACTCATTTTTTGTACAGCATGGCTTTCATATGAGCTTGAATGATCCAAATCTGTATACCAAGTTTAATAAATAGAGGCAAATTATTTTGATTTCTTTGTATGTAGATGATATGATCATAACATGGAATGCTAACAATCTGATCAAAGAAATCAAACAGCAAATGTCACAAGTGTTTGAGATGAAAGATCTCGGAAACCTTCATTATTGTTTGGGATTGGAGGTATGGAGAGACTCTGGACAAACTTTTCTCACTCAAGGAAAGTATGCTAGAAGCTTGTTGGAAAGGTTCAGAATGGAGCAGTGCAGATCAGCAACAACACCATTACAACAAAATTTAAAGTTGAGCAGTGACGATGGTACTAAACAGGTGGATGCTACCATGTACAGACAGCTAGTTGGAATTTTGATATATCTGACTACAACTAGACCAGATTTGGCATATTCTGTTAGTGCGTTGAGCCAGTTCATGTCAAAACCACTCGAAAGTCACTGGGTCGCAGCAAAAAGTGTGTTGGGGTATCTTAGTGGTACTAGTAATTATGGCATTTTGTACACTGACACTTCTGATGTTATTCTAGCAGGTTTTTCAGATTCTGATTGGGCAGGTAACTTGGATGATCAAAGATCTATCATAGGTTACACATTCAGCATTGGATCCGGGGTCATAGCATGGAGCAGCAAAATGCAGCACACTGTAGCTCTATCTTCATGTGAAGCTGAGTACCAAGCATTGTGTGCAGCCACATGTGAAGCTATCAGGTTGAGAAGACTTCTCAACGGTGCAGGAGAATAGCAGAAAGAATCAACTATTATCAAAACCGACAACCAGAGTACCATCAAGCTTGCAAACAATCCAGTCTTTCATAAAAATACCAAGCATATTGATACTCAAGTTCATTTTGTTCGAAAGAAGCAACAGTCAAAAGAGATATGTGTTGAATATTGTAAAACTTGTGATAACATGGCTGATATTTTTACTAAGCCTCTTGGGCATGTAAAGTTTGAATTGTTTAGAGGGATGCTAGGAGTTCAGGATAATCCTTTCTCCATTAAAGGGGGGGAGTTGAAAATAATTAATATTATTTTGTATTAATGGAGAAATGGTTACATAAGTTGTAACATATCTCCTTAGTTTAGGATTTGTTCCTAGAGTTTAGGAGTTTGTTTTCAACTTCCTGAGTTCTAGTAAAGTAATTAATGATGTAATTGATCATTTGATGAATAGTAGAGTGTACAAAGAGATTTCTCTTTGTTTGAGTGCAGTCTCCAGATACAATACTCACCTGTGAACTGCAACTCCTTTTTAATTCAAATCTGATTTTTATCTAATATTAATACTAAAACCATAATTTAACAATTAATAAAATAATTTAATACTAATACATATATTAATTACCATAAACATTAAAATAAATACTAATATTATTATTAATACCATAAACATTAAAATAAATACTAATATTATTTTATACTACTATAAATATCTAGCATGAATGAAATTTGTCTCAACATAATACCCATATCTCTAATACTCTCATGTTATATTATTTTCTAAAAGAAAATGAAAACCTAACTAGCTACAGTATTATTTAACTTTTTTAAATTTCAAATGATTTGTCTAGATTAATTGAAAATACAGCCTTAAAACCTTCATCCCCCACCCACCCACCCACCAAAAAAAAATTATTGAGTGGTGTCCCATCAATGTTTTCTAATGAGCTGTAGGTTCAGTTTTTTCCTTTGTCTGGCCGGCTGGCCACGTGATTCCGATCCCCAACAATGTATGGTTGTGCATGTCAGTCTATTTCTTTTTGACCCGAGATAGACTTGGCGCTGTCAATGGTCGGCCACTACGAAAACGCGCATTCAGACATAAGCAAAAACCAGGGGTAAAGGGTTTCATGTGTATTGCTGTATTTCTGCATAAAGCGTGTTTCCTATTGCAATTCTTCACAGCTTCTCTCGGCACTGAGAAACTCCTAATTCATCGGCTCCCTTGCAGTCTCAGACTGAGTCGTACTCATCGCCATCCTTCACATCTCTCCTATCTCTGTGTCTATTTTCCAAATTGGAAATGGCCGCATCCTCCTCCACCGCTGCCTCTACTTCCACCTCCCTTAATCCTAGCAACACGAGCAATTCCGCCTTTGATGTTTTTATAAATCACAGAGGCCCCGATGTCAAAAATACCTTCGCTAGTCATCTCTACTATCGGCTTACTTCGTACGGATTGAAGGTCTTTCTGGATCGGGAGGAATTGCGGCAGGGAGAGTATTTTAAGTATGAAATAGAAGGGGCTATTCGAACAGCCTCTGTGCACGTTGCTATTTTTTCCCCGGATACGCTGATTCAACCTGGTGTCTAAAGGAGCTCGTAAAAATGCTGGAGTCAGGGGCTAAAATAATTCCAGTGTTTTACCAAGTGAAACCCGCTGATCTTAGATGGACCAAGGGCAAAGATACTGTGTATGCTCAAGCCCTGCGGAAACTTGGAGAGAAAACGAATTATGAGGCTCAAACTGAGAGAAATGTTCTTTCTATTGAATATTGGATAAATGTTCTGAGCTGCATATGTGATCCTCAATCTCATCAAAAGAAGCTGAGACACAATGCAGCCACTATTGAAGAGTGGCGAAATGCTCTTTCTGAAGTTTCCGGCATAAGCGGTTTCGAGCTCGAGGCGTATAACGGGTAAGCGTTCAATCATCCTTCCCGGTGTTTCTGTTACTTTATATTTGATAGATATGCACATGCTATGTTTCTTATTGGTTATATTGTTTTTCGCCAGTGACGAGGGCCTCTTGCTACATAAGGTGGTTGAAAGTGTGTTGGGAAATGTGAATAAACCATTGGATGTAGCCAAATATCCAACCGGTTTAGAAGAAAAAGTTAGCGATTTTGAAAATCAAGTGTTATTGCAGCATCCACAGAGTGGAAGAAAAGTTCAGGTCGTAGGGATTTTTGGGTTAGGTGGTGTAGGAAAAACAACCCTTGCAAAAGAAATTTTCAATAGGAAAAGGAAGAGTTCACAATCCTTCAATAAGGAAAGTTCAGGTTATGCCGGATCTTGCTTTTTAGATGATGGTTCAGGTTATGCCGGATCTTGCTTTTTAAATGATGTAAGAGAAAATGCAGTTAAAGGCTCTTTAATAATATTGCAGAGAAAACTTCTTAAGAGCTTGACTGGTTCAGATCTGTTGATAGAAAATGACGCTGAAGCTATAGAAAGGCTTAAAAAGCATCTTTCCTCTCACAAGATTTTATTAGTTTTAGATGATGTAGATACCGTAGATCAGATTGATGAACTTGTGCCAGATCGAACTTGTATCCACTCAGATAGCTTAATATTGATTACATCTAGAGATAAGGATGTTCTCACGAGATCAGGGGTCGAAAACTCATTAATTTACAAGTTAGGCGGGCTAAGTACAGAACGCTCACTCAAGCTCTTTTGCCAGCATGCTTTCGGTCAGCCCGATCCGCTCCCAGGATTTGAAAACCTGGCCCAGGACTTCGTAAATGCCTGTGATGGATTGCCTCTTTCTCTGAAAGTGTTCGGTGGACTTCTCCATGGAAACAATGATCTGTCTTATTGGTCTGCCCAATTGGTTCAACTTCGAAAGAGACTTCCTGAAGACATTAAAAAAAGGCTTCAAATTAGTTATGAAGCCTTGAATGAAGATGAAAAACAAGTATTCTTAGATATTGCTTGTTTTTTCATTGGACAAAGAAGGGAAATGGCCATTAGCATATGGAACGTCTCAAAATGGGGAGGCTGGTTAGCATTGCAAAATCTACAAAACAAGTGTCTGGTCGAAGTAGACTCCTCCAATCGGATACGTATGCATGATCACCTACGGGATCTTGCAATATGTGAAGCCAGTGTTAAGCAACCACTTAGGTTTTGGCATTTTGATGACTTAGTGCAGCAATCAACTGTAAGTAGTCAATCCCTCAAATCCTTTTCTATTTTTATTCAATAAAGAACGGGGTTCATTGTCTTACCAGAATGAATGAACCCGTAATCACTATCATTTTTTTATGATGGGCAGGAAATAGTAACCGTGCGGGGAATTAGAATGGTTCTTAGCGAATACCATGATGATGATGATTTTGACTGTATTCAAATGAAGAAGTTACAGCTTGTTGATATTGAAGGTTCCCTCTTGGAACCCATTCTGAAGAGGGCGAAGTCGCCAAATCTCATATGGCTCCGCTGGAACAAGTGTCCATACTCATCTCTCCCTCCTCTGATTCCAATGAAGAAACTAAAGTTTCTTCGGGTGTCCGGGAATAAATTAGAAACATTGTGGCAACAAGAATCACAGGTAAATTGAAATTTGTTGTATAAACATTTCTGTTTAGTGGTTATTATCAAAATAGCGTCTAGGAATAATTTGAAATGTTTAGTAGATGAGAATCGTGATCCACATATAAATATCTTTTTTGCAGCTCCCTTTATGTTTGGAGGAGTTGGACGTAGAAGGATGTGTGCAGTTGAAGAACATATGGGGGTTGGCCCACCTGACAAAACTTCAGTGGTTAGATGTTTCTGGGTGCACTCAATTAGATGAGCTGCCAAGTATGGAATTGTTGACATCTTTGGAGGAGTTGCGGGCAGGGGGATGTACGCAGCTGAAGAGGATACGGGGTTTGGAGCAGGCCACAAAACTTCGAGGGTTAGTTGTTGATGGTTGCGCTCAGTTAGATGAACTGCCAAGTATGGAATTGTTGACATCTTTGGAGGAGTTGTGGGCAATGGGATGTACGCAGCTGAAGAGGATACGGGGTTTGGAGCAGGCCACACAACTTCGAGTGTTAGTTGTTGATGGTTGCGCTCAGTTAGATGAACTGCCAAGTATGGAATTGTTGACATCTTTGGAGGTGTTGGGGGCAGGGGGATGTACGCAGCTGAAGAGGATACGGGGTTTGGAGCAGGCCACACAACTTCGAGTGTTAGTTGTTGATGGTTGCGCTCAGTTAGATGAACTGCCAAGTATGGAATTGTTGACATCTTTGGAGGTGTTGGGCGCAGCGGTATGTACGCAGCTGAAGAGGATACGGGGTTCGGAGCAGGCCACAAAACTTCGAGTGTTAGTTGTTGATGGTTGCGCTCAGTTAGATGAACTGCCAAGTATGGAATTGTTGACATCTTTGGAGGAGTTGCGGGCAGGGGGATGTACGCAGCTGAAGAGGATACGGGGTTTGGAGCAGGCCACAAAACTTCGGGTGTTAGATGTTAAAGGTTGCGCTCAGTTAGATGAACTGCCAAGTATGGAATTGTTGACATCTTTGGAGTATTTGTGGGCAGTGGGATGTACGCAGCTGAAGAGGATACGGGGTTTGGAGCAGGCCACAAAACTTCAAGTGTTAGATGTTAAAGGTTGCGCTCAGTTAGATGAACTGCCAAGTATGGAATTGTTGACATCTTTGGAGGCGCTGTTCGCACAGGGATGTACGCAACTGAAGAGGATACGGGGTTTGGAGCAGGCCACAAAACTTCGGGTGTTAGATGTTAAAGGTTGCGCTCAGTTAGATGAACTGCCAAGTATGGAATTGTTGACATCTTTGGAGTATTTGTGGGCAGAGGGATGTACGCAGCTGAAGAGGATACGGGGTTTGGAGCAGGCCACAAAACTTAAAGTGTTAGAGGTTAAAGGTTGCGCTCAGTTAGATGAACTGCCAAGTATGGAATTGTTGACATCTTTGGAGTATTTGTGGGCAGAGGGATGTACGCAGCTGAAGAGGATACGGGGTTTGGAGCAGGCCACAAAACTTCAAGTGTTAGATGTTGAAGGTTGCGCTCAGTTAGATGAACTGCCAAGTATGGAATTGTTGACATCTTTGGAGAAGTTGCGAGCAGGGGGATGTACGCAGCTGAAGAGGATACGGGGTTTGGAGCAGGCCACAAAACTTCAGGTGTTAAAGGTTAACGGTTGCGCTCAGTTAGATGAACTGCCAAGTATGGAATTGTTGACATCTTTGGAGGTTTTGTGGGCAGAGGGATGTACGCAGCTGAAGAGGATACGGGGTTTGGAGCAGGCCACAAAACTTCGAGTGTTAGTTGTTGCTGATTGCTCTCAGTTAGATGAACTGCCAAGTATGGAATTATTGACATCTTTGGAGGTGTTGTGGGCAAGTGGATGTTGGACGCTGAAAAACATACGGGGCTTGTTGCAGTGTACACATCTTCGAAGGCTATATCTCTTGGGGTGCCGTGAGTTAGAGGAGGTGGAATGTGTTGAACATTGTACGTGGTTGGAGGAGGTTGACCTCCGTCGGTGCCCCAAATTACAATGTCCAGTCTGGGAGTAGGCGGTGCGGACGTTTTAAAAATAAAAACAAAAGAGGTTGTCATAAGATTATTTCATAATTGGGGACGTTCACAGTTGGTATAGTAGATGGTCATTTTTATTTACAACATGATTTAAGGACACATATTTTATATTTTTTTATGTATGGGGTAGCAGGCTGTTTAATACGCCTCCTTCGGTTTATTTATTGATTAACTTTGAAAAAAAATGTTGTTGAGATTGTGCAGCTACCTTCATTACTACCTCTGAAGATACCTAGTTCATTTTTTATAATGATTTGAAAAGTTTTCATTAAAAATATATAAACTTTATTTTCAGACTTAAAATAAAGTTTAAATTTAATATTTAAAATAAAGTTTAAAGTTTAAATTCTAATATTCTATTTTATTTTTAATAATGGATGAAAGCATGTAACGTATATAGTGATCGAAAATAAATGCTGCACACAGCAAATGAATTTGAATTGGTTATACGTGGAAAGTAATGTAGAAATCAAATATATATTGATATCTATATTGAAAATTTATAAGATTGTTTTATTATTTATAATTATTATTTAAGTGGATACAAATATTAATAGGTATTAATATATTTATTTATTGAAAGTAATTATTAATAAAAATAGTTAAAAAAATATACAATTAGAAGTAAATATTTTAATATATTTATTATTTAATTTTTTTAAAAATAGAAAGTATGTAAAAATGGAAAAAAAAAGTTATATTCTATAGTATTATATTATTTTGTTTTTTAATTTCTGGTAAAATAGAAGTAATTAAAGATGATTAGAATAATTAAAATTTTAACGGAAATGATAAAGATGACTAATCAAATTTTATGTGAATATATATTATGTGATGGTTATAAGATTGATGAATTAAAGGAAAAATTTATTTATTTTGTCTTTGACTTTTTACTGTATTAATGGATAATACTTAGTTGGGATATGGTTTAAAAATACTCTTTAAGTAAACTAAATATTAAAATCTAGAAACTCTAATATTTGCGCATAAATATAGATGAACTTACCAAGGTAAATTAATATTATATTAAAGTATATATTTTTGTATTCTTAGAATTGTGAAACATATTGCTTTAGATAACAATTCTTTGAAAATGATTTTTTTCACCTTGGCATAACTTTTGCCTCATTATTATGGAATGTTACTATTAATTGTCATTGGAACACTTTTTATATGTATTTTGGTATATAGGACTAAAGTAATCAATTTTTTTTGTTATGCAGTGAATTCATTACTTATTATCAGGGAACATGCTTCATTCATGGTTGTAAATGTACAAGTTTTTTCTTTCTTTTCTATCTTTTAATGTTTTTTTCCTCATATTTGTGTTTTGGTTTGAATCATTTTTTTTACCAATTAAATTGTTTTATAAACCATTTCTGAAAGATTTTATATGGAATTTCATACACATATATCTACTTCTCTAAGTTTTAACATAGTTTTTTCATTGTCTATCAACCAAATATATTTACATTTTGGATGAGTGAAAAAAATAGCCGAAATGTTGTTTTTGAAAGTGAGCATCATCTATGAGAGAGAAAGGAGCATGTGTGGAAAATGTCCCTATTGTGCAAGTTATGTTTTCCTAAAACAAAGTTGTTGAACCTTGACTAAAAAAAGTATCATCAACTCACCAACAAAGAACCATCAAATATAGCAATCATTTGGTTTTCAATTCTATTTACATTATTCACATAACAATGGACACATGCACTTATAGTTGTTTTCCAACATATTAGAAGTTGTCTAGAAGGTAAATGCTAATTTGAATGACAAGATTATTCACAGATAAACCTACACATGCACTTGATAGTTGTTTTCCGACATATTAGAAGTTGTCTAAAATGCAAATGTTGATTTGAATGAGAAGATTATTCACAGAGGAACCTACACATGCACTTTATAGTTGGTTTCCAACATATTAGAAGTTGTCTAAAAGGTAAATGTTGATTTGAATGAGAAGATGTGTGAAAACGTTTGCCAAAGGTTGTTCTAGGCAAGGTGATATTATTGGTAGTGGTTACAAAGATGTTGGAGGGGTTGTTGCCCAAAGTGTTTGAAGGAATGGATATTCAACATTGCATTTTTAATTGTTCAATAATAGGAAAAGAACAAATTGTAGGAGCTTCAAGAAGATGAGTTTGTCTACATACATGTGGCAAACAAATGAAGGAGATCATAAAGGTCATGGAAAAGAAATCATTTATTACTTACTCAACGAAGACATTAACTCAACAAAAATGACAAAATGAAGGCACATGATATATAGACACTACAACAAATAGATAAAACATGGATAATAAGTAATTATAAACACTGGAATAATAACTCAGTGTATTTTTGTGTAAAATATACGTATTGGTCCAAAAGAAAATTTATATGAATATGAAGTAGTGGTGTGATAAAATTTATATGAATGTAAGAAGTGTTGTGATACCACAATGTTTTGTAGCTTTAATTTGTTTGAATGGGTGAGCATTAGATGTGTAACTTAGTGTATTTTTGTGTAAAATATAGGTATTGGTCCAAAAGAAAATCTATATGAATCTGAAGTAGTGGTGTGATAAAATTTATATGAATGTAAGAGGTGTTGTGATACCACAATGTTTTGTAGCTTTAGTTTGTTGAATGAGTGAGCCTTAGATGTGTGAGCGTTAGATGGGTGAGGGTTAGATGTGAGATATTTTTTAAATCCAATTTTTTTATATTGTAATATTGTTTTTTATTAATAAATTTATGAACAATTTTTTAAATAAAAGAAAATATAATATACATATCACATTATATAACATATAAATAGTACCTACAAATTAACATCCATCTTACCATAGCCATTTTTAAATTTAATTAATAAGCACATACAAATTTAATATTTACAATATAAAAAGATTTTTAATTATGAATATTTACCATGGATATTATTAACTTCTAAATAGGTTTTTTTACAATACCATGGGACAATACCCACAAGAGAAAGATAGAGACAAGGAGAGAGAGAAGAGAAGAAAATCATAATACAATGGGCTAATACCATGGTTTATCTGGGCCATCTAAGATTTAGATTATGGATTTAGGATTTTAATTATTTGTTACAATACCATGGGCCAATAACATAGCTTATCAATACCACATGCCCAAAAACCATAACTTATTTCAAAATCAAAATATTTTACAAATACTTTATTTTAATTTAACTTTTAAATATTTTTTAATTAAATCTAGAAGCAAAAAGGTTATAATTACTCTTGAGGTATATCTAAACCCTCCATCCTCACTACTACTAAAACTATTTCCGATATAGAAAACTGAGGTTTTAATAAATTAAAAGTGAGAATACTTTTATATATAAGTTAAACGTGAGAATACTTTTATATATAGATATGTGAAATTTACAAAATATATATAATTTTATAAAGAACTCGGATAGATGCATCCTAACCAAACGATCCAAGTGAAGAGAGAAAGCAAAGTGACTAAAAACAATAAAGGAAAGATAGTGCATGATTCTTTTAGGTTTTTTATTATTGTTTTTCTTTGACATGGTTGAACCAAAATATAGGTTTAATATTTTATAACCAATTATATATATATATATATATATATTTAGATACTTTCTTAAATACAATACAATGGGATCATATTTAATAGTGAGAGTGAGATGGAGGGGGAATAGAGTGGGGGAGAGAGACATAGAGGTGGGAGAGACAAAGGGGGGAGGGGGGTGTTGGGAGAGAGAGGGAGGGAAGAACAAAGACATTGAAGGATAGAGGTGGAGAGAGAGAGGGAGTGACAAGGGAGAGATGAAGATGGAATTAGGGAGAGAGGAGACAAGGGCAAAGAGAGAAAAGGAGAGGGTATAGATAGGCAAAGAAGGGGAAGAGAGAGACGAGGATACATAGATATGGAGGGGGGAGAGAGCGGGAGAGTGAAAAGGAGAGAGGGAGGGAGATAGTGACAGAGTTGCAGGGTGGAGAGAGAGGGAGAGTGTGATGGGGGGGAGTGAGAGAGGGAGGTGGGAGAGAAAGGGAGAGAGAGGACGGAGGAGAGAGAGGGAGAGTGTGATGGGGGAAGAGAGAGAGGGAGGTGGGAGAGAAAGGGAGAGAGAGGAAGGGGGAGAGAGAGGGGGGGGAGAGATATGGAGTTGGAAGTGGAAGAAAGACATAGAGAGAGAAAGGTGGAGAGGGAGAGGGAGTGACAAGGGAGAGATGGAGAGATGATGAGGGAGAGAAGATAAAGAGGGAAGAGAGAGAGAGAGAGAGAGAGAGGGAGATAAGGGGAAGATACTGAGAAAGAAAGAGAGAGAGAGAGAGATGGAGGGAGGGAGAGATAGATAGATATGGAGAGAGAGTGTGTGTATGTTTGGGGATTGAGATAGAGAGACAATGGGAGATAGAGATATACATGGAGGGTGTAAGGAGAGAGTGTATGTTTGTGGGCTGATATTGAGAGGTAAAGGAGAGACAGAGGGAGATATAGATATAGATGGAGGGGGTGAGAGAGAGAGAGAGATGTGTGTTTAGGGGGCTAAGATAGAGAAACAAATAAGGAGAGATGGATGGAGGTATAGATATAGATGACAGGGGAAGAGATGGAATAAGAGAAAGATAGAGAAATGGAGGGAGAAGCGAAGAGAGAGAGACGGGGGAGATAGGGAGGGGGAGAGAGAGAAGGAGAGAGGGAGGGAGATAGACACAAAATGGAAGGTGGAGAGAGAGGGAAGAATAAAGAGAGACACAGAGGCAAACACAGACATAGAAGTTAGATCTAGAAATTTATGAATATTTTGGTTTTTCACTAAAATATTCGTTTTGATTTTAGTGTAGTTGTTGATTTCTAATACAAATTTATCGCTTGCACTAGATGCATTGATTTCAATGTAGATGCCTATTTCTAATCTTATTTAATACTTTAAACTAGATGCATTGATTTCAATGTAGATGTTGATTTCTACTCCTATTTGATTACTTGCACTAGATGCATTAGTTTCAGTGTAGATATTGTGTTCTAATCCTATTTGATTACTTGCACTAGATGCATTGTTTTCTGTGTAGATGTCGATTTATAATCCTATTTAATACCTTACACAAGATGCATTGAGTTCAGTGTAGATGTCGATTTCTAATCCTATTTGATACCTTACACTAGATGCATTGATTTCAGTGTAAATGTTGATTTCTACTCCTATTTGATTGCTTGCACTAGATTTACTGGTTTAAGTGTAGATATTGATTTCTAATTCTATTTGATTGCTTGCACTAGATGCATTGATTTCAGTGTAGATATTGATTTCTAATCCTATATTATTGCGTACACTAGATGCATAGATTTCAGTGTAGATGTTGATTTCTAAATTTTCTATTTGATTGTTTGCACTAAATTCATTAATTTCAATGTAAATATTGATTTCTGATTTGATTCAACTAGATGTATGGTATAAGAAAATTTCAAAGTAATTAGATTGATATTGTGCATTGATTTTAGCGTAAGCATATCTCTGCCCCCTCCATCTATATCTCTATCTCCCATTGTATCTCATTCTTTATCTCTCTATCTCACCCCCCAAACATCCACACTCTCTCTCTCCATATCTATGTATCTCTGTCCCCCCCTTTCCCCTTCCCCTTCTTTCTCTCTCTAACACTTCTCTTTATATATATATATATATATATATATATATATATATATATATATATATATATATATATTCCTCTCTCCCTGTCTTTGCCTCTCTCTTCTCCCCTCTCTCTCCCCCTCACCATCTATATCGCTATCTCCACTTGTCTCTCCTTCTCACCTCGAAAACATACACACTCTCTCTCAGTGTAAGCACATAAAAATTATTTATGATGTGAATTGACTTATGTGTTATAATAATTCAACCATAAATAATACTTGATTTTTCATCCTAAATAAAATGTTCACTTACCCGAAATGTTTGCTTCCTAAAAATCTAAACTATTTGTAATTGGCTACATTCTTATTATTCCCATTTTCCATCATTCAACATTGTAATCACTTTGCATTCAAATGCGGTAATAGAAAATAACTACCATTGAATATTATTTGGGGTTTAACACTCCATAAGTTACAATGATTGACTTTGGAGAAAACTACTATTTATATTGGAGAGCAACAAAGACAAGGTATGGTGTTCACTACAATAGTTTGAGTTAAATATTTGAATGGTATATGATTTCAAGTGCCCTTTTCATATGATTGATATGAGAAAATGGCAAAACAAATAGGTGGGACAATAACAATAGTAGAAGAAAATAGTTTTAGATTGATCGCAACGAAGATTGTTTGTAATTGAACATATTCTTATTATTCACATTTTCTATCATTCAACATTGTCAAATTGTCACCTAACGCTCAAAGATTTTATTTCATCATTTTTCATCATTCAAGTTACTAATAATCTTTCTCATCTCAAAAAACTGAGGTAACTAAGAAAATTTAAAATTAAATTGACCAAATTAATCTTAGACATATTTAGCATATTTAAAATGATCAAAATAATTAGATGTTCAACAAATTTTGTATGACCGCACATGACTGAAACAATCCTAGACCCATCTTAACCCCAGATCAATCAAGCTCCAATAGGGATCAAAACTCTCGAGGTGTAAACCTTTCTTCAAGTTTTGCACTCAAAAAAGAGGTTTCAACTTCGAGAGATTTGATCCCTCTCGACACTTGATATATCCGGCTTTAAGATGGATCTTGTGTATTACAAATGGATGCAGGGTAATTAGTTAGCCTTATTTGGATGATGAAGAAGAGGTTTGAATAACCTATTTGTTAAGATTGTAAAAATGAGTAGGAAAGTTGGCATTTAGATATGTGACTTGGTATAACACAATAAGTCAATAGAAGATTAAATTTGATGTAAGAGCTTTGTAATAGGAAAATGTATATGCATAAGGGACAAGATAAATCCTTTATGGCACATTAAGATCTACTAGGAAGTGTTTGAAGATTGATAAGTTTTGGATACTCTCCTAGTATATTGCAAAATATTTACAAGCACA
This sequence comes from Pinus tabuliformis, assembly GCA_031772625.1. Classification (NCBI taxonomy): domain Eukaryota; kingdom Viridiplantae; phylum Streptophyta; class Pinopsida; order Pinales; family Pinaceae; genus Pinus; species Pinus tabuliformis. Next base: position 57,772,509 of record CM062814.1, on the reverse strand, counting down.
AATTGCTATCTAATTCAATATTGAAAAATATGAAATATTTTGATAAATTAATGAAATAGAAAATGAAATGCAAGTGATGAAAAATGGTAATAATTAACCAATAACAAAAATAGCATTTGCTTAGTTATGGAGTAGTTACATTGACAATGTGGATATGAGAAATCCCTTAGAAAAATGTAATTACAATGCACATTAACTTGTCAAATGAGATACGTGGGAACAACCCTAGCATGGATTAAGGCCTTTGCCTTTGGTAGGGTTGTTTTGTTATATTCTTGTGTACCTTTTGAAGGTAAATGCCAAGAGGTGTGAAGGTCCTTCAAGGACATAACTCTCTTGATATTGCAATGGAGGTTAGACCTTGATGTAGCTCTAATAAGGTTAACCACGGCCCATAAGTTTGATGGTAACATCAATTTTGATCAAGATATAGTGAAACTTTAAGCTATCTTCAATCATTAAAGAAACACTATGGTTACTATGTTCAAAATTACTAAACACAATAAATATAAGACGGGTCTCTTAATTGAATTTTACTTGAGAAATTATCTTCATTTAAAAAACATTTAAAAATTTTACACTAATAAATTTAGCCTCTAATTGTTTATCTTCAATTATTAAAATAACATAGTTATTGCTACCTTCAAAATTACTAAATTCATAATTCTATTAATTTTTTTAATTGAAATTTTGTTTTCATTAAGAAAAACTAACACAAATAATTTGTGTTAGTTAAAAAATTATTTAATTTACAAAGTTTTATATACCATTTCTACTAGGTAGACATAAAGATCAAAGTTTAGTTTAATATAAAATATCATATTTAGATGGTTCTTACCATTGAGAGCTTTGGGTATACCTTTAATAGGGAGAAAAATAGTAGAGTTGTTGTGAAGACAACCCTTCCTTACGCTTTAGACCATATCTAGAGATTCAAATCACTAATAAAAAAAAGTTTGTCGATTTGTTTAACTATTAAAATTTTTACTGTCATCAAAACTCTATGAGGCTCATAATTTAAATATTTTATGGAATAGTTTTTGTTCTTCTCAATTAAATTTCACACTCAACTCTTTCCTTAAATTATTTCATACTCAATTCTTCTTTTTATTTATGATGTGACTAAACCCCACACAAACTCTCAATAATTTTTAAATTAATTAATATAACATATGTTTAAAAGATTTCTTACCTATCTTACACTCAATTTAAATAAGATAAATAAATAAATAGATAAAAAGTAAAAAAAATGATCTTTGATTAAAATTTTAAAAATTAAAATAAGAATATAATTATTGACAAAGTTGTAAAAATTGCTATTTATATATGTTTGTATATATTAAAAAATAAAATTAATAATTAAACCACCTAGATCTATTTTTAAATAATGAATCCATACAGGTGAGGATAGTTTTAGGTAGAGGAGGAATGACCTGTTGTAGAGTTTTATGAATCCAACGTTTCGGACTACCAAGTGAATCCATGATCAGGGGAGAATTCGTCAATAGATATTCTTAAAATCATAATGATGTATCCAAGAGCTAAAATTAGGGTATATATATAAGTTATTAAACAAAAGAAATAAGAAAATAGGTCGGCTCTTATCTTTTTATTTAATTAATTAATTAAATTATTTATTATTATTATTATTAATTTATTTATTTATTTATTCAAGGGGATAACTTAATCGAATAATTTTATTACCTAGATCTATTTTAACTTGTGATCTATCAAGGGCCGAGAGGGATTAAATCTTTGGAGGCGAAAACCTTAATTTTTATTAATATGTAATTTCACTGTGTCAAAATATTTTGATATTTTTTTTTCAACCTTTTTAATGTAATTTGACCGTGTCAAATTGTTTAGATAACATGATATAACAGGACATTACAACATCTCTTCCATACTGGGATGGAGAGTGTCTCTTGACCCAAAAATGTAATAAAACTAAATTTAAAAATAATGAGAGATGGTTTTTGGGCATGTGGTATTGATGAGCCATGGTATTGGTCTATGGCATGATATGGTTAATAATATCTAAAGTAAAGTGGGGTGAATATCCATGGTTAAAAATATTGTTATATTGTAAGTATTATTTTGATTGTGAAATGAGAGATGATTTTTGGGCATGTGGTATTAATGAGTCATCCTATTGGCCCATGGTATGGTATGGTTAATAATATCCACTATAAAGTGGAGCTGAATATCTATGGTTAAAAATCTCGTTATATTGTAAGTATTAGGTTTTTATGTGTTTATTGATGAAATTTAAATATGATTACAAATTATTATTTTAATTTAAACGTTAAAATGAATCTTGATTTATAGCTACTATTTATATCTTATATTTTAATGTGATAGAGGTGTAGATATATATAATAATTTTTTCATTTAAATTTAATAAAAAAAAATGTTATAAAATTAAATTTAAATAAAATATTTATAAAATATTTTGATTGTGAAATAAGATAAGGTTTTTGGGCATGTTGTATTGATGAGCCATGGTATTGGCCCATGGTATTGTAGCACTTGGAAATAATGCTTACATTAGTAAATTAATAGATTAGGTTGGTTGGTTGTTGGAATTTGTTGAGAAATTTTTTCAAGAAGCAATTCCTTGTTTGGAATCTGTTGGATCTCATGAGCACTATTTATGTGGCTTGTAGTTTGGATTTGATTATAGTACATGGATTGTTTTTGTCTGTAATCTATCTACCATGATTTCTCTACCAATTTATTTGTTGGTATGGAATTATTGACATCTTTGGAAGGGTTGTGGGAAAATGGATGTACGAAGCTGAAGAACATACAGGGGTTGGAGCAAGCCGCAAAACTTCAGAAGTTAAATGTTAGTGGGTGCGCTCAGTTAGATGAACTTCCAAGTATGGAATTGTTGACATCTTTGGAAGGGTTGTGGGGAAATGGATGTGCAAATCTGAAGAACATACGGGGATGGAGCAGGCCACAAAACTTCAGAAGTTAAATGTTAGTGGGTGCGCTCAGTTAGATGAAGTGGCAAGTATGGAATTGTTGACATCTTTGGAAGTGTTGTGGGAAAATGGATGTGTGAAGTTGAAGAACATACAGGGGTTGGAGCAGGCCACAAAACTTCAGAAGTTAGATGTTAGTGGGTGCGCTCAGTTGGATGAGCTGCCAAGTATGGAATTATTGACATCTTTGGAGCACTTATCGGCAGAGGGATGTACGCAACTAAAGTGGATACGGGGTTTGGAGCAAGCCATAAAACTTCAAATGTTAAATGTTACTAGGTGTGCTCAGTTAGATGAACTGCCAAGTATGGAATTGTTGACATCTTTGAAAGGGTTGTGGGCAAATGGATGTGCGAAGCTGAAGAACATACTGGGGTTGGAGCAGGTCACAAAACTTCAGATATTAGATGTTGATGGGTATGCTTAGTTAGATGAGCTGCCAAATATGGAATTATTGACATCTTTGGAGGAGTTGTCGGCAAAGAGATGTGCCAAGCTGAAGAACATACGGGGGTTGGAGCAAGCCACAAAACTTCAAGTGTTAGTTGTTTTTGGGTGCTCTCAGTTAGATGAGCTGCCAAGTATGGAATTATTGACATCTTTAAAGTATTTGTGGGCAGAGGAATGTGCCAAGCTGAAGAGCATAAGGGATGTGTGAAGCTGAAGAACATACAAAGGTTGGAGCAGGCCACAAAACTTCAGAAGTTAGATGTTGATGGGTGTGCTCAGTTAGATGAGCTGCCAAATATGGAATTATTGATAGTTGTTTTCCAACATATTAGAATTTGTCTAAAAGGTAAATGTTGATTTGAATGAGAATATTATTCATATATAAACCGACACATGCACTTGATAGTTGTTTTCCAACATATTAGAAGTTTTCTAAAAGGTAAATGTTGATTTGAATGATAAGATTATTCACGGAAGAACCTACACATGCACTTGATAGTTGTTTTCCAACATATTAGAAGTTGTCTAAAAGATAAACGATGAATTGAATGAGAATATGTGTGAAAATGTTTGCCAACAGTTGTTCTAGGCAAGGTGATATCATTAGTAGTGGTTACACGGATGTTGGAGGGGTTGTTTCCAGTGTTGGAAGGAATGCATATTCAACATTGCATTTTTAATTGTTCAATAATAGGAAAAGAACAAATTGTAAGAGCTTGAAGAAGATGAGTTTGTCTACATACAGGTGGCAAACAAATGAAAGAGATCATAAAGGTCATGGAAAAGAAATCATTTATGACTTAGTCAGCCAAAACATTAACTCAAAAACAAGAACGGAAAAATGAAGGCACCTGATATATAGAATGGTAATGCCAATCTATACACTACAACAAACACATAGAACATGGATAATAAGTAATTATAAACAATGGAAAAATAACTTAGTGTATTTTTGTGTAAAAGATACGTATTGGTCCAAAAGAAATTTTATATGAATCTCAAGTAGCGGTGTGATAAAATTTATATGAATGTAAGAAGTGGTGTGATACCACAATGTTTTGTAGCTTTAGTTTGTTTGAATGGGTGATAATTAGATGTGTGAGCATTAGATGTGTAAGAGCTAGATGGGTGACTGTTAGATGTGAGATATCTTTTAAATTCAATTTTTTTTATATTGTAATTTTGTTTTTTATTAATAATTTTATGAACAATTTTTTAGACAAAAGAAAATATAATATATACATATCACATTATATAACATATAAATAGTGCCTATAAATTAACATCCATCTTACCATAACCATTTTTAAATGTAAATAATAAGCGGATACAAATTTAATATTTAGAATATAAAAAGATTTTAATATGTTAGGCCCCTATACTACTAGTGTAACCCCTTATTGTTATTAGTACAACCCACTTATTATATTGATGTACCCATGTAGTGCCCATATTGTTACTATTGTGCCCCATAGAAGCCCATTATTGTTATTATTGTGCCCTTACATTATTATTGTTATGTCGGCTCTGATTATGTTATGACCCCTTAGACTCCTATATACAGAAATGAGGTCTTTTCATTTGTATCATCCAAGAATTCTTAATTTATGTAATGTAAAGGAGGTTTCCCCCTCGAAGAGGCTGAATTCTAAGGCATGGATTTATCTCTTCTATCTTTTCTTGAACTGGTTTCATAACATTTGGTATCAGAGCTTTGGATTCTAGGGTTTCGCTGCTCCCAATAGGTCATCGTGGAATTTTCGCTATAATTTTTTTTTGCAACGTTTCAGAAGCTAAAAAAAAAACCCATTTGAGAAGCCATCGCGTTGAATCTCGGGTCCAAATTTCAGAACTTTTTGCGCTATATTTGCAGAGATATGATCTGAGGAAGTTGGTCTTCTTGGAGACTCCTGAATTACATTCCAAACAGGTGACCTGGGGAAAATCGTCATAACTTTCTCTCTAAGCATCGGATTGAAATTTCGTAAGAAGGTACAAAAAGAGGACAGACTTTAGTTTCTTGTATATATTTTTCAGAGCCAAAGGTCGAAACAGTGACACATGGCAGTTCATGCAAGTTCGCTCTTCTGGAAAGGTCTATAATCAGGTCATATTGGAATATTGTGCATAACTCTTTCTTGGAGAATCCAATTTGGATCAGACTGGTGGTATTGGAAAGAGTACATAGAGGGCTATTTCAATTTAAAAACTTAAATATTCAAAAGTACAGAGTTAAAGTCGTTTCAAGATCGAGCTCCTAAAATCAAGAAAAAAACAAGATGAGGAAGTTTGATGGCAAGTATCCGGTAAATTGGATACTTTAGATGGAGCAATATTTTGATCTACATGGTGTACCACTGTTACAAAAGGTATGTATTGCATCTTCATATTTAGAATCGGATCAATTTTATGGTATGAAGGGCTTTGTTCTCGTAAACAATTTGTTACATGGTCAGTTTTCACGGAGGAAATGATAACACATTATGAGGATACAAAGAGCAACACCTTCTTTAGAGCAACACCACAACATTTGGAAAGAGTAAAAGGGCTTTGTGACATAGTGGAAAGAAAAATTATGGAAACTAGGAAGCATACCCCTCACAACTATAAAGATGCAAGTGTTGTTTCTCCTAGCCTTCCACAACCTACAAGGGTTACACCACAACAATTGGAAGAAAAAAGAGGAAAAGGGCTTTGTTACAATTGTGATAGCAAATGCATTAAAGGTCATAAGTGTGCTGAGAAGAAATTATTTTATATAGAATATGAAGAGGAGGAAGAAAATGATAAAGAAACATCAAAAGAAGAAGATATACGTCAGGACCCCACCCCAGAGAAAGAAGAAATGAATCAGACCATATCTTGTAAAGCATTAGCAAGAATTACCACTCCTCAAACTCTCAAGATAGAAGAACATATCAAGAAAAAAAAATGTGCAAGAAATGAAAGATCACATTGAGAAAGAAGAAATGAATCTAACCATATCTTGTAATTCATTGGTTGAAATTACCACTCCTCAAACTATCAAGATAGAAGGACATATCAAGAGGAAAAATGTTCAAGAAGTGAAAGATCACAGCGAGCATCAAGAAATGAATCCGACCATATCTTGTAAAGGATTAGAAGAAATTACCACTCCTCAACCTCTAGAGATAGAAGGACATATCAAGAAGAAAAATGTTCAAGTAGTGAAAGATCACATCGAGCTTCAACACAAGTTCTCCAATTTTTAAAGGATAACGCCACTTCGGTGAAAAATCAAATGAAACAACAGGTAGATCAACATCGTAGTGAAAAATGTTTTGATGTAGGTGATTGGGTATTTTTTCTTCTATATCTCAAGCAAGCAATTTATGAGAAGGAAATGTTGGCAATACTACATGCACTTAAAAAATGGCGACCTTACCGAATGGGAAGACTCTTCAAGGATGAGGATGTGGAAGCATTGTTTTGTGCTATTTCTATTACCCAACCAGATTGGATAAAGTAAGCAAGGGATGAATGGACGAAGGATGAAGAAGTATGGCCACTTATTCAAAAGTTGGAAAAGATCCCAATTAAAACAATATTGCCAGAAATTGAAGAGGAAGGAAAAATCATATTGGAAACTGAAGCAGTCACAGAAACAAGAACCCGACAGCTACGAAATCGATCAACTTCAGAGTATCTCATCAAGTGGAAGAACTTACCCGCTGAAGATTCCACATGGGAGGACAAGAATTTTATACAGAAGCATCAAGAACTACTCAAGCGTTGAGGACAATGCTTTTTGAAGGAGAGGGGCATGTTAGGGCCCTATACTACTAGTGTAACCCCTTATTGTTACTAGTACAACCAACTTATTATATTGATGTACCCATGTAGTGCCCATATTGTTACTATTGTGCCCCATAGAATCCCACTATTGTTATTATTGTGCCCTTACATTATTATTGTTATGTCGGCTCTGATTATGTTATGACCCCTTAGACTCCTATATATAGAAAGAAGGTCTTTTCAGTTGTATCATCCAAGAATTGTTCATTTATGTAATGTAAAGGAGTTTGCCCCCTCGAAGAGGCTGAATTCTAAGGCGTGGATTTACCTTTTCTTTTTTCTTGCTAACATGAATGCCTTCTCTAATGAATCAGGTTCCCAAAGGCGAACATCATGTTGGATATTATCCTTTAAAGTCCCTATGAACACATCAATCCTATGCTTTTCTGGAATATTTTTTACCCTTATGTTCAATTTTTGGAACTCCTCAATGTGCTCCATTATTGAACCCTTTTGTTTGAGACTTATCAATTGGCTAAAAAAAGTGTTGCTAGGGACTTTAAAGGACCCTAACATAATATTTAGAATATAAAAAGATTGTTAATTATGAATATTCACCATGGATATTATTAACTTCTAAATAGACTTTTTTACAATACCATGGGACAATACCCAGAAGAGAGAGATAGAAAGAGGGAGGGAGAGGAGGGAAGAAAATCATAATACCATGGGCTAATACCATGGTTTATCTCGGCCATCTAAGATTTACCTTATGGATCTAGGATTTAAATTATTTTGTTATAGTACCATGGGCCAGTAACTTAGCTTATCAATACCACATGCCCAAAAGCCATAACTTATTTCAAAATCAAAATATTTTACAAATACATTATTTTAATTTAACTTTTTAACATTTTTTAATTAAATCTAAAAGCAAAAAGGTTATAATTACTTTTGAGGTATATCTAAACCCTCCATCCTCATGACTACTAAAAATATTCCCATATAGATAAAATCCCAGTTTTAATAAATTAAAAGTGAGAATACTTTTACATATACATATGTGAAATTTACATAATATAAATAATATTATAATGAAGCACGAAAGATAGTGCATGATTCTTTTAAGTTTTTTATTATTATATTTTCTTTGACATGGTTGATCCAAAATATAGGTTTAATATTTTATAATCAATTATATATATATATATATATATATATATATATATACTTTCTTAAATACAATACAATGAGATCATATTTAAGAGAGAGAGTGAGATGGAGGGGGAATAGAGTGGGGGAGAGAGACAAAGATGTGGGAGAGACAAGGAGAGACAAGGAGAGCGGAGGGAGGGAAGAACAAAGACATTGAAGGATAGAGGTGGAGAGAGAGAGAGAGGAAGTGACAAGGGAGAGATGAAGATGGAAATAGGGAGAGAGGAGACGAGGGAAAAGAGAGAAACAAAGAGGGTAGAGATAGGCAAAGAAGGGGAAGAGAGAGACGAAGAGACACAGATATGGAGGGGGAGAGAGGGGGAGAGTGAGAAGGAGAGAGGGAGGAAGATAGTGACAAAGTTGGAGGTTGGAGAGAGAGGGAGAGTGTGATGGGAGGAGAGAGAGAGTGAGGTGGGAGAGAAAGGGAGAGAGAGGAAGGAGGAGAGAGAGGAGAGAGGGGGGGGAGAGATATGGAGTTGGAAGGGGAAGAAAGACATAAAGAGAGAAAGGTGGAGAGGGAGAGAGAGTGAGAATGGAGAGGGAGAGAGAGTGAGAATGGAGAGAGAGAGAGAGAGAGAGAGAGGGAGAGATAAGGGGAAGATACAAAGACAGAAGGGGAAGAGGGAGAGGGAGAGGAAGAGGGAGGGAGAGTGAGATAGATAGATATGGAGAGAGAGTGTGTATGTTTTCAAGGTGAGAAGGAGAGACAAGGGGAGATAGATATATAGATGGAGGAGGAAGAGAGGGAAGAAGAGAGAAGCAAAGAAAGACAAAGAAATGGGGGAGGAAGATAGATATATATGGAGAGAGAGAGAGAGATAGAGAGAGAGAGAGAGAGAGAGAATGGGAAGAGAGAGATAGGGAGAGGAAGAGGGAGGGGGAGAGAGATAGATATGGAGAGAGAGTGTGTATGTTTGGGGATTGATAAAGAGAGACAGTGGGAGATAGAGATATACATGGAGGGGGTAGAGAGAGGGGGGGAGAGAGAGATAGAAAGGAGAGGAAGATGGAGAGAGAGAGTGTGTATGTTTGTGGGTTGATATCGAGAGATAAAGGAGAGACAGAGGGAGATATAGATATAGATGGAGGGGGCGAGAGGGAATAAGAGAGATACAGAGAGGGAGGAGGAAGAGAGATAGATATGCGGGGGGAGAGAGAGAGAGAGAGAGAGAGAGAGAGAGAGAGAGAGATGTGTTTAGGGATTCAGATAGAGAAATAAATAAGGAGAGATGTGTTTAGGGGGCTGAGATAGAGAAACAAATAACGAGAGATGGAGGGAGGTATAGGTATAGATGACAGAGGAAGAGATGGAAGAAGAAAAAGATAGAGAAATGCAAGGAGAGGCGAGGAGAGAGATATGGGGGAGAGAGGGAGGGGGAGAGAGAGAAGGAGAGAGGGAGGGAGATAAACACACAATGGAAGGTGGAGATAGAGGGAAGAATAAAGAGAGACATAGAGACAAACACAAACATAGAAGTTAGATCTAGAAATTTATGAATATTTTGGTTTTTCACCAAAAAAAATATTTTGATTTTATTGTAATTGTTGATTTATAATACTAATTGATCTCTTGCACTAGATGCATTGATTTCAATTTAGAATCCTATTTGATTACTTGCACTATATGCATTGATTTCAATGTAGATGTCGATTTATAATCCTATTTAATAACTTACACTAGATGCATTGATTTCAATGTAGAAGACGATTTTTAATCTTATTTGATACCTTACACTAGATGCATTGATTTTAGTGTAAATGTTGATTTCTACTCCTATTTCATTGCTTGCACTAGATGCACTGGTTTAAGTGTAGATATCTATTTCTAATCCTATTTGATTGCTTGCACTAGATGCACTCATTTTAGTGTAGATATTGATTTCTAATCCTATTTTATTGCTTACACTATATACATAGATTTTAGTGTAGATGTTGATTTCTAATCCTATTTGATTGTTTGTACTAAATTCATTGATTTTAGTGTAGATATTGATTTCTGATTTGATGCAACTAGATGTATGGTGTACAATAATTTCAAAGTAATTAGATTGATATTGTGCATTGATTCCAGTGTAAGCACATCTTTGCCCCCTCCATCTATATATCTATCTCTCATTGTATCTCCTTTATCTCTCTATCTCACCCGCCAAACATACACAAACTCTCTCCATATTTATCTATCTCTCTCCCCCCTTTTCCCCTTCCTCTCTCCCTCTCTCTCTTCCCCTCCTCTCTCTCTCTAACACTTCTCTCTATATATATATATATATATTTCCTCTCTCCCTATCTTTGCCTCTCTCTTCTTCCCTCTCCCCCCCGCCATCTATATCTCTATCTTCACGTGTCTCTCCTTCCCACCCCGAAAACATACACACTCTATCTCAGTGTAAGCACATAAAAATTATTTATGACGTGAATTGACTTCTGTGTTATAGTAATTCAACCATAAATAATAATTTATTTTTCATCCTAAATAAAATGATCACTTACTCAAGATGTTGGCTTCCTAAAACTCTAAACTATTTGTAATTGGCTACATTCTTATTATTCCCATTTTCCATCATTCAACATTGTAATCACTTTGCATTCAAATGCGGTAATAGAAAATAACTACCATTGAATATTATTTGGGGTTTAATACTCCATAAGTCACAATGATTGACTTTGGAGAAAACTACTATTACTATTGGATTGCAACAAAGACAAGGTATGTTGTTTACTACAATAGTTTGAGTTAAATATCTGAATGGTCTATGATTTCAAGTGCCCTTTTCATGTGATCGATATGAGAAAATGGAAAAACTAATAGGTGTGGCAATAACAACAGTAGAAGAAAATAGTTTTAGATTGATCATAATGGAGATTGTTTGTAATTGACTATATTCTTATTATTCACATTTTCTATCATTCAACATTGTCAAATTGTCACTTAACATTCAAAATTTTTATTTCGCAATTTTTCATCATTCAAGTTACTAACAATCCCTCTCATCTCAAAAAACTGAGGTAACTAAGCAAATTTAAAATTAAATTGACCAAATTAATCTTAGACATATTTAGCATATTTAAAATGATCAAAATAATTAGATGCTCAACAAATTTTGTATGACCACGCATGACTAAAACCATCCTAGATCCATCTTAACCCCGGATCTATCAAGCTCCGAGAAGGATCAAAACTCTCGAGGTGCAAACCTTTCCCCAAGTTTTGCACTAAAAAAATAGGTTTTCACCTCGAGAGATTTGATCCCTCTCGGCGCTTGATATATCCAGGGTTAAGATGGATCTTGTGTATTACAAATCAATGTAGGGTAATTAGTTAGTCTTAGATGTTTTAAATAACCTAATTGTTAGGATTGTAAAATGAGTAGGAAAGTTTGTATTTAGATATATGACCTCGTATAACACAATAAGTCAATAGAAGATTAAATTTGATGTAAGAGGTTTGTAATAGGAAAATGTATATGCATAAGGTAGAAGATGAATCCTTTATGGCACATTAAGATCTATTAGGAAGTGTTTGAAGATTGATAAGTTTTGGATACTCCTCCCATATATTGCAAAATATTTATGAGCACAAATTTCTATGTAATTCAATATAGAAAATATAAAATATTTTGATAAATTAATGAAATAGAAAATGAAATTCAAGTGATGAAAAATGGTAATAATTAACCAATAACAAAAATAGCATTTGCTATTTTATGGAGTAGTTACATTGACAATGTGGATATGAGAAATCCAGTAGAAAAATGTAATTACAATGCACATTAACTTGTCAAATGAGATAAGTGGGCACAACCTTAGCATGGATTAAGACCTTTGCCTTTGGTAGGGTTGTTTTGCTTTATTAGTGTATACCTTTTGAAGGTAAATGCCAAGGGGTGTGAATGTCCTTCAAGGACATAACTCTCTTTATATTGCAATGGAGGTTAGACCTTACTGTACCTCTAACAAGGTTAACCACAACCCATAAGTTTGTTGTTAACATCAATTTTGATCAAGATATAGTGAAACTTTAAGCTATCTTCAATCATTAAAAAAACAAGATGGTTACTATGTTCAAAATTACTAAACACAATAAATATAAGATAGCTCACTTAATTGAATTTTAATTGAGAAATTATCTTCATTTAAAAAATATTTAATATTTTTACACTAATAATTTTAACCTCTAATTGTTTATCTTCAATTATTAAAATAACATGGTTGTTGGTACCTTCAAAATTACTAAATTCACAATTGTGTTAATTTTTTTAATTGAAAATTTGTTTTCATTTAAAAAACTAACACAAATTATGTGTTAGTAAAAAATTTATTTAAGTTACAAAGTTTTATATACCATTTCTACTAGGTAGACATAAAGATCAAAGTTTAGTTTAATATAAAATGTCATATTTAGATGGTTTTTACCCTTGAGAGTTTTGGGTATACCTTTAATAGTGAGAAAAATAGTACAGTGGATGTGAGGACAACATTTCCTTAAGTTTCAGAGCATATATGGAGATTCAAATCACGAATAAAAAAGGTTTGTCAATTTGTTTAACTATAAAATATTTAGTGTCATCAAAATTGTCTATGATTCATAATTTAAATATCATATGGAATAGTTTTTATCCTTCTCAATTACATCCTACACTCAACTCTTCCCCTAATTATCTCATACTCAATCGTTCCTAAATTAATTAATATAACATATATTTAAAAAGATCTCTTATCCATCTTACACTCAATTTAATTAAGATAAATAATATAAATAAATAAAAAGTAAAAAAATGATTTTTGATTAAAATTTTAAAAATAAAAATAAAAATAAAGTCATTGGCAAAGTTGTAAACATTTCTATTTCTCTTTAATATATGTCTGTGTATATTAAAAATAAAATTAATAATTAAACCAACCTAGATCTATCTTAACTTCTCTATCAAAGGCGGAGGGGAATTAAATCTCTTGAGGTGCAAACCTTAATTTTTATTTTTAAGTAATTTCATTGTGTCAAAATATTTTAATAATTTAATTTTTCATCTTTTTTAATGTAATTTGATTGTGTCAAATTGTTTAGATAGCATGATATAACAGGACATTACAACATCTTTTCCATACTGGGATGGAGAGTGTCTCTTGACCCAAAAAAGTAATAAAATTAAATTTAAATATATATATATATATTTATAAAATATTTTTTATTGTGAAATGAGAGATGGTTTTTGGGCATGTGGTATTGGTGAGCCATGGTATTGGTCTATGGTATGATATGGTTAATAATATATATGGTAATGTGGGGTGAATATCCATGGTTAGAAATCTTGTTATATTGTAAGTATTATTTTGATTGTGAAATGAGAGATGGTTTTTGGGCATGTGATATTGATGACTCATCCTATTGGCCCATGGTATGGTATGGTTCATAATATCCACGATAAAGTGGAACTGAATATCTATGGTTAAAAATCTTGTTATATTGTAAGTATTAAGTTTTTATGTGCTTATTAATGAAATTTAAATATGATTACAATTTAAATTATTATTTTAATTTAAACGGTAAAATGGATCTTAATTTATAGCTACTATTTATATCTTATATTTTAATGTGATAGAGGTGTAGATATATATAATCATTTTTTCTTTTATATTTAACAAAAAAATGTTCTAAAATTAAATTTAAATAAAATATTTTGATTGTGAAATAAGAGATGGTTTTTGGGCATGTTGTATTGATGAGCCATGGTATTGGCCCATGGTATTGTAACACTTGAAAATAATGCGTACATTAGTAAATTAATAGATTAGGTTGGTTGGTTGTTGGAATTTGTTGAGAAATTTTCTCAACAAGCAATTCCTTGTTTGGAATCTGTTGGATCTCACGAGCACTATTTATGTGGCTTGTATTTTGGCTTTGATTATAATACACTGATTATTTTTGTCTGTAATTTGTCCACCATGTTTTCTCTACCAATTTATTTGTTGGTATCAGAGCTTGTATGGGATTGACTCCCTCAAGGGAGAGCCCAAGAAGATGGAAGAGATGTGAGATTTGATTATTTGTACATAAATTAGTGTAGAGGTGTGTCTGAGTGATTTGTGTGATGTTGTAATGAGATCTAAAAGAGAGAGAATGACCAAGCAAGTTTTATAGGGGATAGAGGTGAAGGAGGATATGTAGAGTTCCCTGCTTTAAATTTCAGATACGAGACACTGCTTTGCTACTAAGGTATTTTCATTACGTTGTGTGATTCATCTATGCCTATAAGGATTTTACGTGCCCCGTTGTTAGCTTTCTGAATTTTGTACTAGCTTTCTGAATTCTAAGGATAGGGTATATATGTTGGCAAGCATGGACTCAACAGCGAGTCCTATGAAGGAGATCCCTAGAAGTTATGAGCCCCTACTGTTGAGTGCTCTTTCCGATCGATTCGAATATTTCGTCACAAAAGGAGTCAACCAGTTTTTTAAGCGCCACATAGACATATATAAGAGCACAGTCTTTAAGGTCAATATGTTGTTGGGTCTGCGCATCATGTGGGACTTGTGAGTGATAATGTTGTTGGATAGCAAGAGCTTCCCCTTGCTTTACGATCTCAGTAAGGTGGAGAAGAAGAATATGCTCACTGACACTTACATGCCCAACACTACTTTTACTGGAGGCTATCGTGTTCTCGTGGAGGCGTATCAGTTTATATCCTCGACATTTCTGTTGTCTCTGCTCTTTTTCAATATGCACTTATAATATGGCTTGCTTCATTTTTCACCGAAGGAAATGTTACCATTGGTTTGTAAACCATATTTTTCCATTGGTGGCATTTGGTTTATAGGGTTTGGGGACTAAGACCTGTGGAGCATTTATAAGTGTTTGAAGCCAAGTGAAGCTTTTTGCTACTATGGAGACCATCAGAGGGAATGTTTGTTAAGGGATACACATATTAAGAAACTAGGTCGTCATTTTCTTACTAGAAGAATACTTCGATGCAGAAGATAGGTTAAGATTTTATGTTTATTTAATTAGCACTTACAATCCTGGACTTTTTTAAGAGTTTATATTTTGGTTAATAATGGAAAAAATTCAAATTGGTCAAGCATCCATCATTACGATTGACGTTAAACAAGTCCGTAGCCAACCAATGCAAATACTATCAGCCATAACTTTTTGGAATGGTCATAATCAGTGTTATTAATTTGGGTTTCCTCAAGGAATCCCTAAACTCTGCATGATCTTGATCAAAAGTGAGTTCAATACAACTTGGTTGGTGTCGCACATCAACAAACACTGCTTCTTCACCTATCATGATTCGTTTCTCACTGTACAATACATCAAGAGCTATTTCAGGATTTAAATCGTCCACATTTGGTGCTAGTTGTGGGGTCTAAATCCCTATTATTAACGCATATACCACAATCATACGACCTTTTTGGTGAGCCATTTGCAGTTGGCGATGCCCATTTTCTATATCAGAGGAATCAAAATGTGTGAATGTTAGACTGTTGGAGTACAAACCTGAGGAAGGACAAGATAATGAGTCTTTTGCTTCTTGTTTTCGACATCGAAATACTGTAAAGGAAAAACACAAGGTGGGTGACTTCATCTTGATTGGATACATTGATTCAGACTTCGATGGAGAAAGAAACTAGGAATCTGCAAAATTGATGCTCTGATACCATGTCAAACCCACATGGGATGTGAACAGTCATGAATGATAGAAAAATCATGTTTTTGAGTGGCAAATCAGTCTCTTGGATAGATTCAGACATGCAAAATCATTTCAAGAATTTGATAATCAGATTCCACATCTTGAAGGGGGGATTCCTATACTAGATCAATCTGTTCAATCTTCTTCTTAAGCACTCTCTCCGCCACATGAAGCTCCAAGCACTGATGATACTTTGAGTGATGTGATTGATAGAGTTGGGAGACTCAATCTTGATTCGGTGCTAACTCAGTCAATTGAGTAGCTTGAGCCATCTTAGAAAGGTCCTCCAAAATGGCTAACAAATACACTTGAAAATGTTCATCCCGATGAGGTTGGAAAGACAGGAACAAGAAATTCAACCAAGAAAAATTGAAGTGATGTAGATGATTCTAATTCACAAGTTGATATGGATGTTTCTTATGATTTTGAAATGAATTTGTCTACAGATTTTGAACCAACTTCCTTCAAAGAAGTTGCTTCTCATGATGAATGGAAAGAAGCGATGCAAAAGGAGTATGATGCATTGCTAAAGAATGGAACTTGGAAGTTGGTTGACCCTCCGTTGGGAACCAAATCAATTGGTTGCAAGTGGGTCTACAAGAACAAGTATAAAGCTGATGGCTCACTTGACAAGCACAAATCCAGGCTTGTGGAAAAAGGTTTTTCACAGAAGAAAGGGGTTGATTATGTGGAGACTTTTTCCCCCACAGAAAAATGGGCTACCATCCGGACACTCTTTGCCTTGGCAGCTCAAAACAGTTGGAAAGTCCATCCAATGGATGTAAAAAATGATTTCTTGAATGGAGATATGAAATGGAATGTTTTTATGTCCCAGCCAGAATGATTTGGTGTTAAGGGCCAAGAACAAAAAGCATGCAAACTTGTGAAATCCTTGTATGGCCTCAAGTAAGCACCGCGAGCCTGGTATGAAAAGTTAACTCAGCATCTTCTGAAACTCAACTTCAAACATTATGATCTTGATGATGCAACTTTGTTTGTCAAGAAAGTTGGTAAAACAATTGTATATCTTGTGGTATAAGTAAATTATATTTTGATGACATGGAACAATGAGAGCTACATTGCATCCATAAAGGAAGGGTTTTGAAATATATGACTTGGGCTATGTTCACTACTATCTTGGTATTGAAGTAACTCAACATGCAAAGTCTATATTCCTTTCTCAAAAGAAGTACATTGGAGATCTGTTGAACAAGTTTGGCATGGCTAAGTGCATTCGTTTAACTACTCCAATGGAACAGAAGCTGAAGATCACATCCATTGAAGGAAAATAATTTGAGGATGCAACAAAGTATAGATAACTTGTAGGAAGTCTCAACTACCTGACAACTGCCAGACCAAACATTTCATTCACTGTTGGAATCCTCTCCAGGTTTATGAAAAAGACTTGTGAGGGACATTGGTGTTGCAAAAAGAATTCTAAATTACTTGAAGGGAACTCAAGACTTTGAACTCAAGTATACACAGGTGGGCAAGTTCAGCTTAATTGGATACTCTGATTCAGACTTCGATGGAGGCAAAGAAACTGGGGATCTGCAGACCTGGTTATCCGATACCATGTCAGATGTTTGGTGCAGGAATTGCGCTTAAGAAAACTCCTCAACACTTAATTTTCAACACGGGGGTTTCGTAATCTTAGAGATGAAGCACAGACAATGCTAGAAGTGGTATGAACTTTTCCTATTCCTAATCCTACTTCTTAAGGGAGATGTTTGCAGAATCAGACATAAAACAATCTTAAAGGTAATTGACACCAAAGCAACTCTAGTGTTGGAATGTAAAAGATCAATTTGGAAGTAAATCAAGTAAAGGAGTTTTCACACAACTAGAAGTAATCTTAAATGCTGGAATGAAATTCTATGTTTATCTTCATATAGATGGCTAATAGTTTAACAAGTGGGCCCTTGCAAAGATCTGTTTTCCTCTTGATCTTCTTTCTACACAAACAACCTATTCTTGTACTATTGCAATCTGCTTGCACTAGTGCAGGTACAATGCCTTTGTGTAAAAGTATATTTTACCTCCCTTATTGAAGATTTATGTCTTTAGGGCTTAGAGCACTCTGTTTCTATGACAAGAGACTGGCTCTTGCACCGAGGCAGAGTTTCCTTCACCAAAGTTTCCAATTTACTTTTGAAAATATTGAAAGACATGCTGAAAATAATTGCAATTGCAAACAAAATTCCGAGATAAATTATCTATGGAAAATAAATTCTTTACTTAATTAAATCTTGCAATGGAAGTAAACTTCATGAAATGAAAGCAACTCGAAGTAATCAAAGAAGTAGTCTAAGTGATCTACATGTATCAGCTAGCTTCAGCAATCCACTTAAAATGTTTATATTCTTTGTTCATAAGTCATAAAATGCAAGTATAAAGTGTCTATGATAAATTCATGTAATCGTTCTCAAATCCTTTAGAAATGCACTCTTAATGTTAAGGATGATTACTGAAATTAATAATATATTTGCTTGCAGAAACAACTTAAAATGGTAAGCAGTAAGAGAAATGCAATATTTGTTGTGAAAGGAATAACTGAACTGGAGTGCAGGAAACTACATGCACTAGGAAGAGGCTTCCTGCACAACCCAAGCAGAAGCAAATTAATACTAGAATTGCGAGCCAAGAAATGCAAGAAAGGAATTACAAGAAAGAAATAAACTCAGTCAACTTCCAATCCACAGATCCACTCACACTTTACTACGAAATATATTTAAATCAGAACTTCAGAAGTAAATATAAAAACTATTCACACCATGCAACTACAAAGGGAAATATTCACGCAGTCTTTCCAAATGACGAAAGCACAAGGGTAAAGGAGTTGGGTTGTCTAAGCCTTAGCCAAACAGCTCATTTCATGTTTAAGAAACAAGACGATTCAACACTCAAGTACGCATGAAAGATAGATTAAACACAATGTATGAATAACATGGCGAGTTCCTTGTATTACTTGATCAACAAATGTACATAGTAGTGTGAGTCCAGCCCAGAGCTGAGGGTGATACCAAATTACATAGAAAATGAAATTACAGCCTAAGGATCGCTAGCTAGTTCTACCTACAATCTACATTTTATACATTCTTTTGGCCTTAGCCGTATTCCACTAATTACAGTCATTTTCCTATTCAGGCCTTTTAGCCGAACGGACTAACAACCAAACATTACAAAATCGGCTATCAGTTATAATAGAACATGTACTTCATTGGCCATAGACCATCCTTGGAAAATATCCCTGATTGTGCGCCATCGATATCCATCCTCAGTTAATCAGCAACCGAACTCGAAGTCATGGATCAAAACGTCTGCGTGGAAAGATTCAGCTCACAGAAATCTTGGAACAATCATCGTTGGCGGTGCAAGAATCTGCCTGCACTGATCATGCTAACTCATAATTAACACTTAGTTTCTCAATTACTTCTAGGAAATTAACATAAGTTACAAGAGGTACTTAATAGGCATGAAATCTATGTAAAAATGATTAATAAAGAACTTTAATAAATCTTAATGTAAGATACGAAGCATATGCAGGAATAGGTAGTTATCTTGGACTAGTGCAGGAAAGAGAGGTTTAAGTCGAGATAAAACAGAGGTTAATGTTTATAGAAATGGGGTAAAAATAAAGCAATTTGGGATACCAACATCCTCCCATCCCTAAGCTATTGTGTTTCCTCAACCAAAATTTTACCTTCTGCAAAAAATCCTCAAAAAATGAGTGGCTAGCTCTCAATCCTGAACTTCAATGCTTATTCCTACTTTCACTATCTTCAGATTTTTACCTCGGCTATTCTCAGTTGATTAGTCACCTTCTTGAGGCATTTGTAGCATTTGGAATCCCGATACTTCCATAATTTTACTTGCTACTTCTGCCTTTTTACCTCTACAAGTAGCTCTACCTTGCTTTGCTTCTATAATTTTTTCTCCTTCATGAACTGGTTCAGAGCTGCCAGGTCATGAACTTATTGCTCCAAATCTACTATTCAGTTGTTGAGGTAGAGAGTGGAGGGTTCCCTATTCAGGTCTTCAGGTGTAAATGTCTTCTCTGCAACGGACTTGAAATAGGTCCCATCGTTGTCAAGGTCAAGGCCATCCAATGTCTGCATTATGATGTTGCTGAAGGTTTCTGCACTCGGGGTTTCCTTGTCACCGAGGGTTTCGATGCCCTCCAAAACCTTCGTGCCAAGGGTTTTAGTACCTTGTGCACTCAATTCCTCAGGGTTTTCAATGCCCTGTTCTTCCAGTTCCTTAGGGGATTCAGTACCTTGTCCATTTGACCCAGCAGGGGTTTTAGTACCCTGTCTTTCTAAAACAGTAGGGGCTTCAGTACCCCGTTCTAAAATAGCAGGGGCTTCAGTACCCCGTTCCTCAAAATCATTGAGGGTTTCAATGTCTGGTTCACTAAAATTATCGAGGGTATCTATATGTTGTTCCTCTTCATCCTCATGACCCTCTGCTTAGACTTCACAGTACTCAGTGTCGTCTTCCTCTTCCTTAATTTGCTAAAAAAAGTTGACAACAATACGTCGTCTTCCGCATTCTCTTCATCTTCCATGGTGTGTGTTGCTACATCTGTAAGCACTGAAACGTTATGGACTTTAGGGGAAACTTGGGGTGATTCATTAATTATAATCGAAGAGCTCGACTAGTTCATCCCTTGAGAAACCATCTTCTTCCTCATCGAGGTTTTGGTCTTTCTCTTCTTAGTCGAGGGTGGAGTGTTTTCGACAGTCTTCCTCCCTGCTTGCACCAATGTGCGTTCACCTTTCTGCTCGGCAAGTGATAATGTCTCTGCTTTCCTTTTCTTACTTGTACTCGTGCTAGTAGACTTCCCTGCACTCCTTGCCTGAAACTCTTTCAGGAATGCTCCCCAGGTTACTCCTTTTTCTTCCAGCTTATTCTTTACCAGGATTGTGATAATCCTATGATGGTATAGCTTTCTTGCAACTTGGCTTGCATTCCCTCTCTGCACGCCCTTCACCATTTTCTCAAGAATGTTGAGCAGGTGGTAAGGGAAATTAATCAATTTTCCCGACTCGAAGTGCAGAAACAACCGAAAGTGATATATGAACGCCAATGTGTAACATCCCTCACTAGTCACGAATTTCTGTAGTATGAACAGGAGGTCTCGCCACTTCCCAATCATGGAACTCTACGGAAGTCCCTTCCTCCAGTCAACCTTAAGCTTCTTGTCAACCACGAACCAGTGCCATCATTTCCTCCTGAGCCGCTCCTTTTTAAACCAATGCTCCCATGTAAGTGGCAAGCCTATAGCTTGCGCAATAGACTCCTCTGTGACTTTGAACTTCAACGAGCTGACCCTGACTTGACCTCCTTTGAATGTATTTGCGAACTCCAGTACCATAGCCATGTTGAACCTGTCAAACTTCTGTAAAAATGGTAGGAACCCAGATTCTTGCAATAGTGCAAGATTGTTCTGGTATTCTGTGGTTTGCTCAATCTCCTGCAAAGACAACGGCTCACTCCTTATGGGTGCCATGTCGAACTACACTTCACCCTTTCCAGTCACAACCTCGAAAGAATTCCAGCAAGTGACACCAACGCTTGCCGAGAGCTTTATGCCAGAGGTTCGTCACCCTCCATCTTTTCAGTCCCACTCACCCAGTCATGATGAAAACAACTCTTTGTATTAGGTGTAGATTCGTATCAACCTGCTGTAGGTGAGTCATAATGATTGGGTGTAGTGGAGGTTTATGTAGTGGGGGCGCAACGGTTACAATGATCGGGTTACGGGGTAAGGTAATAATGAACAAGCAATGTGAAATTATTTCAAGGAAGGTGAATACAAGCTATCGGACAATAGTACTATCCCACAGTCCGCCTCATAATTTAATCAAGACATACTTCAACACTTATTAAAAAATTTAGATTTTAGAACCCTATACACCTTGCACTTTAAAAAAATTTCCTAAGTCAGTAAATGATGAAACAGAGTATTAATTGAAACATGCAATGCTATGATATATCAGTACTCATGTGCAGGAAAATAAAGATCCATAAAAATCCTTTATAAGACACTCCTGGACTGTGTGAATTTTATTTTACACTTGCTTTCACAGTCAGCTGCGTTCCTACACTAAACCTGCTTGCACTGCGCCGTGCTTGCACTGCGCGTCTTGCACCAGGGACTTTTACCAAAACAAAAAAATTCTGATAGAACACAATTCTGTAGCTGGACTAAATTTTTTTGCCTCAATATACAAGAAAAGTTTTATTCGCCATCCTTTGGTGTTTCACGAGCATGCCTTCTGGATTGACTGCATCAAATTCTGCAATCAATTTATGAGGGAATAAAGAAGTGGGAAGGGGGTAAAAAAAATTGAATGGGAAGGAACATTACAACAGGGATTCCAGAAACAATATCACCAAGGGGGGTAAACGAAACAGGATGTGGAAAAAAATTCAAGGGAAAAGAGGGATTTTACGAAATCGGGCAAGGGTAGTTTTCTTAGAAGAAAGAGGAAGGTAATTCATTGGGGATTTTAGAAAAGAAACTAGTGGGAATTTTCGAAATGGGAAATAGAAGAAAGGAAAAGTTTTTTACCTTGAAATCTGCCTACACTAGTGCAGGAAAAAGTAATTGCAGCGGGAAGTAAGCATTTACTTGAATAAAAATTTCCATGCTAGTTACCCCAAACTTGGGTAAGTGCTCGGTTTCGTGAACCTGCTTCTTCTTGGTGGCAACCAACATATCTAAAAGATCAAGTAACATTCCCTTTTTATTAAAATTTTGATCTTCCTGCCAGCATGCTAGTTTTCAGGTTGATCCTTCTGCAATCATGTCAGTCAACTGATTTTCATAATTACAGGATTTTTTCTTTTTCTTTTTATACTTTTTATTTTTGTCATTTTTTTTCTTTTTATTTTTCTTTTATTATTTTTTTAATAAGGACAAGAAGGAATCAAATCTTCAATAGGTTGGTGTTACCACCTACCAACTCCTTTTCAAATGGTTGTTGGACTTGTTGCATGAAATCTCCTTTAGTAAGGGGCTGAAAATATATCTTCAATCTATGCTCGTTTACCAAGAACAAAAAATTCCGTCCATCAATAGTTTTGATTTCTACCACTCCATTTTCGAACACTTTCACCACCTCATAGGGTCCCATCCAGCGTGTATGGAATTTTCCTTTAAACTATTTGAATCTAGAATCATAAAGGAGTACCTAATCACCTAGTTTGAACTGCTTCTTCTAAATGGAATTATCATGCCAATTCTTGCATTGTTGTTGAACCAAGATGTTCTGTTGAACAACATCCCTTCAGAATTCATCTAACTCATTCAATTGTAGAAGACGTTGCTGCTGTGCTTCAGAGAGATCTAGCCCCAATTGGACTGTAGTCCTAAAAGTCTTGATCTGGAATTCTATCGATAAGAGGACTTATTTTCCGACACCAGCTCATATGGTGTGTGTCCTGTGTTGTTTCTCCAAGTGGTTCGATATGCCCACAATGCTTTTGGTAATTTGTCAGCCCAATCCTTTCTGTGCATATTTACTATTTTTGTGAGGATGGACTCAATCACCTTATTCGTGGACTCCACCTGACCATTTGCTTGCGGGTGATATAGTGTAGATTTCTTGTGTCGTATTTTGTACTGCTCCATCACACCTTGTACCAGATTAGAAATAAACTGTGGTCCATTGTCAGAAACAATTTCTCTAGGCACACCAAATCTAGTAAAGATTTCAGTAAAAAGAAAATCAACAACAACTCTTTCAGTAGCAAAAGAAACAACTTTAGCTTCTACCCATTTCGTAACAAAATCTGTACAAACCAAAATATGTTTTTTATTTGATGATGTTGGATTTATTGGTCCTATGAAATCAATGGCCCATTTTTCAAAAGGCTTAATCATAACCTAGGGACATAAAATAATTTCATTGGTTTGATTAGGCTGGCCAACTCGCTGATAGCTATCACACCGCTTGACATATTGTTTGGCATCCTTAAACAAGGAAGGCGAAAAATAGCCAACTCGTAACACTTTGTATGTAGTCCACTTATCAGCGAAGTGACCCCTGTAAGGTTCATCAGGGGAAGATTTTAAAATGTCAATCACTTCCTCCTCTCTTACACATCTACAGATAATGAGATCTGCTCCGGTGTAAAAGAGGTCTTGTTGGATCTAGGAATATGCAGCACTTTTTTGTATGATATTCCACTTTTCACGAGTGGATAAGTGAGGTGATAATTTTCCAGTGACTAAATAGTTAGCTACATCAACAAACCATGGGATTTGTTGACACAACAAAAATATGTTCATCGGGAAAACCATCATCAACATGAATTACATCACCATGATTATTTAACCTTGAAAGATGATCTACTACTACATTTGATTATCCTATTCTATCAACAATAGTAATATTAAATTCTTGTAACAATAGTAACCACCTAGTCACTCTACCGCTAATTAATGGTTTATTCATCAAATATCTTATTGTGGAATGATCAGTATGCACAAAGACTTCATATCCTATAATATAATGTCTGAATTTATTAATGGAAAAAATTACAGCTAAAAACTCTTTCTCGGTAACTGTATAATTGAGTTCGGCGAGTGACAAGTTTTTACTAATGAAATAAATAACATAAGTTTGTTTGTCTTCTTCTTGTCTTAAATATGCCCCAATAGTAGTATCTAAGGCATCAAAGGAAATATGAAATGGCAGGGACCAATTTGGTCCTCTCAAAACTAGTGCCTAGACTAATTCTTCCTTCAATGTCTCAAAGGATTGTTGGCAAGTTGTGGACCAAGAAAACTCACTATCCTGAGCCAAAATTCAGAAAAGGGGGGTAGTTATCCTTGAGAAATTCTCAATGAATCTCCTATAGTAGCCCACATGTCCTAGAAAACCTCTCACTTCCCTTTGATTTTTGGGTATAGGGAAACTCAAATTGACTTCTATTTTTGCAGGGTAAAACTGGATACCTTTGTCAGAAACAAGATGGCCAAGAACCACCCCCACATTGCACATTAATCTACATTTCTTGTCACTCAAGGCGAGATGAGCTTCTTGGCAGTGAAGAAGCAATTTTTCTAGATTCTTGAGGGCTTCTTGAAATGAATCACCAAACACAGAGAAGTGATCCATATAGATTTCTACACACTCAAGGTCATAAAAAATAGTCAAGACTACCCTTTGAAAGGTAGTCGGGGCATTACATAGCCCAAAGGGAAGCACTCGGTAAGCAAATGTACGCCATCGACATGTAAAAGCAGTTTTGTCTTGATCCTCGGGTACTATCTGTATCTGGTTATATCCGCTAAAGTCGTCTAGAAAAGAAAAGTACTTCTTACCAGCAAGGGTATCAAGTACCTGATCGATGAAAGGAAGGAGGAAGTAATCTTTGAGAGTGGCCTTGTTCAATTCTCTGTAGTCAATACAAATACACCATCTCCCATCTTTTTTTGGGACTAATACTAATGGAGAGACCCACTGGTTGTCAGAAATGGGATAGATAAAATCAACATCTAAGAGTTTTTGCAATTCTTCCTTTACAATGTCTCTTAGAGTTGGGTTCATTCAACTTTGGGTTTTTTGGACAAGTCAAGCTCCATCCTGAATATAAGTATGGTGTGTACAAGTTTCAGGAGGGATGCCTTTCATATCTTCATAATCCCATGCAAAGGCATCAAGATAGTTTCACAACAAATTCACAAGCTGCTCTCGCTGTGAAGGATCCAAGTCCAAACTGATATACAATGATTTACTTGGAATAATCTCAACAAGAGTGGTATCAGGATCAATAGTACACAAAGGTGTCAGTAGATATGGTGGTGATGGAGGCAGAGAGTGTTGGGTCCCTATAATACTAGTGATTACCCCATTAATATTGTAGTTATACCCCTTATTTATATTGTTGTGCCCCTATTACCCCCCATATTTTTATTTCTGTGCCCCATAGAAGCCCCCTATTGTTATTTGTGTGGCTTTATATTATTATTGTTAGGTCGGCTGGATTATATTGTGACTCCTTAGACTCCTATATATAGAAAGGAGGTTTTGTCATTTGTATCATCCAAGAATTGTTCATTTATGTAATGTAAAGGAGGTTGCCCCCTCGAAGAGGCTGAATTCTAAGGCGTGGATCTCTCTTTTCTATCTTTTTGTGAGCTGGTTTCATAAAATTTGGTATCAAAGCTTTGGATTCTAGGGTTTCGCTGCTCCAAACAGGCCATCGTGGCATTTTCGCTATAACCTTTTTTATGTGACGTTTCAGAAGTCGCAAAAAACACCCATTTGAGAAGAATTGGCGCTGAACCTTGGGTCCGAATTTCAGAGCTTTTCGCGTGATAGTTTCGGAGACATGATCTGAGGAAGTTGGCATTTCTGCAGACTCCTGAATTACATTCAAAACAGGTGACCTGGGGAAAATCGTCATAACTCTCTCTCTCAGGATCGGATTGAAATTTCGTAAAAAGGTACAGAAAGAGGACGGACTGTAGTTTCTCGTATGTGTGTTTCAGATTCAAAGGTTGAAACAGTGACTCGTGGCACGTCGTACAAGTTCGCTCTACTGAACCAGTCTAAAAGCAAGTCACTGTGGGAGATTTCACATAACTCTTACTTGGAGAATCCAATTTGGCTCAGACTTGTGGCATTGGAAAGAGGACGCAGAAGGCTACTACAGGTAGCAATTTCAGAACTGGATGATTCGAAATTACAGAGATACATCAGATTCAATATCAGGCTTCTATAAAGTGAAAAAAGGTGTGTAGTTTTTTTTTAAATTTTTATGTAAACTTGGTTTAACGGAATTCAAAGGGCATAGTAAAGCATTATTATCGGTAACTGATGCCCCGAGGAAAGAAAATGCAAACACCTAGTAAGGAACCTGAAAGCTCTAGCATGACTCATGAAGAAGAGGAAGAAATGCTACATGATATATCAAAATTACAAGAACAAGTGCAACAAATGTCACGCTCACAAAAGCTAACAGAAGCTAAGATAAGTGGCGTGGAATCTAAGATAAATGGCGTGGAATCTAAGATAAAAGGCATGGAAACTAAGGTGGAGGATTCGATGGTAAATTTGAAGATAGATTTGAAGACAGACATGGAAGAATTGAAGAACTTGCTACAAGAAAGGGTCACTAATGGTGAAAAGGTAGTAAAGGAAACTCATGATGAGAACAAAAGAAATGTTAATCATGATTCCATAGACTCTAATGTTGGATCGAAGACTCACCATGTTCCAAAAATCGATATGAGGAAGTTTGATGGCAAGGATCCCGCCACATGGATATTACAGATGGAGCAATTCTTCGATCTCAATAATGTGCAAAACACACAAAAGGTACGTATGGCAACTTTATATTTGGAACCAAATCAGTTTGTATGGTATCAATGGCTTTGTTCTCGTAAACAATTTATCACTTGGGCAATTTTTATGGAAGAATTGATAGCACATTATGAGGATACAAAAAGCAACACTTTTTTTAGCCAATTGATAAGTCTCAAACAAAAGGGTTCAATAATGGAGCACATTGAGGAGTTCCAAAAATTGAACATAAGGGTAAAAGATATTCCAGAGGAGCATAGGATTGATGTGTTCATAGGGTCTTTAAAGGATAATATCCAACATGATGTGCGCCTTTGGGAACCTGATTCATTAGAGAAGGCATTCAGGTTAGCAAGAAAAATGGAAAGCAAAATTATGGCAACTAGGAAGCATACCATTCACAACTATAAAGATGGAAGTGTTGTTGCCCATAGTCTTCCACAACCTACAAGGTTGACACCACAACAATTGGAAGAAAAAAGAGCAAAAGGGCTTTGTTACAATTGTGATAGCAAATATACAAAAGGTCATAAGTGTGCTGAGAAGAAATTATTCTACATAGATTGTGAAGAGGAAGAAAAAAAGGAGCAAGAAAGGTCAAAAGAAGAGGATATATTCCAGGAACAAAGCCTAGATGAAGAACAAATAAATCCGACCATATCTTGTAATGCATTGGCGGGAATTACCACTCCTCAAACCATCAAGATAGAAGGACAAATCAAGAAGAAAAAGGTAATAGTGTTGATTGATTCAGGAAGCACCCACAATTTTATTCATTGTAGGGTAGCAAAAGAATTGAATTGCTTCCTATATCCAGCACCAGAGTGTCAAGTGATGATTGCAAATGGAGGAACAATAAATTGCTCTGGAAAGTGCCATAATATCAAGCTATCCATGGGAGAATATGTATTGACTAGCCCAATGCTTTCCATTCCAATGGGAGGTGCTGATGTTGTACTAGGAGTCCAATGGCTACAATCCTTGGGTACAATAGCTTTTAATTTTCAAGAACTTTTCATCAAATTTTCTTCGGAAGGAAAGGAAGTTGAATTAAGGGGTATTGCAGGGAAACCAGGAAAGATAATCAGCTCTCATGGTATGACAAAGCTTCTAAAAAAGGAGCAAAGAGGTGTAATTGCACAATTATGTCGCTAGATGTTTCCACATTGGAATCATCTATTTCTCCAGATCTCCAAAAAGTCTTGGACAATCATTCCAAGGTATTTGAGACTCCCAAGGTCTCCCACCTATGCGTGATCATGATCATGCTATTCATCTGATTCCAGGAAGTGTTCCTCCAAACATCAGGCCGTACAGATATCCCTATGTCCAAAAAAGTGAAATTGAACGTATGGTTGCAGAAATGCTAGAGGCTGGTATAATTCAACCGAGTCAAAGTTCTTTCTCAGCTCCAGTAGTATTGGTGCACAAGAAGGATGGATCATGGCGCATGTGTCCAGATTATAGGGAGCTCAACAAGCTCACTATTAAAGATAAGTTCCCCATTCCTGTTATTGATGAATTACTGGATGAATTGCATGGATCAATTTACTTCACCAAGTTGGATCTTCGTTCGGGATATCATCAAATCAGAATGAAGATTGAAGACATTCCAAAAACGGCATTTAGAACTCATGAGGGTCATTATGAATTTTTGGTCATGCCTTTTGGCCTTACCAATGCACCTTCAACATTTCAAGGTTTGATGAATTCAATTTTCAAACCATTCCTTAGAAAATTTGTGTTAGTATTTTTTGATGATATACTAATCTACAGCAAGTCTTGGAAGGATCATGTTGAACATGTTGACAGGGTGCTACAACTATTGGAGGAGAAACAATTATATGCAAAAAGATCCAAATGTTTCTTTGGAGTCCAGGAGGTGGAATATTTGGGTCATATTGTATCTCATGAAGGAGTTAAGGTAGACCCTAGCAAAATTAAAGCCATTAAGGAATGGAAAATCCCCACATCCATAAAGCATCTGCGAGGATTTCTTGGGTTGACAGGGTATTATCGCAAGTTTGTTAAGAATTATGGGAGAATAGCAGCACCTCTAACAACATTATTGAAGAAAGATTCATTTTCATGGACTCCGGAAGCAACAAAGGCCTTTGAACATCTTAAAGAGGCAATGTGCCAAGCACCGGTCTTAGCTACACCGGACTTCACAAAAACCTTTATTGTGGAATGTGATGCTTCAGGAAATGGAATTGGTGCTGTTCTAATGCAAGATGAAAGACCCATTGCTTTTGAAAGTCGTCCAATCAAGGGAAAGTTTTTAAGCAAAGCTATTTATGAGAAGGAAATGTTGGCAATACTCCATGCACTTAAGAAATGGCGACCCTACCTAATGGGAAGACACTTCAAGGTAAAAACGGATCATGATAGCCTTAAATACTTTTTAGAACAAAGATTATCCTCTGAAGAGCAACAAAAGTGGGTCACAAAGATGTTGGGTTATGACTTTGAAATCATCTACAAAAAAGGGAAGCAAAATGTGGTGGCAGATGCACTCTCAAGAAAGGATGAGGATGTGGAAGCATTGTTGTGTGCCATTTCTATTATCCAACCAGATTGGATAAACGAAGCAAGGGAGGAATGGAAGAATGACGAAGAAGTGTGGGCACTTATTCGAAAGCTACAACAAGATTCCAGTACTTCTGATACATTTAGCTGGAAAAATGATTCGTTATGGTACAAAGATCGCTTATACCTCTGTAAGAATTCCCAGCTAAAACAAAAGATTCTTATGGAATTGCACACTTCTCCCTTAGGAGGGCACTCAGGATTTTTAAAAACTTACCACAGGGTTAAGAAGGAATTTTTTTGGGATGGCCTTAAATCAGATATTCAAAAGTTTGTGGCGGAATGTTTGGTTTGCCAGCAAAATAAAGTTGAAACAATTAAGACACCAGGTCTATTACAACCTTTATCCATTCCAAGCCAACGTTGGGAGGAGGTTTCAATGGATTTTATCACAGGTTTACCCAAGTCTGAGGGAAAGAGTGTCATCATGGTGGTAGTTGACAGACTTACCAAGTATGCACACTTTTGTGCATTATCACATCCATTTAAAGCCAGTACAGTTTCTACTGCATTTATGGAAACAGTTCAAAAGCTACATGGAAACCCAAAGATTATTGTAAGTGACAGAGATCCCATTTTCACTGGAAATTTTTGGACAGAATTATTTTCTTGTCTTGGTACTCAGTTAGCTCATAGCTCATCTTATCATCCTCAATCTGATGGGCAAACTGAGATAGTAAACAAATGTTTGGAAGGATATCTTCGTTGCTTTGTATCTGATAAACAGACACAATGGGTCAAATGGTTGCCTCTGGCTGAATGGTGGTATAACACTTCCTTCCATACAGCAACAAAAATGACCCCATTTATGGCACTTTATGGGTATCAACCACCATCCATCACATCATATTTAAGAGAAAATTCTAAGGTTCAGGCAGTGGAACATCACATCGAACATCAACAACAAGTCCTCCAACTCTTAAAGGATAACCTCGTGTTGGCACAAAATAGAATGAAACAACAGGCAGATCAACATCGCAGTGAAAGAAGTTTTGATGTAGGTGATTGGGTATTCCTACGGCTACAACCATATAAGCAAATGTCCCTAAAGCAAGCTAAGAAGGATAATAAATTATCACCAAAGTATTATGGTCCGTACAAGGTGTTGCGAAAGATTGGTACTATGGCATACAAATTGGAGCTTCCTGCAGCTTCTCGATTGCACCCAGTCTTCCATGTTTCATGTTTAAAGAAGGTTATAGGTGACAAGCTCCCAATTCAAACAATATTGCCAGAACTTGATGAGGAAGGAAAAATTATATTGGAACCGGAAGCAGTCATAGAAACAAGAACTCGACAGCTACGAAATCGATCAATTTCAGAGTATCTTATCAAGTGGAAGAACTTATCCGTTGAAGATTCCACATGGGAGGATGAGAATTTTATGCAGAAGTATCCAGAACTACTCAAGCGTTGAGGACAACACTTTTTTGAAGGAGAGGGGCATGTTGGGTCCCTATAATACTAGTGATTACCCCATTAATATTGTAGTTATACCCCTTATTTATATTGTTGTGCCCCTAGTACCCCCCATATTGTTATTTCTGTGCCCCATAGAAGCCCCCTATTGTTATTTGTGTGGCTTTATATTATTATTGTTAGGTCGGTTGGATTATATTGTGACTCCTTAGACTCCTATATATAGAAAGGAGGTTTTGTCATTTGTATCATCCAAGAATTGTTCATTTATGTAATGTAAAGGAGGTTGCCCCCTCGAAGAGGCTGAATTCTAAGGCGTGGATCTCTCTTTTCTATCTTTTTGTGAGCTGGTTTCATAACAGAGAGTCATATCTTTCCTAAAAATCTAGACTAAAAATATGACTCAATGACTCAAAATTAGGCATGGTGTCTAGATTGTTCAAGAAGTCTTGAATCTCACCCTCCTACGAGGACTCAGCTTTCTGATGTATCAAGGAAACAGACTGAGTCTCCTCATCACTACTGTAGTCTAAGCATAAAGTGTCTTGGAGCTCCTGAATGGATCTAGCGGGTATATACAAGGTGACCACCTTCCTAGAATCTCCACGGGAAATATACATATCACCAGAATGACATTTGATATAAGCATCGGCCGTAGCAAGCCATGGTCATCCCAAGAATCTCTATATCCAGAAACGGGTATTTAGAAAATCTGTCCCATGAAACCCTTTTCAGCACAACTGAAGCTCAGCGTTAGCCCTTCTGGCCACTGCGTCAACCTCCTACAGATATGCGTCAACCCCAGGACCCTCTGCGTCACTCCCTCTTCCCTCTGTGTGGATGACGCAATCTCTCTAGGCTTTGTGTTGCCTCTGTTGGGCTTTACGCTACCTGAACTGACTGTTGCTCTCACTCTCTTTGCTTCTGTGTTGGTCTCCCAGTATTGTCCCTGCCTCTCTGCCTCATACTCACTGCCCCTCACTGCTGATGATTGATTCAACTTTTCTTAGCAACCCCGCTCTAGCAAAATGAATGACTGATCACTTTAGTGTGTTCTCCAACTGACCCTTAAGCCTCTTCTTATAATTTTCTCGTTGGTTCTTCAACGACCGAGATTAAATCTCTAATCCACGACTAAGATTAGATTTGGCTTGATCCATGACTTTTGGAACCTTCTAACCCAGTTTTATATTAATACACATTAATATATTTTTCCTAAGTTTAGACTTAGGAACTCCATTAAAAATATTAATTATTTTAATATCTCCCAAACTAGTTAGAATCTGCCCAAACCATTTCTAGGTCTTGGAGATCTCATGTGCTTTAGCCTCTCCACAAATTTTCATGACTAGAGGACATTTGATGCTACCCCAAATCAACATGTCTGGGGTTCCTTGACCACTTAATGGAGTTCCAACCTTCAAGAAGCCATATCTCTTCAACCAAAAGGAGTGACAAGACGAGCCATATCTCTTCAACCAAGAGGATTTATAAGACGAACCATATGTTGTTAGAATTAGTATGACGAGGAGCATCCAATGATAGTGATCTTAGGAGCAAGTCCCCTAATCTACATCCTCAAACTCATTAATAAGTGTGGAGCTTCTAGGGCTTCCCAAGGTTTCTTGACCATTGGAGCTTCAATTAATGAAATCCAGACAAATAATAAGAGCATTCAAGAATCAATGATGGCATCAATGACAACAACATTTAACAAATATTTGGTGGCTAGACTTACAATGTTGGTTTACAAAATCGATGATGGTTTTGTAATGGTGCCTACTTCATTTTATCACTAAAGCCGAGAGTTGAAGGGGTATAATCCCGATTGTAAGTTCCTCTTAATTTATAAAAAAACCTTACCTTGCCTCATGAAAGTTTCCTTGAAAATTTGTCAAAATCTTAACATGTAAAATTTCATGTTGTTATTTTGAACCTTGTTATTGTTTCTTTGCTCATGGTAATGTTCTTTACAAACTTTGAAAACCAACATTACATAATTGAATATTTAAACAATGCGCAGTGTGCACTATAACCTAGGTTCATACACATCAATACTCTTACTCTGAGTCGTTTGACATGTTTGGGTAAAGCCTATATATGTGTTGAATTTTAGTGTTAAATTTGCCAAGGCATTCCACTTACTATTTCATTATGAAGTTATAACTAGTGATATTTTTCTTGAGAAATTCAACCTTTACACTATTGAGTATTTCATGAAGGGAAAAGTCGGATTAAGTAACACTTTATTTACAATGGACTCTTCAATATTATTGTCCAATGTCATGATGTTTTCCTTTAATCAATGATACTCTGTTGAAATCTAGAAGATATCCTATAGTTTCACAAGATTTTAATCTCATCTTTTTCCCATTTGTATTGTTATTGTTGATTTAAAAATCATTATACATCAACTCTTACGATAACCACATCTGATGGATAGCCTAATTATTGATTATTAATAAATTATAGTATTTTTTGGAAATATTTTTCACAACAACAACACTTTCATGATTTCTTGCATCGCTGGAACTACACTCAATGAATTGGATATATTTTATATCTCATAGTCGCAATTAAACACTTGTGGTGTATGGTCTATAGAGTAAAACTTGTTTCCCCTTACAATTCACTCTTCCAAGTATGATCATGAAATTAGCATATTTGATGTTTAAGTCCAATGTCGTTTTGGGCTTATTCACAATTGATAGATTGACATCCTTACACTTTCTTTTTATCATTAAGAGTAAGGTTTATCAATTATCTAATTCAATCTAGCCTAGATGACTCCCCATTGTTACAATTGATTAGACTAAATACATGTTACACGTCATTTTGTCACCATTAGTCAAATGACCACCAATATGGATCTCTTGTTATCTGATGAAGTGTTCCAAAGCAATCTCCTACAATGTTGGAAGCAAAACAATCCCAAAGATAACAAGAATCTTGAATTACATTACTTAAAAACCTATTTTCAAGCATTATCACACTTTTCTTAGTGACTAGCGCAAACGCAGTTATGATCATTATGGCATGCACAATCATGTGCTTTGTTCTCCATCAAAACATGTGACAGCCTATTAACGTAAGTAAAAATAAAAAGAAATTTCTAGAAGCCTTGTTGGGGGAATATTTCCCAACAAGAAGGCCTCGAACTCCTACCTACCTGGCCTCATCCCTTGACTTATGGAACAAACTCCCTCTCTTTGTGGAACCCTAATCCCTCTCTTTGTGGATCACATCCCTTGAGAAGAGGATCCCAAGCCTCCTCCTCTAGGTCTAAAAGTTCAGCACATACCAGAGGGTAAGGGAGGACTTTGGAATGTAAACTTATGTTGACAAATTGAGGCTAGAAGCTTGTCACTTAAGGGAGGATTGGAGACTATTGGAAGAAGGTTTGCAACATCACGGCTAAGGCTGTATTGCTCATTTTCATTTAGTTCAATAAAAAAGAGTGTTTCTTTCTCACTATATTTTTGAATGGAGCTAATGTATTGTATGTTTACTTCCATTTTTGCATTGATAATGACATTAGGTACTAGTCTCCTTGATCACTAGTATGGCTTTTATTGAGTTATTTATCTATCATATGTCTTTGATCCTTTGTTGTTATTGTGTTTGCAGGTTTGGATTCTAAGCATTGGAAAGGTGCATCAAACCATAGCAAGGATCTTCATCAGGCATTTCGTATGAAAGGTATTGGTTTCGTATTCCATTACTCTTGCTTATGATTAAATAGGAATGAACCTAGAGATACTAGTTTGTTTGTTTGTTACTAGATTAAGTCATTGAGTCTAGGGAGATCTTGTTTTGTTCACCTAACAATTTGGCAACCATATTAAGGACCGTTTTGTTCTTCAATGTGACTTCTTGTGCCTTCCATTAACTTGATCCACTGTATTTAGATGCTTGAGAAGTTACAATTGTGGACCTCTAGCTATCTTTTTATTTTTCCTTTGTTTTTCTCAGGTTTCACACTTTGCTTTCAGCGACATAGCGCAAGTTTGTATTTAGCAACAGAGCGACACTACACTGGTGTCAATAGCTCACCTATGACACAGAAAAATTGAAAATTTAGGCCTTTTTCAGAGATTCTTTGTTTTGGTCACTAAGAGGTTTGTCAAATTTCTTAACAATTGTGTATGAGTATTAATCACCTTTTGAATGTCATCTCTTTTGATCTTTGGAATTTTCATGAAATTTCAATTTGAGTTCTCTGTTAATGAAATCTCATATTACATTTGATTTCATCTGGGTTGCATAATTTTTGCGAAATTTCCTTTACTTACACTTGGTTGGTTCTTTCATTGTATTAGTGAAAGAAGGTATTGTTGCACATAAGTAGTCTTGTTATATTGTTCTTTCATTGATCTGGAATCATCTTGTGTTTTTTTTGAAGAATTATCTTGCATAGATTACAGTGGCATGATTTTGCATCAAATTGTGCATAGTTACATTGCATGGTCTAGAATCTTTTTGGCTTTGTGTTGAAGGTGTGTTTTTGAATCATTATGTGTGTTTTGGTGAAATGAAACTTGATGAAGATAAGATCTTTGTATTTTTTCAAAAGTGAATGAAATTGCCTCCTTCCCATAAATAGGATTTCATAAAATTAAAGAAGTGATAATTTCATATTAGTTGCATCAATTCAAATTGAGTTACTCACTCGTTGGTTACCATACAAATTTTTCCTTAATGAAAAGTGAAACAATAAAATCAGTGAAAATTTACCAAGGCATTAATTAATCACATCATATTTAGTGGATCTAGGTATATTGGATGGCACTCCATGTATGATATGTATATCGGAATGCTTCCTATCGTACAAGACGCACTAGACAACACTAATACGCACTGAGCTTCCATGTACCCTCAAGTATATCGAATGACCCCCTCTAGGTTGCAAACATGACATAGGTAACTGAGTCAGCTGCCTTATTCTTTGTGATTCATTGAACAAAACATTCAGGGAGATTTCTTGCAAGTACTAGGAATGGTATTTTGCAGTGCACAATAGCTTGGCAACCTTTTATACCTAGTATCCCATTTTTATTGCTTTTGTTTATTTTGATTGATACCAATTGTAAAATTAAATATCATACATTGTTAAAAGCTTTTACTAAAATTCACTTGTAGTAGACCCAGGGTTGAATCTGATGACAATAGTTCTAGAATTTACTAACCAAGCAACCCCTACTAACAGGGATCCTAGTCTTTTTCCTTGTTTTGGAAATGTTGGTCCTCCTTATATGCTTACATTGTCTCTCCCTAGATTCACTATAGGTTTACAGGTATGGTTTTTTTCAACCTTGTTGGTTTCAAATACCCAAGTTACTTCACCTCAACCGAATACTTCTCCTCAACTTCAACCAAATATTCTACCTCATGTTGATCATCTACCTTCTTCGCCCATCATGTATTCTTCCTTTTCTTCTTCTTCGCCTAGTGAAAGTTCTAATGCTAGCAACCAGGAAGCTAAGAATAAAAAGAAGGAACAAGATAAGAAAGGACCCAACCAACCAACCATTGTTGTGAGTGTTGATAATGTTGAGAAACCCTCCAACATGCATCGCAAGCCCAAATACCCTTGCAAGCTCTGTAAGGGTGACCATTTCCTTATCGATTGTCCTGGTATTTCTAAGGTCTTGGAAGTATGGTCTGAAAATTCTTATCAACTTACTGTTGATTGAACAACCAGTGATTCTAAAGTTCCAGGGAAAAAGGGTAAAGTTAGGTTTCCTTGTAGGTTATGCGAAGGGATTCATCAAACTCACCTTTGCCCTCATAAGGATGAAGCCTCTAAATTGTTGGAAAACCTTACTGTTTCTCAGCAGCAACTTCCAACTGGGTATTGTAAGCTTTCTCCCAACTTATCGTTAGTTGACGAAGTGATTGGTCTTATTTCAAGTTCGGTCAATCCCACTCTTCCCTTGGAGAGTGAAACCCATATCACTCAGGTTGATGAACAATTGGTTGATGAAAAGGTTGACTTGATTCCATCTTTGGTTGATCCCACTCTCCCCTTAGAGAGTGAAGTTAATACCGCTCAGGTTCTTTTTGTTACTTCAGATTCCACCGCACAAGGGGGAATTTCACCCATTTCCACGGAACCCCCTCCAAGTATTGAGGTCATTTCCTTTGATTGGAATAGATTGATAGAACCTCGTCTCCCTTCTTGCATCCCTTTCCAAATCATTATGAAGGCTTGTGATAAGAACGTGTGTCACACTATTGTAAATGAAGGTGCTTCTGTTAGCATTTTATCCTCAACTGCTTGGCAAGCTTTGGGTTCCCCTCAGCTTGTGTTTGTTACTAAGAATCTATTGGCTTTTAACAAAAGAGTCAATGAACCTTTATAAATCCTTCCTCAGCTACCTATTACCTTGGAAGGAAAAATTATATGTATTGATGTTATGGTAGTCCAAGGCCCCTTGGATTTCAATTTTCTCCTTGAGCGAGACTATGTCTATGCCATGAAAGTTGTCGTGTCCACACTCTTTCGTGTGATGTATTTTCCTAATAATGGAAACATTGCGACTATTAACCAGCGTTCATTTGGTGCCCTTGATATGACTTCCAATCATCGAACATCCCTGAATGTTCCCTATACGCAAATGGTATCCACCACACCATAGGTTAATTATGTGGCAACTTGTCCCATGTCTTCATTTCCCAATGAAAATGGGCCTCTGGTTGTATGCACAACTTCTTTTGAATTAAATCTGGTAAGTGGCATGATGAATCCTTCATGGGGACATTGGAGCTTGATCTTCCTACCCCTTTTGAGTCCCTTGACATGTATTCCTTCAAGAGAATGATCGAGGTGTGTACCTTGGCATATATTCCTTCAAGAGCATGGTCAAGGTGTGTCCCTTGGCATGTATTCCTTCAAGAGCATTGTCCTCTTGGAATCCATAGATTTCAGTTGCATGATTTTGCATTAAATTGTGCATAGTTTACATTACATCGTTTAGAATCTTTTTGGCTTTGTGTTGAAGGTGTGTTTTTTGAATCATTTTGTGTGTTCTAGTGAAATGAAACTTGATGAAGATAAGATCTTTGTATTTTTTCAAAAGTGAATGAAATTTCCTCCTTCCCATAAATAGGATTTCATCGAATTAAAGAAGTGATAATTTCATATTAGTTGCATCAATTCAAATTGAGTTACTCACTCGTTGGTTACCATACACATTTTTCCTTAATGAAAAGTGAAACAATAAAATCCATAAAAATTTACCAAGGCATTAATTAATCACATCATATTTAGTGGATCTAGGTATATTGGATGGCGCACCACGTATGATAAGTATATTGGAATGCTTCCTATCGTACAGGATGCACTAGACAACACTAATACGAACTCAGCTTCCACGTACCCTTGGGTATATCGAAAGACCCCCTCTAGGTTGCAAACATGACATAGGTAACTGAGTCAGCTGCCTTGTTGTTTGTGATACATTGAACACAACATTCAGGGAGATTTCTTGCATGTACTGGGAATGGCATTTTGCAGTTCACAAGAACTTGGTAACCTTTTATATCTAGTATCCCATTTTTACTGCTTTTGTTTATTTTGATTGATACCAATTGTAAAATTAAATATCATACATTGCTAAAAAAATTACTAAAATTCATTTTTTATAGACCTAGGGCTGAATCTGATGACAATAGTTCTAGAATTTACTAACCAAGAAACCCATCCTAACGGGGATCCTAGTCTTTTTCCTTGTTTTGGAAATTTTGGTCCTCCTTATATGGCTACATTGTCTCTTCCTAGATTCACGATAGGTTTACCAGTATGGTTTTTTTCAACCTTGTTGGTTTCAAATACCCAAGTTGCTTCACCTCAACCAGATACTTCTCCTCAACCTCAACCAAATCTTCTACCTCATGTTGATCATTTACCTTCTTAGCCCATCATGTCTTCTTCCTTTTCTTCTTCTTCGCCTAGTGAAAGTTTTAATGCTAGCAACTAAGAGGCTAAGAAGAAGAAGCAGCAGCAAGATAAGAAAGGACCCAACCAACCAACCATTGTTGTAAGTGTTGATAATGTTAAGGAACCCTCGAACATGCATCGCAAGCCCAAATACCCTTGCAAGATTTGTAAGGGTGACCACTTCCTTATCATTGTCCTGGTATTTATAAGGTCTTGGAAGTATGGTATGAAAATTATTATCAACTTAGTGTTGACTGAACAACCAGTGATTCTAAAGTTCCAGGGAAAAAGGGTAAAGTTAGGTTTCCTTCTAGGTTATGCGAAGGGATTCATCAAACTCACCTTTGCCCTCATATGGATGAAGCCTCTAAATTGTTGGAAAACCTTATTGTTTCTCAGCAGCAACTTCCAACTGGGTAACGTAAGATTTCTCCCAACTTATTGTCAGTTGACGAAGTGATTGATCCTATTTCATGTTCAATCAATCCCACTCTTCCCTTAGAGAGTGAAACCCATATCACTCAAGTTGATGACCGATTGGTTGAAGAAAAGGTTGACTTGATTCCATCTTTGATTAATCCCACTCTCCCCTTTGAGAGTGAAGTTAATATTGCTCAAGCTCTTTTTGTTATTTCAGATTCCACCGCACAAGGGGGCATTTCACTCATTTCCACGAAACCCCCTCCAAGTACTGAGGTCGTTTCCTTTGATTGGAATAGATTGATAGAACCTTGTCTCCCTTATTGCATCCATTTCCAAATCATTGTCAAGGCTTGTGATAAGAATGTGTGTTGCACTATTGTAAATGAAGGTGCTTCTGTTAACATTTTATCCTCAACTGCTTGGCAAGCTTTGGGTTCCCCTCAACTTGTGTTTGTTACTAAAAATATATTGGCTTTTAACAAAAGACCAATGGACCTTTATAAATCCTTCCTCAGCTACCTATTACCTTGAAAGGAAAAACTATGTAGAAATTTCTCATTTCCCACCCCGGTTTTCAATTTCACCTTATTTCTCCAAAATAGTTAAATGCTCTTTCCCATATCCATACATTCAACAACAGGAAAATAAATTTTGCTAAAAACACAAATTCTGGAAATATAACAGAATGCTGGAAAATGCATAAATAAATATCAGCACATACAAACAGCCATTTAACTCATTTAAACACAGTGCATGCTGCCCGGAGCACCACCCCTCTGGCCCGGCGAGCCACTGCTCACTGACGGACCTGACATCCTCATAGATGTACCTCTGGATCCTCCTGATCCCTGCCCACTGGATCCCTGCGACTGACTCAACTGCTGCTAAGGGTCTGGCTAATCCAGATACTCTAACTCTCGTGACCTCCTAAAGGCCCTGTCCTCCTCGAACTTCACATCCCGCCTGACAACAACTTTTCTCTATGCAGGAATGTAAATCTGAAAGGCCTTTGAGGTCTCACTGTAGCCCACAAAGATACCCTTCTCTGCGGTGGGCTCTAGTTTGGTCCTCTTCTCTTTGGGTATGTAGGAGTATGTAATGCACCCAAAGATACGAAGATGACCAATATCAGACTTCTTCCCAGAAAAGGCCTCCTTTGGATTCATGTGCTCCAAGGCACGATGCGGACTCCTGTTCTGCAAATAAACAGCTGTGTTGCAGGCCTCTGCCCACAAGAACAATGTCAACCCCTAATCATGTAACATGGCTTTGGCAGCCCCTCCGATGGATTTGTTCTTCTTCTCCGCAACCCCGTTCTGTTGGGGGTTGTAAGGAACAATGAACTCCCTCCTAATTCCTGCCTCCGCACAATAGTCAACAAACTCTCCAAGGGTGTACTTTCCCCCATTGTCTGACCTCAGGGACTTGATCTTCCAACCTGTCTGTGTCTCCACAAGAGCTCTAAACTCCTGAAACCGCTTGAAGACCTCATTCTTCGTCTTCAAGAAATAAATCCAGGTCCTCCTGGAGTAATCATTAATGAATAAAACATAGTACTCATATCCACTCAAAGAAACATGAGACATCCGACAGCTCACATCGGAATGAATCAAATCAAGTATCCTAGTCGCTCTGCTGTCACTGATGGGAAAAGGGGATTTGGCAAGCTTGCCCATTGCACATCCTTTGCAAGTATCAAAGTGATCAGTACTGAAATCCGGCACACCTGTAGTGATCTCCCACAAGGTCCTCAAGGCTCCATGATACATATGCCCCATCATGTGGTGCCAAATCTCACACAGCTCAGAACTGCTAGCTCTGTTATCGGTACTACTGCTTAATGCCAAAAGGGGCTGGAATGCAAACTTGTACACCTTTGCATGGCGTACACCTATCACTCTAGCTGAATCAGCTGGGGTGCCCCTGGGATACATCAACACCTGTCCTCCCCTGAACAGTACCTCATATCCTCTGTCCTCCAAAGCTGAGACGGATATGAGGTTCTTCCTCATCCCTGGCACATAAAGAACATCTAACACCTTCAAGGGAGGTTTGGACTCCCTCTGAAATGTCAGTGTCCCCACACCGACTGTTCTAACAACTCTGTCATCACCGAGTACTACCTCTATATCAGTGCCACTCTCTGAAAGCTCTGAGTACTCACGGACTCCTGTCATGTGACGTGAAGCCCCATTGTCCACATACCAGATACTCGAAGATGCTTCGTTAATCGAGGGAAAAGCATGCTCCCTCTGAACCTGTGTGGCAGGTGATCCTACACTAGAGGACTCACACGCAGTGAACCCAAACTCCCGGTCAAAACAATTTGCAAAGTCCTCAACCTCTGTTGAAGCTGCCAAGCTTTGGTTCTTCCTCTTCTTCTTCTTCTTCTCCGGACACACAACTGCATAGTGTCCCATCTTTTGACAATTCCAACACTTCACCTTGGAATAGTCCTTCTGTGTGTTACCCTGTTTACCTTTACCTTTGCCTTTGCCCCCACCATTGCTTGTGGAAGCCTGCTTCTTCCCTTTGCCTTTCTTGCCTCCTGCCAACAATGCTACATCCTCATCCTGCTCAACTGGCTTGGCTGCCCCAAGCTGACCTTTCCTGATCTCTGTCTGAATGAAATCATCCCAAAACCTCTCTCATGTGGGAAGGGTCTCACGTGCACAAACCCCATCAGCAAAGTTCATCCATGAACGGGGGAGGCCATTCACTGCAATATGCACCAACTCAGTGGGTGGAATGACCTCTCCAACTGCTGCCAACTCATCTCTCACATTAGTAATCTTTGTGAGATATTCAACGGCACTATCATTACCCATCTTAATGGTCTTCAGCTTCTCCTTCAGGACCATTTTCCGGTTCTCATTGGTACTCTGGTAGAGATTGGACAATGTTGTCCACATCTCATGGGCATTTCTCTTTCCTCTCACATGAGGAATGCAATGGTCTTTGACTCCGTCTAGAATCAGTCTCTTACCCTTGTTGTTCTTTCTATTATAAGCAGCCAACTGAGTAGCATCAGTAGGCACAACAACAGGGTTCAGTGTGGTATGCACCATAATGTCACAGACTTCTGCCTCCTCAAAGATACTCTGCATTCTCTCCT
Source organism: Pinus tabuliformis (assembly GCA_031772625.1). NCBI lineage: Eukaryota > Viridiplantae > Streptophyta > Pinopsida > Pinales > Pinaceae > Pinus > Pinus tabuliformis. The sequence continues at coordinate 57,729,607 of CM062814.1, read as the reverse complement.
TCCAAATGGTATAATTGGTATGCCCATCTAACCTATCCTCCACCGTCAATCCCAATGACATCCTGTTGTCATAAAACTGAAAAATAGCACTGTTGTAGTAAAGATAAAACTGTTGTTTGTGAAAAATCAGCTTCTGGAATTTTCTGAGTGAAAAATCAGCAGGTTGTAATTTTCCTCCTTGTTGTCCCAAGCTGCACTTCAGCACTCAAGCTCTGATACCATGTAGAAATTTCTCATTTCCCACCCCGGTTTTCAGTTTCACCTTATTTCTCCAAAATAGTTAAATGCCCTTTCCCATATCCATACATTCAACAACAGGGAAATAAATTTTGCTGAAAACACACATTCTGAAAATATAACAGAATGTTGGAAAATGCATAAATAAATATCAGCACATACAAACAGCCATTTGACTCATTTAAACACAGTGATTTTTTGTCAAGGTGACCCTGGAAAAACCCCCTACAACTCTTAGGGAAAACCAGTTCGAAAGTTCCTCCTTATTTCTGGAAAATGCTTTTACAGTAAGAGAAATATTCAGCAAAAAATCAGCAAGCAAACTTTTACAACTTATCTCGTTTTCTGTGCCTAACAACCAACTGAAAAAACTTGCAAACAGCAATAAATGTTGTACGGCCTCCTCGATTTTATGCCCAAATTTCAGACTTAAATGTTGTTGTACAAACTGCCTAGAAAAGCGTGCATGTTGCCATAAATGATGTTGTACAGTTTTCCTCTATTTCTATGCAGAAAACAGTGGTACGGCTATATGGATTTCTGCCTAGAAAATCGTGCCAAGGTACAACCACTTGTTGTACGGCCTCCCTCAAAAAATGTGCCAGCAAACTTCAGTTTTTCTGCTCCTCGATTTCTGTGCTAACTTATTGTATGGCCTCCTTGGAATTTGAACCAAAACTGTTGTACGACCTTTCTAGAAAATCGTGCCCAAAACCTGCCTTTCACTGTGTGCTAACTCAGTTGTACGGACTTGCTGAAACGCTGCCTTGGAATGTGTGCCAAGCTGCTGCCTCCTTCTCCTCACTGTCCAGAAATCTCCCTTGTTCTCTTGCTCTCCTCTCAATTTGCTCATGAAAGAATGAATGACCTTTTCCTCATTTCCCTCTTTTAATCTAACCCTAAGTGTCTTTTGGGGAATCCCTAAATCTAATGGCTAAAATAGATTGAGATCTAGGACTGAGATTAAATGATCATTTAAATCTCACTTTCTATTTTTTAATTCACCCCACTTTTTTTTTTTGTAAGCTGGGGTGGGACTCTCCGATTTACATGTCCATTATGTACCCCTCTACGGGGGAGGGGTAGCCCAAGATTTGAACCCAAGACTTCCGGTTCGGTGAGACTTCATTTCCACGGCCCTTGCCGCTTGAGCTACCCCATGTGGACTAATTCACCCCACTTTAATAAAGACCCACTTAGTCATTTATTTCCAAAGTCACTTTCCTTTCTAATTTTACATTGACTTTATTAAAGTCACTTTAAAATTAGAGTTTAGTCACTTTATCACTTAAAGTCACTTTTAAATTAGATTTGACTTTATAAAAATTATCAAGTCACTTTAGGAGAACAATTAAATTCTTTTGGACACTTTTCCCTAGGCCAAAGATCAAAGCCTTAGGGAACCACCTGTCCTCCAGTACCAAATTTCAACAAACTATATGTATTGATGTTATGGTAGTCCAAGGCCCCTTGGATTTCAATTTTCCCCTTGAGTGAGACTATGTCTATGCCATGAAAGTTGGCGTGTCCACACTCTTTCATGTGATGTATTTTCATCATAATGGAAACATTGCAACTATTAACCAGCTTTCGTTGGGTGCCCTTGATATGACTACCAACCATCAAACATCCCTGTAAGTTCCCTATACGCAAATGGTATCCACCCCACCATAGGTTAATTATTGGCAACTTATGTCATGCCTTCATTTGCCGATGAAAATGGGCCTTTGGTTGTATGCTCAACTTCTTTTGAATTAAATCTGGTAAGTGGCATGATGAACCCTTCAATGGGGACATTGGAGCTTGATCTTCCTGCCCCTTTTGAGTCCCTTGACATGTATTCCTTCCAGAGAATTGTTCTTCCATCCGATGAAGACCTCTTGGAAGCCATGGTCGAGGTGTGTCCCTTGGCATGTATTCCTTCAATAGCATTGTCCTCTTGGAATCCATGACAAGGTTCACATGAGCATAGTTCATTTTCTTGTGTCAAGCTCGTTAAAAAATGAAACAAGGCCCAAGCATAGTTCTTTTCTTGTGTCAAGCTTGTTAAAAAATGAAACGAGGTGATATGAGCATAGTTCTTTTCCTGTGTCAAGCTCATTAAAAAATGAAACAGATCCCCCTCTAATTGATTTGAGTCTTTGACTAGATCTCATAAATGTTGAGTTGAGTCTTTCATCTGATCTTGTAAATGAACCTTCATTTCATCTGCCTATTAGTAACCAATAGTCTACTTAGGCAGATCAAGTGAAGCTTGGGTGGCATATGCTTCTACCCTTATGTTGGGGGCCATAAATCTATCTCAAGCAAATTTTTTCTCTGTTTCAAGCTTGTGTAAAAATGAAACCTATCTCAAGCACAGTTTTTCTCTGTTTCAAGCTTGTGTAAAAATGAAACCTATCTCAAGCACATTTTTTCTCTGTTTCAAGATTGTGTTAAAAAATGAAACTTATATCAAGCCCAATTTTCCCTCTATTTCAAGCTTGTATAAAAATGAAACATATTTCGAGTCCATTTTGGTTATTATTTTCGAGACTCGTTAAAAAATCCCAAGCTTCTTTTGTTGTTTTTTATGCTCGTAAAATAAACATGAAAATGTCGAGTTATTTCCATCTTTTCCTGCTCGTTAGTTAAATTGAAAGTCAGCAACGTGAGTCTACTTTTATCACTTTTTGAGAATCTTTAAAATTTATGAAGAAATTACCCTTTGGAGTTATTTTTAAGCTCTTTTTTGACTCTCGAAATATGAAAAGATTGTTGAGTAAACTTGTTTCTTTTGTGCTCGTAAAAGTACATGAAAGGACGTCTACTTGGTATAAGTTTACCCCTTTTATGGACCAAGTAGACTAGTTACGAAAAAGGTATACTTTATTCAATCATGGCTAAAAGAGTTCTCTCCTGCATTATTTTACCCTTTTCTGGGCTTGAGAGACTAAATTTATGAAAAAAGACATTTTGGAGTTTACTTAAGTTTTTCTCCTAACTCCTAAACATGAAAAACATCGAGCTTCACGTTCTTTGGGCTTGTTAAAACTTTACATTGAAGGAACTGCGTGATTTTTCCTTTTTCCTCTTTTTAAACTCTTAAAATATGAAAAGGAGTCGAGTTACCCTTATATTGGACTCATCAAATTGAACAATATAGGACTCATCAATCATGATGAGATTGAACCATTCATTTCTAGGGTTCGTTAAAAATACTTTGAAGGACTCATCCAAAGGATGAACTTACAAGACAAACATATGTTGTCTTCCTCAAACTTGCATAAAAATAAAAGGTACTTGCTAGTAATGATGGGGGGAAATGTGAAAATAAACGTTTGTTTTTGTATTGTGAAAAGGCAGTTTGTCACTCTTGAACATGACACTCCGTCACTTTTATGTATAGGTTGGGAAATCCATTTGCCTCTTAGCTGATCATACATCATTGAAAGTCTTCAAAATGATTCTTAGAGTCAAATGTTGCCAAGTCGAAATGTCGTGTCGCCAATATGTTCAAGAGAAGTCTAAACTCAGTCAAAATTACCTTGGAAATCATAGCCTTCAATTGCGTCGGCCATCCCTAAGTCAGTGTTGGATTACTCCAAATTTGTTGTTCAAAACTTGATATGAGTTTCGTGTCGTATGCCCTCCTGCAACGGATCGCTTCCTATCAACTTCAGCTCATTATCTAGGAAGTTGATATAGAAACCTCCTTTAGTACCTTGAAGCCTGCGTGCCTCAATGGCAATTTTATCGCTTTTGACGACGAGTTTTCATCATTAACCTTCGATTGAATGATTTTACGAGTGTTCGACTCCAAAACATCTATTCACACTTCATAGATTATACTAAAGTACCTTGAGAGGCAATGTCATTATTGGTGGTTTCTCTTGCACCTGTTAATGATTCACATCATTAATCGATAATCAGGTGGTTTCTACCATGTTCAACTGCAAGACATTCACTTGGATGGTTAGATTCGTATTGTGGATCGATATAGATGAAGACCAAGACCCTGGATCTAGTTTCATCCATCCAGGTTGCGTGGAGTTTTTAAATATTCGTGATTGTAAATATAGATCCATATTCGGTGGTTGCATCCATACTATGTCTGTTGTTGACATGGATCTTTGCAAACCTCTATACTTGTTCTTGGAGGTACTTGTACTCTGAGTATGGGAATGCCTACCTCAGTGATGATTATATGAAGATATTGTATTTTAATCCTTGATTGTTTGTTTCAGGTCTCCAACCAATTGGTCTCTAATCCGAACTTTTGCATGATAAAGTGCTTCAGTCCTCAAACACTTTTTCTTACTTTTCGCTTTAAGAGGCAATCTATTACATGTCATTTTGTCACCCTTAGGCAAAGTATCACCAATATGGATCTCTTGTTATCCGATGAAGTGTTCGAAAGCAATCCCCTACAAGGTTGGAAACAAAACAATCCCAAAGATAACAAGAATCTTGGATTACATTGCTTAAAAACCTATTTTCAAGCATTGTCCCACATTTCCTAGTCACTACCTGCACAAACGCAATTATGATCATTATGGTTGCACAATCCTACGCTCTATTCTCCATTAAAAGGTGTGACAGCTTCTTAACATAGGTAAAAATAAAAATTAATTTCTAGAAGCCTTGTTGGGGGAATATTTCCCAACAAGAAGGCCTAACTCCTATCAAACTCCCTCTCTTTGTGGAACACTAATCCCTCTCTTTATGGATCTCATCCCTTGAGAAGAGGATTTCAAACCTCCTCCTCTTGGGCTATAAATTCAACACAGATCAAAGGATAAGGGAGGACTTTGGAATGTAAACTTATGTTGTCAAATTGAGGCTAGAAGCTTGTCACTTAAGGGAGGATTGGAGACTATTGTAAGGAGGTTTGCAACATCAAGGCTAAGGTTGTATTGCTTCTTTTCATTCAGTTATAATGCAAAAGAGTGTTTATTTCTCACTATATTGTTCAATGGAGCTTATGTATTGTGTGTTTACTTCCGCTTTTCCATTGATAATGATATTAGGTACTAGTCTCCTTTATCAATAGTATGGGTTTATTGAGTCATTTATCTATCATATGTCTTTGATCCTTTGTTGTCATTGTGTCTGTAGGTCTGGATTATGAGCATTGGAAAGGTGCATAAAACCATAGCAAGGATCTTCATCAGGTATTTCGTTTGAAAGGCATGGGCTTCGTATTCCATTACTCTTGCTTATGATTCAATAGGAATGAACCTAGAGAACGATTTACTAGTTTGTTTGGTTGGTTGTTTGTGACTAGATTCAATTATTGAATCTAGGAAGATCTTGTTTTGTCCGCAAAACAAGATTTTGTCCACTTAACAATAGACCAAGGTGACAGTGTGTACCTTGCCTAACATTCCTCTAGGTTCTTCTATAAATATTAGGGCTTTTCCTCCTAAGTTAGAGTTTGAGCTAACAGGTATCAAGCTCTCAAAAACCCTAGCTAAGGAAGCCATGAAAAACCTTACCACCACCAAATATTCACAGCAAGCAAGCATTAACACCAGTAAATCCTCTTTGTTCCAACATCAAGCTCGTACCAAACAATCTCTCCACATTAGCAATGTTGCATCCCTTCAAGTCTACAAATCTTAGCCATGTTGTATCCCACAAGTACATGGAAAGACAACTCTAGTGTTAGCATGCATATCTACATGTCCATTGTAGGGTTTGAGTTCTCAAACCCTAGGTCTCTAACTCTTGTCAACACAAAAGCCAAGACCTACATGGACCATCAAGGATATAATGATAAGTCTTCTTCAAAGCAAGGCATCACATCAAGCTCGTCTCTCCATGATATTGCCTAGCCTTACATCTCAAAAAAACAAGGCTCCAAAATTAAGTAAAGCATTAACTTCACTCTCCATGTCTTCTACTAGGGTAAAAATCCTTGAGCTAGAACAAGGGCCACAAGAACCGACATCACCTCTAATGTCATGTTCTCCTCTATGGTAGATATGCATTGCTCAAACTCAAACATCATAGGAGAAAACCCTAGCATCACACAAGCACAACCTCTCCATCCACATCCAAGATGTCTCTCACCCCCTTGTCTTCTCATATGGCTTCCTCATTAACCTTAGCATCTAGCTCCTAGTGTTTCCCTATGAACCCTAACATCTCTAAGACAAGCACAAGAAAAAATAACAACAATGAATAAAAGTAGTCACTTCTCCCTTATATATACAAGCAATTGAAGGATCCTAACATTAAATAAGGATGTGTCCATCATACAAGTAACCAACAAGGAAAACCCACATGGAGCACTCTAATATACGAAAATGTAAAGGTGTTAAAGTAGTGTTTATCTAACCCCCAAAATGAAACACCCTCCAAGCATGATCCCCCTTAAGGCTCAATGTCCCTCCTTTAAGATGGTACACTCTCCAATAAGTTGTTATTCGAATGCTCCTCCTTCCATGATGATTTATCGTCTGCGTCTTCACACAACACAGTCCTCTAATTGTGTGCTACATGTCCTCTCTCGTTTTCAATGCTAGTCTCATGCATGCCAATGAGTTCACCAACCTCCATAAGTATGCTCCTCAACCCAAGCATCCTCAAGTCAAGTGTCTAATTTGCATGACATGATCCTCAACTTAAGCATCCTCAAGTCAAGTGTCCAACTTGCATGACATATGATCCTCAACCTAAGCATCCTCAAGTTAAGTGTCCAACCTCCCATGTATATATCAAGAGATATATATCACATGATCCCAAGCTCCTAAGGGTACATGCCCTCCTCCAAGTGCCTAATGTTCCTCCTCATAGATATGTACCTCCCCTAATCGAACAACCAATTGCCCCATTACATGCACCCAAGGGTTCATCAACATGTCAATCAAGGTAAGAGCCTCTTAGGTAAGGGCGTTAAGCTAATGCTCTAATCGAGCTCAAGCATCCACCCAAACTAAGCCATCCATATGTCCATGAAGCATCACAAAGGAGCCAAGAGACATACACCTCTCTTAGCAAGGCATATAGCTCTCTCAGCAAGCTGAAAACACTTTTGGAGTAACCCTATTTTGAGGTGGGTATCCATATACCCATCTCCTTTGTATTTCAACCATGGCCAACCCTTGTACTCTAAGTCACTTAAAACGATGACATGGGACATGAAGGACACGAAAATACGAGTTTGTGACACATGATATAACGACCTCGGAAATAAGACATGGTTTATATCTATATATATATATATATATATATATATATATATATATATATACAAATACAAATATGAAATATGGATATAAAGATTCAAATTTATCAAAATATAGAAACTAGAATATTTACATGATAAAAATTCAAGCATACGACTAATTACTACTTATATTACTTATCGATACTATATCAGTGATGATCAAATGAAAAACACACAAAATTAGAACCATAAACTACCATTTTCTCGTTAAGTCATCAAAATCAAAATGTGTTACATAGATATTGAGTTGTTGCTACTATAGATGGTAATGTCAATGTCAAATACAAAATAGGGAAATCCTAAAACCATAAATGGAAGAATCTCATAGCTCGTGATTGTCTACAGTCCTTTAGGCCAGAATCATCAAAATTAACATCATTGTCACTGCTCTCTCTTCCATCCTCACACCCTCGCTCCTTTATATCCAATCCAATTGATGCATCTGTTGGTGTGAAAAATGACCCCTCAAGAGGATCACCATCATCAAAAGTGATATACTTTAGCACTGGTTCATTAAGATCCATGTTGGCCAATGGCAACTCAACACGGTTATCCAATGCCATATCATCTAAAAACACACCACACGTCTTTTTCATTCCCTTCAACCACTCACCCTTACCTAGAAATGCATCCCAAATCTACTTTACTTTATGGTAGGACACATCCTAAACCCCAGACACGTGTAGGGCACATGTCAAACACAAGTTTGGCATGTGTCCTTTGAAGTGTTCTAATCCAGAGACACGTGTTGGACATGATTTTGGCAAGTTTCCTATGAACAAGACATGTGCCACATTGGTTTCGTGACGTGTGACCCCCGGAGGACTTTCCAACAACTTAGCTTATATTTGATTTGAGTATCTATAAACCCACTTAGATTATATTAGAGCACTCTTAGCTATATCAAAACTCATTAAATGTATTAGAGCACTCTTAGCTATAAACCCACTATCATGGTGTGTTTAAGCTTCTTCGGTTGTATTTAGGATCTCTAAGTTGTATTTGAGTTGGGTATTCCTAAACACATTTTTCTTTGTATTTTAGCCACAAGCAATCTTCTATTGAATTGGGTATGACTCAAGTGTATTTGAGCTAGGTATCCATAAACATACATTCCATATTTTGACTATAACCAACCTATGCATTGTACTAGTTGTTCATAAAACCATTCTCTCCCATTTTTCTTTGTATTTTAGCCACAAGCAATCTTCTATTAAATTGGTTATGACTCAAGTGTATTTGAGCTAGGCATCCATAAACACACATTTCATATTTTGACTATAACCAACCTATGCATTGTACTAGTTGTTCATAAAACAATTATCATCTATTTGTATCCCTTTATTCATCACCAGGGATGGTGTTGAGAATGGGCTAATCCTCACATTCAACTATGACCAACTCCTCTTATTGTGTCATTAATTTGATATTTTATTGTATTACTAGCTTCTAGATAAGGCCAACCTATTCAACTTTGATATGTAGACTCATAACCCTCTTGGAAAGTACAGCCTACTCATATGGACTTATAAGCTCAATAACCCTCTTGGAAAGTACAGCCTACTCATATGGACTTATAAGCTCAATAACCCTCTTGGGGTGTGCACCCTATTCATATGGACATATAATCACTCTTGAGAGATTCCCCTACTTGAGTTGTGTATATATATACACTACTAAAGCCTCATTTCTAAATCATTTAACGAAGGCTACCTAATACATGTGTTTTGAACCTAGAGGCACTACATCTTTGGTGTTCTCTAGTTGTTGGCATATTTTCTCTTATGTGAATTTGTACATCTCATGTATAGGACACTCACACTCTAGGCATCTTTGTTTTTGGTGCACTTTTGCTTCAGCTCTAGAACACTTCCATGGTGCCCATCTTTCTCTTATTACTACAAGTTTTTGGGTTGGTGGTTTTGTTCCATTTGATCCTTGTGTTCAATGGAGGTTATATCTTCACTAAAGCTCATGTTCAGAGTGGAATTGCATACACCCACTCACCTTTATATCTCAATTGTGACCAACCTATATCAAATTGGGCATCCATAAACTCATGCCTATTTGCAATGAGTTGGGTGTTTATAAACCCACTCTCAATTGTGACCAACCTATATCACATTGGGCATCCATAAACTCATGCCTATTTGCAATGAGTTGGTGTTTATAAACCCACTCTTCTTTATATTACTGACACAACAAACCCCTATATTGAGTTGAGTATCCACATACTCACAGTCATTCTATATTTCATCATTTCTCTTTTTAGCCTTCTAGTCAGCCAAGGGGTATGTTGTGATGGTGTAAACTTCAAATTTAGTTACCACAACCTTTTTATGCCATTTAAAGCAAGTGGGTAGGCATTAATGTATCATTCATTGTATCACTAGTTGTGGTTAAGGATGACCTAGACTTCCAATTTAGTTACCACAACCCTTTTTTTGTCATTTAAAGCAAGTGGGCAGGCATTAATGTATCATTCATTGTATCACTAGTTGTGGTTAAGGATGACCTAGTCAGATTCGATCCATAAGCTTAATAACCCTCTTAGGGCATGCACTATACATATGAGGACCCGTACCCATAACCCTTTTGGGATGATTCCCTACTTGAGTTGTGTATAAATAATAAGCTCAAACATCATTTTTGTTTGTAATATCTGCATGTGTGATCATTCTTTCATAACTGAAACCTCATTTATAATGTCTCTATGTGTTATCATTCTTTCATACAAGCAGCTAAGCCTATGAGCACTATATCTTTAATTTTTTTCCCTGTTCTATTGTTGCATTCTCTATAAATAAAACATATTTTGAACAGCTTTAATGCATGTAGAAATTTTGAATAATATAACACTTATTCACAGAGATTATCCCGATTATACATTATTTGCGGAATGCATGCATAATACATAACCTCCTCTACGTTGATCATCAATTTTGCAGAATTAAGAAATAATCGCATGCGCACATTGAAACATCAATCACACATATCAACACAGTAAGTACTGGGGAAAGCATACCACTGAAAACCCCCAACTATCTGTATATTATAATGATAGAGAAAATGTAACAATACATAGTACAATACTCCTCACAAGCACTTAGTACTATCTCCACCTGTTACACACAAACTAGCTCAGATCTGAATCAAGTCACGGGTTCAAATCTCCTCCACTGTTTGCCTACCTCTACTGCGCAATCCAATGTGAGAATAGGAATGATCCAAGCTCGTTTTCCTTGGCTTGTACTACACAATCTCTCATTGGCAATCTCAATCAATGATTGTGCAAATCTCATGCACAGCTATAGTCACAACTAATAGTAGTCTCCACCTCTAACACCTGTCTCCACTGAACTGTCCATGCATTGAGTTAACTGATGTATTCTTTAGTTGATTTATGAGTTAATAATTAGTGAATTAATTAATAATTAATTCACATCACTCATCACTAGTGTATTCTGCAATTAGACTAAATACAACTAGTTCAACTAAGTCAAATTGAACACAACTCCATCAACTCCTCAATCAACTCCACCAAACTCAATCACTTGAGTTCTAACTGAAGTCCATCATGCAATAGCTCAACTAACCAATAAGAAAAGTGTATTTCCTTCCGGCAGTTGCATGTGCCACATCCGTAGCTCGAACTGAAGTGCTCCAAGAGGATAAGATAATGTTTATAGTCCAAATATTATTAAGAGCTAATAATATTCGACTATTCTATTTTTAGACTGGCAGTCTAAAAATAGACTCCGCCCATATGTCTAAAAATAGAAGTCCATCTATTTTCACCAACATGACCAATCATCCATAAATAGCATCCTGCAACTCATAGACCATGATCCATATGTCTAAAAATAGACATAGTCTAAAAATAGTGTAAAGTTTTGTAGATGTTCTATGCTAAAAGCAATTTCACTTTTCTCACAGCAATCATACAAGTAGATAAGCAAAATGCAGATAGAACATATAAGCAGATCTTACAAAAGACAAATCAGAAACAAGAAAAATGTATGTGTTCGTTTCGGCGGTCAACAGGATGCTTCAACCAGCAAAGTCTCCTTTGGTCAGCCAGCCCAGCATGTGTCACAACAACCCTCCAACCAGTAGATGAGTCAACCCAAGTCAGTGCTACAAAAGTCAACGCTGTCCTGAAAAGTCAACGCAGGGGCAGCAAGCTAAAAGTCAACGCAGTAGCAAAACGGTCAACCCTTTGACCTCAATTTTTGTGCCAGGTAGTACGGCCTTCAAAAATCGAACCTCCCACAAGTTTTCAGCTTGTTTGGACCAAGCGTTGACCAAAGTCAACGCTGGTCAAACTTCTGCGAAACCCTAGCAGCAGAAACCCTAGCAGCAGAAAAATCCTCTTCGTCCTTCCCACGTGTGGCTGAAATTCGTCCTCCAGGTAGCTCGTACTTTTAGGATGAGAGAGGAAGATGTGAGTTGTGTTGTGTTCAAATTCTCTCCAACTTTTCCTGTATATATATCCATCAATGAGGGTATGTGACACATCTGTTGGGCATGTGAGCCTACATTACAAAACTGGCTGACCTTGCACATATAATTTATTAAGAATAATAAATTCAAAATATAAGTTCTGCTCATCGGATTAAGACTATTTTTATATGGATTTTACACCTCTCAGAAAGAGGAATCCAACAAAAATATTAGCCTCTTAATCTGAGCATCAGAACATGGAGTTTGGACCTAGTTGTCCAATTTTAACACTCCCTCTCAACTAGGGAGAACTCCATCTATTAGTGCAATTAACATCGTGAGTCATCCCGCCGAAACTTGCTTTGCTGGCTTCTTTATTTCAGAACAGAAGTGGGTCAGTCACAAAGACATCATTCCCCGACTGACATAATCAGTCCAGAGGTCCCAGACCTCACAAATATTGATCCCAGATCAAGTGGTTGGACCATGCCATCCTAGATAGAGAGTACGGCAATCTCTGATGCGTCCATCAGTCTTTGCTAATAGTCTCTAGCTTTTCCACACCTCATTGGCCAAATGAGAGGTACTTCCCATGAGCCCTGAACTCAATGGGTAGGATGCATACGGGGCACAGATTAAATGAGTGGCGAACCAGCTCAATAATCACAAGGGTGGGGCAGAAGCATTATGAGTGCTTATAGCTCCGAGAAGCTATCCCTAAAGCCCCCCAGAGCTCCCAGAGCTCATCGTCCAACAAGACCCACATCATAGGGTCTTTCCACGACACCAAGACTCTCACGGAAGGTTAGGAACTTGACCTTCCCCAAGGGCTTAGTGAGAATATCCGCGACCTACTCATCAGTTCCTATATGATCGAGCCTTACGGCGCCTCGCTGTACCATATCCCGGATAAAGTGGTACCTGATATCAATATGCTTGGATCGGTCGTGGAACACAGGATTCTCAGTCATACGAATCCCACTCTGATTATCACAGAGTATTACAGTGGTATCTAGCACATGTTGGAACAGCTCACTAAAGAGCTTCCTCAACCAAACTGCTTCACAACAGGCCATACTAGCAGCAATGTATTCGGCCTCCGCGGTGCTCAAAGCCACCGACTTCTGCTTCCTGCTCATCCATGAGATAGAAGCAGAACCAAGATTGAAACAGCATCCAGATGTGCTCTTACGATCCACCACACTGCCAGCCCAATCGGCATCAGTATATCCCCGGAGTATCACACTCCCAGCAGTGTATCTCAGCCCATGGTTTATCGTGCCCCGAAGATATCTCAAAAGATTCTTGGCACCAACCCAGTGAAAATGATGAGGCTCAACCATCTGTTGACTCAAAGTATTCACTGCAAAACATATGTCCGGACGGGTGTTCACTAAGAACATCAAAGCTCCTATGAGTTGACGATACTCAGTAAGATTGGCCAAGATAGGCCCTGCAGCGCTGCCACTCAACTTCTTAAAGTTGAGTTCCATTGGTGTCGACACGGACTTACAGTCCACCATCCCAAATCTTTCCAGAAGCTTCACAATATACTTTCCTTGAGAAAGGAAAATCTCTCCAGGTCTCTGCCAGACCTCCAGGCCTAGGAAATAGTGCATCAGTCCTAGGTCTTTCATCTCGAACTCAGCAGCAAGCTCCCTCTTACATTGATGAATGAGAGGGTCATCACCTGTCAGGAAGAGGTCGTCCACATACAGCACTAGAATGAGAGGCTTTCCTTCCTCAACCTTAAAGTAAAGGTTTGGATCAGCATTGCTTCGAGTGAATCCCAGCTTCATCAAGTAACTATCCATCCTCTCATACCAAGCTCTGGGTGCTTGCTTTAACCCATAGAGGGCTTTCTTCAACCTGCAGACATAAGTGTCTCGATCTTGAACTTCAAATCCCGGAGGTTGTTCTACATACACCTCTTCCTTTATTGCACCATGCAGAAAAGCGGTCTTGACATCCATCTGATGAAGACTCCATCCTTGCGTAGCAGCAAGGGCTATGATGGATCGGATGGTGGTATATCGAGCCACAGGTGCAAATATATCGTCATAGTCAATTCCTTCCTTTTGAGAGAAGCCACGGGCAACAAATCTTGCCTTAAACTTTTCAGCACTCCCATCAGATCCATGTTTAATCTTGTAAGCCATTTAGCGGTGACAACAGATTTGTCCTTCGGTCTCGGGACCACATCCCAGACATCATTCTTCATAATAGCCTCATATTCTTCATGCATAGCATCCTTCCAGACTTGATGCTTGATGGCTTCCTCAAAAGATCCAGGTTCAGATTGTATAATAGTACTCATGGCAGCTAGATACCCTTGGTATCTACACGGCTTCTTGCTTTCTCGGAATGTTCCCCTTGGGGCAGCATGACCCTCAGCATCTTCGAGGGTGTCCCTGAGCCATGATGGCCTCTTTCCTAGAGAAGGGGAAGGATCAATAGGGTCCATTGGCCCTTCAACATCAGGCATAGTCTCATCCTGGGGTTCTTCCAGATTTCCAGGTCTTTCTTCATGGTTTTCTTCAGATCTAGGAAGATCTACTACTTTCTTCAGGGAAGCATCTTCGTCAAAAGTGACATCATGGCTTATCTCTACTTCCCTTTGACCAGGTACATAGACTCTATATGCCTTAGAAGTCTCACTGTAGCCCACAAACATTCCTTTCTTCCCAGTAGCATCCAGCTTACTTCTCTTTTCTTTCGGCACATGAAAATAGACAGGACATCCAAAAATTCTAAAATGTGAGACATCAGGTTTCTTACCAGAGAAAACCTCTTCGGGAGTTTTGGAGTCCAAAGCGGAATGAGGGCATCGGTTTTGAATGTACACAGCAGTATTTGCAGCTTCTCCCCACAGAAACTTTGGAAGACCCTGGTCACATAGCATGGCACGGGCAGCTTCCACAATAGTCCTATTCTTGCGTTCAGCAACACCATTCTGCTCAGGAGTATATGCAGTGGTAGTCTCCCTCTTAATGCCAGCTTCTCTGCAAAAGTCTTTGAACTCATTTGACTCATATTCAGTGCCATTGTCAGTCCTCAAAATCTTGATCTTCTTTCCGGTCATATTTTCCACCAAGGCTTTGAAGGTACGGAACCACATGAAAGCCTCATCCCTCTTCTTCAAGAAGTATATCTAGGTTTTGCGAGAGAAGTCATCAGTAAATGTCATATAGTAAGAACATCCCCCCAGGGATGTTACAGGCAACATACCGGAAAGATCAGAATGGACCAGTTGCAATATCTCAGATGTCTTTGTGACACTTGAGGGGAAAGGTCCCCTTGTATGTTTTCCTTCAGCACAGCCCTTACATACACCTTTATGATTATTTCCAAAATCAGGCATCCATGTCACCACCTTCCTTGCTTCGGGAAGAGCCTTGTAATGAAGGTGTCCAAATCTTCGGTGCCATAGTTCGGTTTGACGGATAGTATCACAAGTCATAGCTCCCAACGGACTCCCTCCAACCTGGTAGAGTGTACCAACTCTAAAACCAATTAAGATAGCTTCCTTGAAGCTCTTCTTCCACATGAGTACCTTTCCATCAGAGAAAGTTACATTGAATCCTTTGTCTTCCATGGCAGATACAGACACAAGGTTCTTCTTCAATTTGGGTACATAGAGTACATCTTGTAGATGGAGGACTTGTCCTTGAGACAAGTGGAGGGTCACAGTCCCGGTCCCTTTCACAGGATAAGTGGCATTATCCCCAAGGATAATTTCTAGATTAGTATCCCTTTCAACCATGTCAGAAAGTGCTTCCTTGAATCCGGTGATGTGTCTTGAGGCACCACTATCGATTAGCCAGACATCCATAGTGTCGGGCGGAGATGCAGCTGAGAGAGCAGATATTAGAATATACTCATTTCTTTTATCAACAACATTAGACTCCTCATACCTGGTATTTTTGGTCCTTTTAGAAGGTGGATTGTTTCCTTCAAAGTGAGCCTTCCTCTTTCCTTTGGATTTGTCATTTCTTCGATTCCCATTCCTTCGGTTGTTGTTGTTGTCGTCACTATCGGGAGAATTCTTCTGGAAGGGGCATTCTCTAGCATAGTGTCCAGTCCTATGGCAGGTGAAACATTTACCCTTCTTCTTTTGAGTCTTAGTCCTTCCTTTGTCCTTGGAACCACCAGAGTTCTTCTTTCGGGAATGAGCAACATAGGCAGCATTTCTTTCATTATCAAATTCCTTCATCCTTGTTTCTTCTTGCATACATCTAGACAGAAGCTCATCAAAGTTAGGGATGGTATTATTGTTGAGAATGGTAGTTGTGAATACTTGCCATTCATATGGAAGTCCTCCAAGTGCGGTGAGAACCATCTCACGATCAGCTATTGTCTCCCCAATAGCTAGCAGATTGTTCCTGGTTTCGGTCAACTTCATAAAGAAAGTTTGAATAGACTCGTCTCGGCCCTTCTTCATATTCTTCAACTTGTTCTTGAGTAATAGCACTTGGTTCACATTGTTTACTCGGAACATAAGTATCAGTTTGTCATACATCTCCTTGGATGTGCCTAGTTCAAATATGTAGGCCACCAGACTCTTATTTATGGATTCCCTGATCAGCAGCTTTGCTCTGATTTCTCCCTTCTTATACTTGTGTTTAACAGCAGCAGAGGCATTTGATGGAGGTTCTTGAATCTTCCCTGTCACATGATCTAGGAGATCATGATCTTCTAATTTGAGATCTAATAACATCTTCCAGGCATGGAAGTCATCACTTCCAGTCAGCTTGTCATTCTCCCTGAATTCAAGCTTAGAGGAATCCATTTTCTTCGATGATGATTGCTATAGATAGAGTTTGTCTTCACCTCAGCTCTGATACCATGTAAAGTTTTGTAGATGTTCTATGCTAAGAGCAATTTCACTTTTCTCACAACAATCATACAAGTAGATAAGCAAAATGCAGATAGAACATATAAGCAGATCTTACAGAAGACAAATCAGAAACAAGAAAAATGTGTGTGTTCGTTTCGGCGGTCAACTGGATGCTTCAACCAGCAAAGTCTCCTTTGGTCAGCCAGCCCAACATGTGTCACAACAACCCTCCAACCAGTAGATGAGTCAACCCAAGTCAGTTCTACAAAAGTCAACGCTGTCCTGAAAAGTCAACGCAAGGGCAGCAAGCTAAAAGTCAACGCAGTAGCAAAACGGTCAACCCTTTGACCTCGATTTTTGTGCCAGGTAGTACGGCCTTCAAAAATCGAACCTCCCACAAGTTTTCAGCTTGTTTGGACCAAGCGTTGACCAAAGTCAACGCTGGTCAAACTTCTGCGAAACCCTAGCAGCAGAAACCCTAGCAGTAGAAAAATCCTCTTCGTCCTTCCCACGTGTGGCTGAAATTCGTCCTCCAGGTAGCTCGTACTTTTAGGATGAGGAAAGGAAGATGTGAGTTGTGTTGTGTTCAAATTCTCTCCAACTTTTCCTGTATATATATCCATCAATGAGGGTGTGTGACACATCTGTTGGGCATGTGAGCCTACATTACAAAACTGGCTGACCTTGCACATATAATTTATTAAGAATAATAAATTCAAAATATAAGTTCTGCTCATCGGATTAAGACTATTTTTATATGGATTTTACACCTCTCAGAAAGAGGAATCCAACAAAAATATTAGCCTCTTAATCTGAGCATCAGAACATGGAGTTTGGACCTAGTTGTCCAATTTTAACAAATAGACATAGTCTAAAAATAAACTTTGCGCCAAAAATAGCCTGCGGGCCCACTTAGTGAAGGCGACTTCTTTTCACTAAGCTCCATCATCTTGTTGCATTTTCAACAGTGCACTTGTTTAATGTTTTTTTATTTCTTTTGTAGATCTTTTGGTTGATTGTTTAGTTTCATTCAATACCCGTGTTCCCTTATCTGTTTCCTATGATATCAAAACTGATATTTGGTTTCATTCAATGGGATTGTATATCTGTTTCCTATGATATCAAAACTGATATTTGGTTTCATTCAATGGGATTGTAGATATTTGGTTTCATTCAATGGGATTGTAGATTTTTTGGTTGATTGATATTCCCTTGTGATATCAAAACTGATATTTGGTTTCATTCAATGGGATTGTAGATTTTTTGGTTAATTGATATTCCCTTGTGATATCAAGAGTGATATTAGCATCCATTCAATCCCCTTGTTATCATAACTGATATTATGATATTTGGTTTCATTCAATGGGATTGTAGATATTTGGTTTCATTCAATGGGATTGTAGATTTTTTGGTTGATTGATATTCCCTTGTGATATCAAGAGTGATATTAGCATCCATTCAATCCCCTTAGCATCCATTCAATCCCCTTGTTCTCTCGTGGTCTCCTTTTGACATTGTTTGCTACCATTCAATTTCCTTGTTCTCTCGCGATCTTCTTTCGAGATTAGAGCACATTTTCTTAGCAAAATCAATTTTTCTTTCTTATCATAAAAGTAAGTTTTGGTGAGAATAAAGAAATTTGAACGAGTGATCGCTTTATAGAGAGGTATTGACCTAGTCTAGGCAGTCCAATTTCCAGTGTTTCTCTTGCTTTGAATTACGTAGTCTCTGAGATCCTACCAAGAACTTCTAGTGCATTCATAGGCTTTTTACATCTCCGCAAGCTTAAGTCGTGATCTTCTTTCGAGATTAGAGCACATTTTCTTAGCAAAATCATTTTTTCTTTCTTATCATAAAAGTAAGGTTTGGTGAGAATGAAAGAAATTTGAACGAGTGATCGCTTTATAGAGAGGTATTGACCCAGTCTAGGCAGTCCAATTTCCAGTGTTTCTCTTGCTTTGAATTACGTAGTCTCTGAGATCCTACCAAGCACTTCTAGTGAATTCATAGGTTTTTTACATCTCCGCAAGCTTAAGTGGGATTTCATAATATCATTTTAAACCGACATAAAGTGCATTCATAGACTTTTTACATCTCCGCAAGCTTAAGTGGGATTTCATAATATCATTTTAAACCGACATATAGCAACGGTTGGAAACATAACCATGTAGTATTGTAATTTACTTCTGCATTTTCAGTTATGATGGGATCGTTAGGCATCTCGTTATACTTCTGATATTATGAGATAGTTTACTTTTGTTGTTGCTATTTCATCATGAATCTAAGAGTTGATATATTTTAAATTTAACAACAAAGAATCTAACATTGATGCATCAAACTGTATCACGTTTACGATTTTATATGGCTGTCAAGTACCCTATGAAGATTTTATTATTTTTACGTCGAAATCCTTACTCTATGATGGAAGTTTCATTTCTCGTTTCTCCCTACTCCTGTGGTTTTCTTATTTAGCCAAGATTCCGCATTTCCTGCAGCTTCCCATGAATGTCTACCTTAAATTTTCAACCCATAGTGGGCACCATCCATTCCCATTTTCAAAAGCCTGCTTCCTGCAGTTTCCCATTTTCCAGTTTCCGAATCTTGGATAGATTGCTTGAAACTAAACAGTTGTGATATAATCTTGGATAGATTGCTTGAAACTAAACAGTTGTGATATAAAATTATAGAGACACATTACTTTACCCCCACATAACATAAATTATTTCTGACATGATAAATATGATATGCATGTATTTTCATACAAGATCAAGATGGCTTTGACTTTGAGAGCTAGAACCAGAAATCATACAAATATTACAGCACTGCTAAAATATTTCAGTGCGGAAATGTAAATGTACCATGTAAATCATCTATATTGCCTTCACTGGCATGTATGCAAACTGCAACTTCAAGAACCAGATGATTCTGTAGGAACCACAATTTTATGGCTTGCAAATGAGAGGTATACATTCCAGGCAAGAGCAATAACATTGGCTACAAGAACCTGCTCCGTGCACAATGTTATTAAACAAGAGAAATGAGATAAGCATATTTCCATCACTTGCACCCTGGTCTATAACCGCGTAAACAAAATAAAAGGAAAAATATTTCAAACTGGAAAAAAACAGTTCATGTTTTCAATCATCAATATCAATTAACAACACACACCTGAAGTTGCTGTGGAACAACAAGGAAGTTCACGAACTGAAAAGGGATCCAAAGTTTCCAGTTTGCCACTACCGATGCAAACCAATCCTACCATTCATAAAGCAGAGGGAAATCATCTTAAAATTCATAAATAAACTAAAGATGAATATCATGCAGCTTTTGTTCTGTTATTTATAGGCTCTCAGAACATAAAGAAGTAAATAAGAGATATAAAATCACCTGTTGGAGCTTGGGGAGTATTTCTGATGGCCGTCCCTCCAATGTCAGGAGGGAAGCGAAAAACACACCAATAAAGAGAGGAGAAAACAAAAACTGTATATGCAGCCACAATCAAAACGATTTCCTAATATTACAAATGGCCTTCAATAAAATAATAGTCTAGAGACCCATTCAGTTAGTAATATTGTCAGCTCTGGAGGAACATAACAAAGAATAATAAATCAACTGCTACTAGTAATAACAAACCTGCTTACCTGATCAAGCAAAAGACGCAAGCCTGCGCTATATGCTCCAGATCCCGAAACTAGTTTACTTAAAGAAAGATACCTACAAAACCAAGGATTACATGGATATAGTGAACCTGAAAATCTGCATTTCCACTCTGCTTTGCCCCTCGAATAATCCCGTCTTTCCTTGTTTATCTACTTTTTCTTGCTACTGTACTAGATTTTATGGAAACACTCAATAGATACAGGAAGAGTTGAGAAATTATCAAATAGCCAAAAGAACAGATCAGCATCATAGCATATCAATTTCTAGTGCCACATCAATCCAAAAAGAGAAGGGAAATAATTATCAACTCCAAAGGAAGCACTCTGGACTGTTATTGATGGTTCAATAACCCATTTATGGCCAGTTTATATGAAAACATTAAAATCACATCTTCTTCGGCATATATTCTGGGATTGAAACTTTCAGTTAAATGAACGGGAAACATCTGATAAAGCTTTTCCCTGAAGTCACTACATTCTCTAATTATCAATTTTGTTCATTATAACATGCACCCGAGTCTCGACTTGTGTAATTTGTGTGATATAATGACCAACATCAACTTGCGCATGTGAATAAAGTTAGTGTAGGTGTAGTCCCCGCTTCCTTCTCCCTCTCTCCTATCCTTCATCCTGTCCCAAGTTGTTCTCAAGGGAAAATGATGCTAGGGTATTTGACATTAGGTATGGCTTAAGATGAACTTGGTCTAATGTACAAGACATGTGACTTCTAGTGTGTTTCTTTAGTGTTCTTTTGCACTTCATGATGCAATGGTCACCATTATATCTTGCACACAGGTGATTCCATTTGCACACAGGTGATTCCATGGTCTTCATATTCTGGGTATTCATGACATTTTATCCATGTCCTTTCACCTTATTGGTCGATTATCTCTATTTAAAGATCAATCTATTTAAAGATCAAGGAGGGTCATTTGTTAGTGATAGGCACTGGTTGGTGTGATGCTGCATGATGGAGGGAAGAGAATTGTAGATGATGTAGCCCTTCACTCTTCTTTTTGTTGCTTTGTGGATGTTTACGTCTTGGTGTGATGCTGCATGATGAAGGGAACGGCATTGTACAGGATGCAGGCCTTCACTCTTGTTTTTGTTGCTTTGTGGATGTTTTCCTCTCTGAGGGTTTTACCACATAAATCCCATTGCCTATCTTTAATTTGTGTGAGCTATCACTCTTCTTTTTGTTGCTTTGTGGATGTTTTCCTCTCTGAGGGTTTTACCACATAAATCCCATTGCCTATCTTTAATTTGTGTGAGGTATCTCTATCATGCTCGTTCTTTGGTTACCAACCCGTGATTTTAACATGGTATTAGAGCACTTGTGAGGTTAACCCTTCACTCTTCTTTTTGTTGCTTTGTGGATGTTTACCTGTTGGTGTGATGATGCATGATGAAGGGAACGGCATTGTACAGGATGCAGGCCTTCACTCTTGTTTTTGTTGCTTTGTGGATGTTTTCCTCTCTGAGGGTTTTACCACATAAATCCCATTGCCTATCTTTAATTTGTGTGAGTTATCTCTATCATGCTCGTTCTTTGGTTACCAACCCGTGATTTTAACATGGTATTAGAGCACTTGTGAGGTTAACCCCTTTTGTTTTGATTGAAGGTAGCTTGTGATAGATATGAATGCATTTTAAATGCAACTCAAACACTTGCTCATTCTTTATACAATCGGACCTGGTAGTTGTGTTGAGTATTGGAGAGCTTCAATAATATGGATTCAGACCTTTGAGGCTCTTGTTTTTAGATCTTGAAGATCTGAGCCTAATACTCATTTATCACAATATCTGTTGAAATTTGGTACCGGAGGACAGGTGGTTCCCTTAGGCTTTGATCTTTGGCCTAAGGAAAAGTGTTCAAAAGAATTTAATTTTTCTCCTAAAGTAACTTTATAATTTTTATAAAGTTAAATCTAATTTAAAAGTGACTTTAAGTGATAAAGTTACTAAGTCTAATTTTAAAGTGACTTTTATAAAGTCAATGAAAATTTAGAAAGGAAAAGTGACTTTGGAAATAAATGACTAAGTGGGTCTTTATTAAAGTGGAGTGAATTAAAAAAATAAAAAGTGAGATTCAAATAAGCATTTAATCTCAGCCTTAGATCTCAATCTATTTCAGCCATTGGATTTAGGGATCACCCAAAAGTCACTTGGGGTTAGATTAAATGAGGAAAAGGAGGAAAAGGTCATTCATTCTTTCATGAGCAGATTGGGAGAAAGAGAGCAAGAGAGATTTCTGAGCAGGGAGGAGAAGGAGACAGCAGCTTGGCACACATTCCAAGGCAGCAGTTGAGCAGATTTGTACAGCTGGTTTAGCACACAGTGAAAGGCAGATATTGGCATGATTTTCGAGGAGTGGTTTGCACAAAAATCGAGGAGAAGTTTGCTGATTTTTTCTGCACGCAAAACGATGGCCGTACAGCGCATTTATTGCAGTCCGTACATTGCATTTAATGCTGGTCGTACAACAGCATTTAATGCTGAAAGTGGGCACGAAAATCGAGGAGGCCGTACAACATTTATTGCTGTCATGTTCGCTGTAATTTCCAGTTTGCTATGAGGCATGGGAAAAGAGATAAGTTGTAAATTTGTTTGCTGATTTTTTGCTGAATATTTCTCACTGTGAAAAAAGCATTTTCAGAAATAAAGAAGAGCTCTCGAACTGGTTTTCCCCAAGAGTTGTAGGGAGTTTTTCCAGGGTCACATTGACCAAAAATCTCAGTATTTAAATGTGTTTTAATGGTTGTTTATTACTACTGATTTTTATTTCTGCAATTTCCAGCATTCTGTAAAATTTCCAGAAATTGTGTTTTCAGCAATTTTTTTTTTTTTTTTCAGCTTGTTAAATGTATGGTTATGGGAAAGGGCATTTAACTATATGGGAGAAATAAAGAGAAACTGAAAACCGGGGTGGGAAAACAGAAATTTCTACATGGTATCAGAGCTTGAGTGCTGAAGGGCAGTTTGGGACAGCAAAAGAAAAAATTACAGCTGCTGATTTTTCACTCAGAAAATTCCAGCAAGCTGATTTTTTCATAAGCAGCAGTTTTATCTTTACTACAGCAGTGCTATTTTTCAGTTTTAGGACAGCAGGATGTCATTGGGATTGAGGGTGGAGGATAGGCTGGATGGGCATACAAATTACAGCGTTTGGAATGAGAGAATGCAGAGTATCTTTAAGGAGGCAGAACTCTGGGATATCATAGTGCATATCACACAGAACCCTGTTGTTGTGCCTACTGATGCTGCTCAGTTGGCAGCTTATAATAAAAAGAACAACAAAGGTAAGAGGTTGATTCTAGACGGAATCAAAGACCATTGCATTCCTCATGTGAGAGGAAAGAGCAATGCCCATGAGATGTGGACAACATTGTCCAATCTCTACCAGAGTACCAATGAGAACCGGAAGATGGTCCTGAAGAAAAAGCTGAAGAACATTAAGATGGGTAATGATAGTGCAGCTAAATATCTCACAAAGATTACTAATGTGACAGATGAGTTGGCAACAATTGGAGAGGCCATTCCACCCACTGAGTTGGTGCAGATTGCAGTGAATGGCCTCCCCCGTTCATGGTTGAACTTTGCTGATGGGGTTTGTGCACGTAAAACCCTTCTCACATGGCAGAGGTTTTGGGATGATTGCATTCAGACAGAGATCAGGAAATGTCAGCTTGGGGCAGCCAAGCCAGTTGAGCAGGATGAGGATGTAGCACTGGTGGCAGGAGGCAAGAAAGGCAAAGGGAAGAAGCAGGCTTCCACAAGTAGTGGTGGGGGCAAAGGCAAAGGTAAAGGTAAACAGGGTAACACACAGAAGGAATATTCCAAGGTGAAGTGTTGGAATTGTCAAAAGATGGGACACTATGCAGTTGTGTGTCCGGAGTGTGTCCGGAGAAGAAGAAGAAGAAGGGGAAGAACCAAGACGTGGCAGCTTCAGCAGAGATTGAGGACTTTGCAGGTCGTTTTGACCGGGAGTTTGCGTTCACTACGTGTGAGTCCTCTAGTGCAGAATCACCTGCCACACAAGTTCAGAGGGAGCATGTTTTTCCCTTGATTAGCGGAACATCTTCAGGTATCTGGTATGTGGACAGTGGGGCTTCACGTCACATGACAGGAGTCCGTGAGTACTTCTTAGAGCTTTCAGAGAGTGGCAGTGATATAGAGGTAGTACTCGGTGATGACAGAGTTGTTAGAGCAGTCGGGGTGGGGACATTGACATTTCAGAGGGAGTCCAAACCTCCCTTGAAAGTGTCAGATATTCTTTATGTGTCAGGGATGAGGAAGAACCTCATATCCGTCTCAGCTTTGGAGGACAGAGGATATGAGGTACTGTTCAGGGGAGGACAGATGTTGATGTATCCCAGGGGCACTCCAGTTGATTCAGCTAGAGTGATAGGTGTACGCCATGCAAAGGTGTACAAGTTTGCATTCCAGCCCCTTTTGGCATTGAGCAGTAGTACCGACAACAGAGCTAGCAGTTCTGAGCTGTGTGAGATTTGGCACTGCAGGATGGGACATATGTATCATGGAGCCTTGAGGACATTGCAGGAGATCACTACAGGTGTGCCAGATTTCAGTACTGATCACTTTGATACTTGCAGAGGTTGTGCGATGGGCAAGTTTGCCAAATCCCCTTTTCCCAGCAGTGATAACAGAGCGACTGGGATACTTGATTTGATTCATTCTGATGTGAGCAGTCGGATGTCTCATGTTTCCTTGAGTGGATATGAGTATTATGTTTTATTCATTGATGATCACTCTAGGAGGACCTGGATTTATTTTTTGAAGACGAAGAGTGAGGTCTACAAGCAGTTTCAGGAGTTCAGAGCTCTTGTGGAGACACAGACAGGTCGAAAGATCAAGTTCCTGAGGTCGGACAATGGAGGAGAGTACACCTTTGGAGAGTTTGTTGAATATTGTGCGGAGGCAGGCATTAGGAGGGAGTTCATTGTTCCTTACAACCCCCAGCAGAACGGGGTTACAGAGAGGAAGAACAGATCCATCATAGGGGCTGCCAAAGCCATGTTACATGATTAGGGGTTGCCATTGTTCTTGTGGGCAGAGGCCTGCAACACAGCTGTTTACTTGCAGAATAGGAGTCTGCATCGTGCCTTGGGGCACATGACTCCGGAGGAGGCTTTCTCTAGGAAGAAGCCTGATATTGGTCATCTTCATATCTTTGGATGCACTACATACTCCTATATACCCAAGGAGAAGAGGACCAAACTAGAGCCCACCGCAAAGAAGGGTATCTTTGTGGGCTACAATGAGACCTCAAAGGCCTTTCGGATTTACATTCCTGCACAGAGGAGAGTTGTTGTCAGACGGGATGTGAAGTTCGAGGAGGACAAGGCCTTTAGGAGGTCACAGGAGTTAGAGTATCTGGATCAGCCAGACACTCAGCAGCAGTTGAGTCAGTCGCAGGGATCCAGTGGGTAGGGATCAGGAGGATCCGGAGGTACATCTATGAGGATGTCAGGTCCGTCAGTGAGCAGTGGTTTGCCGAGCCAGAGGGGTGGTGCTCCGGGCAACATGCAGAGCAGTTCACTAGGGAGTCCACTGATGGACAGTTCACACGGTACCTCAGCTTCTACAGGTTCAGGTGCAGGCAGAAGGACAGCAGACAGACAGTCAGGAGTTCAGGCTACTGATGGTGATGAGGAGGAGGAGTTTCATTCTCCTATGGGAGAAGCATGCTCAGGGAAGAGAAAGCCCAAGTGGCTTCAGGACACCTTGAGAGATGCCACATCTGTTGCTGAGCCGAAGAGGCCGGTCAGAGAGAGTAGACCACCTGAGAGGTTTTGTAGCTATATGGCAATGGTTACCAGCATCCTTGACTATGAGCCTTCTAGCTATGAGGAGGCAGCTAGCCAGCAGGTCTGGAGAGAGGCCATGCAGGAAGAGTATTCTTCTATCATGAAGAATGATGTTTGGGAGGTGGTGTCGAGGCCTGAGGGCAAATCCGTGGTTACTTCTAGATGGCTTTACAAGGTAAAGCATGCTGCAGATGGTAGCATTGAGAAATTCAAAGCGAGGTTTGTGGCTAGAGGGATCTCCCAGGTAGAGGGAGTTGATTATGAGGAGACCTTCGCTCCCGTGGCTCGATATACTTCGATCCGCTCCATTATATCGATAGCAGCAGAGATGGGTTGGAAGATCCATCAGATGGATGTGAAGACTGCATTTCTCGATGGCTTCATACAGGAGGAGGTGTACATTGAGCACCCACAGGGATTTGAGGTGCATGGGAGGGAGTCCCATGTGTGCAGACT
Organism: Pinus tabuliformis; assembly: GCA_031772625.1. Lineage (NCBI taxonomy): Eukaryota > Viridiplantae > Streptophyta > Pinopsida > Pinales > Pinaceae > Pinus > Pinus tabuliformis. Next base: position 57,702,934 of record CM062814.1, on the reverse strand, counting down.
GAAGAAGGCCCTTTATGGCCTGAAGCAAGCTCCCAGAGCTTGGTACTCCAGGATAGATACATATTTGCAGGGGATGAGTTTCACAAAGAGTGAGGCAGATCCGAACCTTTACTTTATTGTGATTGGTGAGGAGCCTCTCATTCTGGTGTTGTATGTGGATGACTTGGTCATTACAGGTGCAGAGAGACTCATAGAGCACTGCAAGAGAGATCTTGCGACGGAGTTTGAGATGAAGGACATCGGCTTGATGCATTACTTTTTGGGCTTGGAGGTGTGGCAGGAGGAGGGGCATTTCTTCCTGGGGCAGGGGAAGTATATTGTGGACATCCTTATTAGATTCCACATGGAGGATTGTAGACCCATGTCGACACCGATGATCACCAACTGGAAGAAGCTTCATGCTTCGGATTCCGAGTTGGTGGATCCCACATTGTACAGGCAGCTGATTGGTTCCTTGATGTATTTGGTCAACACTAGACCAGATATATGTTTTGCAGTCAACACGATGAGTCAGTTTATGTGTGAGCCTAGGAAGGTTCACTAGGTGGCTGCAAAACACATTTTGCGGTACTTGCAGGGGACAGTGGATTATGGTCTGGACTACAGGCAGGGAGATGGGGTGAGATTGGTAGGATACACTGATTCTGATTGGGCAGGTTGTGCTTCTGATAGGAAGAGCACTTCAGGGTGTTGTTTTGGGTTGGGTTCAGCAATAGTGTCATGGTTCAGCCGAAAGCAGCAGTCAGTAGCATTGAGTTCAGCGGAAGCAGAGTATATGGCAACCAGTCTAGATAGTTGTGAGGCTATCTGGCTTCGCAAGATGTTGTTTGGCTTATTTGGTCAGCCGTTGAGACCTTCGGCGATTTACTGTGATAACCAGAGTTGCATTAAACTCACGGAGACCAGTATTTCATGACAGGTCAAAGCATATCGAGATCAGATATCATTTCATCAGAGACTATGTTCAGAAGGGAGCTGTGAAGCTTGAGTATATTTCAACTGATGAACAGGTTGCAGATATTCTTACCAAAGCCTTACCACGGGGCAAGCATGTCTACTTCAGAGACAAGATGGGTGTGGTGAGGAACACCTTCCTCGGTAAGAGGGAGTGTTGAAATTTGGTACCGGAGGACAGGTGGTTCCCTTAGGCTTTGATCTTTGGCCTAGGGAAAAGTGTCCAAAAGAATTTAATTTTTCTCCTAAAGTAACTTTATAATTTTTATAAACTTAAATCTAATTTAAAAGTGACTTTAAGTGATAAAGTTACTAAGTCTAATTTTAAAGTGACTTTTATAAAGTCAATGAAAAATTAGAAAGGAAAAGTGACTTTGGAAATAAATAACTAAGTGGGTCTTTATTAAAGTGGGGTGAATTAAAAAATAAAAAGTGAGATTCAAATGAGCATTTAATCTCAACCTTAGATCTCAATCTATTTCAGCCATTGGATTTAGGGATCACCCAAAAGTCACTTGGATGACCCAAAAGTCACTTGGAGTTAGATTAAATGAGGAAAGGAGGAAAAGGTCATTCATTCTTTCATGAGCAGATTGGGAGAAGGAGAGCAAGAGAGCAAGAGAGATTTCTGAGCAGGGAGGAGAAGGAGACAGCAGCTTGGCACACATTCCAAGGCAACAGTTGAGCAGATTTTTACAGCTGGTTCAGCACACAGTGAAAGGCAGATTTTGGCACAATTTTCGAGTGGTTTGCACAAAAATCGAGGAGCAGTTTGCTGATTTTTTTGCACACAAAACGAGAGCCGTACAGCGCATTTATTGCAGTCCATACAGCGCATTTAATGCTGGCCGTACAGCAGCATTTAATGCTGAAAGTGGGCACGAAAATCGAGGAGGCCGTACAACATTTATTGTTGTCCTGTTTGCTGTAATTTCCAGTTTGCTGTGAGGCATGGGAAAAGAGATAAGTTGTAAATTTGCTTGCTGATTTTTTGCTGAATATTTCTCACTGTGAAAAAGGCATTTTCAGAAATAAAGAAGAGCTCTCGAACTGGTTTTCCCCAAGAGTTGTAGGCGGTTTTTCCAAGGTCACATTGACCAAAAATCTCAGTGTTTAAATGTGTTTTAATGGCTGTTTATTACTGCTGATTTTTATTTCTGCAATTTCCAGCATTCTATAAAATTTCCAGAATTTGTGTTTTCAGCAAATTTATTTTTTCCAACTTGTTAAATGTATGTTATGGGAAAGGGCATTTAACTATATGGGAGAAATAAGGAGAAACTGAAAACCGGGGTGGGAAAACAGAAATTTCTACAATATACATGCATCATGAAGGAATTTGAAGTGTTCCATTGCGTCCGGAGCCTTTAAGTCAAACCTGAATTTCATTTCATCGAGAAAGGCCTTCATTTGCCTCAAATCTGAAAATTTCCATCATGGTCCTCCATTTGAATAGGCATAAACGAACTTAGTTTTGTTCATTTGACTATTAATGTTAAAATTTAATATATGCATTGCTTTGATACAAAAAAGGGCAAGTTGCGCATGTAGCATCCACAAACCATAAACTGAAACCAAAGATTATATGGACTGGCTTAGGCCAAAGTACCCACGAATCAGAGGTTGAAAGTCAAAAACAAGGACTAGAAAATGCCAAAACACCCAAAATCAGAAAGTCATATGAAGTTTGGAGGCAACCAAAACAGTACATAAGAGGCACAAGCCCAAGCAGAACGTACTAAGACATGACCAAACCAACAGAAAGAGGTTGATCGTGGTCATCCAAGCGGGACCCAACCAAATATCGAGAGATTGGAGTCAGCAGTCTATATAAGGTCCCAACCATCACCAAGCAGCATTTGGGTCTGTTGTCACCCAAATTGTACAGGTGATCGCAGCAACGACTCAGGGCGGGGGCTGTCACTTTGGTCCCTACCCCCTTTGTTCTAGTTGTCTAAGACATGACCAAACCAACAGAACGAGGTTGATCATGGTCATCCGAGCAGGACCCAACCAAATATCGAGAGATTGGAGTCAACAGTCTATATAAGGTCCCAACCATCACCAAGCAGTTTTTGGGACTATTGTCACCCAAATTGTACAGGTGATGGCAGCAACGACTCAGGGCGGGGGCTATCACTCTGATCTCGCCCTCCCTGTTCTAGTTGTCTCCTACAACAGGCTAGGGGGGGTAGTCCTTATGAAATGAGAGACTTGTCGGGTACTAACTAGTCCGGGAGACACAATTGAATGGCCTAGCAACTTGGTAAATGATGATTTAGCAAGCTTAATTATTAGCACAATTAGATTAAATTATTTGAGAGACCAGTGCCTTATGGAGTCAAAATTACTTGCTTAATATAAATTGATTACCAAGTTACCAAATGAATAGTTTTAGCTTAGGATGCACACTATCCTATACGAAATGCAACACCCAGATCTATGTGAAGTGCGAAGTCTTGGTTAATTTTAAGTTAAATGCCTACTTATGTGAGTCCTTTATCTCAGATGTTTTAAAAGATAGCAAAGGCTATTTTACGATACCTCCCTTGGAATTCTACACACCCGATGCCTCCAACGCTGTAGAGACCGTGGCTCCAATGACTACAAGGTCACTGTGTTAACCACAAGAGAGGGTCTAGATTTCGCATGCTAGATGGGAAAGGTGGTCCTAGATTCTTTCAACCAAGCTTATGCTTGGAGGTAAGTTAATTAATGCAAGGCTAGTCCTGAAATGCAAGTGCAAGATGAGTGATTACTTTAGGTGAGATTGTTAAGTTTTTAAGTATTTAAAAGTGAATTATCCAAGTAGCAATATTCAATTAAGAGCAAAGGAAGTACTTTAGCGATTATAGCAACAATCTTCACCAAAAGTAGTGCTAAATGTTCGCAAGCCAGATGAAAAAGGTGGTCCTAGATTCTTTCAACCAAGCTTATGCTTGGAGGTAAGTTAATTAATGCAAGGCTAGTCCTGAAATGCAAGTGCAAGATGAGTGATTACTTTAGGTGAGATTGTTAACTGTTTCAAGTATTTAAAAGTGAATTATCCAAGTAGCAATATTCAATTAAGAGCAAAGGAAGTACTTTAGCTATTAGAGCAACAATCTTCACCAAAAGTAGTGCTAAATGAACCAAATAGATGGTGTCAGAAAATGTTATGTGAAAGCAATTTCAAAATTAATTAGCAATCCCACAATGGAAAAATATCATAAACGCATAAATCCAATGCTTCTCTTAATGAGATAAGAATGTCAAATAGACAGTGATAATCTTTCAACACAATAGGCAATTTCTTGAGATTACTTTGATGCCAAAATTGCTCTTATCACAATATGATAATTGATTAGGTGCTTTAAGAGTGAATTGATTTGCAAGGTTATAAATGCAGATGTGATGCTCACTTGCAATCACAATTTTAGTGTTCTTATTACAAATATAAACTCGCAAGAAATGCTTATTCCGCAATAACAATGAAGAGCAATGTAACTATCTATTGCAAGGTTATAAATGCAGACGTGAAGCTCACTTGCAATCACAATTTTAGTGCTCTTATTACAAATATAAACTCGCAAGAAATGCTTATTCCGCAATAACAATGAAGAGCAATGTAACTATCTATCCAATATCTAACGATAACAATGATAGGTAAGAATTCCTTTAAGACCAATATCATAACAATCTTAGCTATCCAATATATCAATGCCTTTCAATGTCAATGAGAGAAAGAGAGCATAACATTCATAAGAATGATAGGTAAGAATTCCTTTAAGACCAATATCATAACAATCTTAGCTATCCAATCTATCAATGCCTTTCAATGTCAATGTGAGAGAGAGCGTAACATTCAACAATAATATTACTCTTTAGATGTTAATGACAATTGAGAGAGTAAGATATGCTAATTCAATCAAGAATGCCAATTGACTTTAGAGCACTTATCTTGTTAGTTAGATGAGGATGCAAACAGTGAATGCTTGAGTGCAAAGTGCAATGGATGCAAGAGATGGCAGCCAAGAAGATGATCACAACAGTCCTCTCAAAACACAAGATACACCAAGAAATGAACTAACCCCACAGTGCAAACGCCTCACAAATGAGATGGCATGATGGTTAATTAATTCTTATACCACTGTCAAGCTTATGATCAAACCTTAAGATGCAGATATCAGAGCTCCGATTAAGTTTTAACATAACAGTCCCTCAAAATATCACAACGGATGCCAAGCAAATGCAAGCCCAACCATAAAAATGATTTACGAATGATAAGAGATGACTGCAAACTACTTATTAGGCCATGTTATGTATTTTTTCTACTGCTGTAGGTGACTTAGTATGACTGTAGGTGATTATATCAGACCTTGAAATTCAACCACAGTCATCCAAATTTTACTTATATGCAACCAATAGAACCACAAGATAAATGTTTATTGCCTTAAGTGAATTGTTAATGAGTTTATGATTATTTTAGAAGTGTTTAGGCCTTTAACCTACCACTGTCAACAATATGCTTCATAATTATATATGAAACAATGATGAGGCAAAAAGAGAGTTAGAGGGCAAACCACTAGGCCTAATGGCCTTGTTTGATGGCTAGTTTGTTTGTGAAACTCTCCCAAAGAGATTGCCCACCTGCAACCACCAAAATTAGCTCCAAAACAACTTGATACCCCTGCAAAACAAATTGTTAGACAAAATACCAATGCTAACCAAGAGATGAAGGTTATATGGCAAACGTGGAGTGGCTGGGCCTAGGCAGGGCAAACGATAGGGAGATGAAGGTGATATGGCAAAGGCGGAGAGGCTAGGGCTAGGCGAGGGGGCAAACGATAGGGATAGAAAGGCAAGTGATCAAGCTAGGAGGCCAAGAAAGGGCAACGATGAGGGCAAGAAGGCCTAATGAGGCCACGACAAAGGGAAGGAAGGCCTTTGAGGCCACGGCAAGGCAGAAGAGGCCCTATAAAGGCTATCGTAAGGGATTCAAGGCCCTAAGGGTCTACGGCTACTAGGATGAGGCCCTAAAAGGGCTGACATCCAAGGAAAAGGCCCTCTAGGGCTGACGTCTAGGAGGAAAATGGGTTGTGGCTCACGGGTTAGGGCCTAGAAAGTCCTACGGCAAGAGGAAACAAGGGCAGCGGCTCACACAAATGAGGAAAAGGGGTTGCGGCTAGGGTTTATAGGCCCCAAAAATACTTTAAATACCTACAACACCAAAATATTTAACCCAAAATGCCCAAAAAGTCACCACAAAATACCAAAATTCACCTCTTTAAGGCCAACGTCTTCCTTTCTTGCTTGAGCGTTGAGGTTGGAGGAGGGCTAGAGGCTAGATCTTGCCTTCCTAGGCCTAGATCTGCCTCGAGAAACCCAACGATTTTCCTCATAAGGTTGGACGTCTTGTTTGGAAGTGAAAACCCTTCAAACCCTAGCTTTGGGGCTAGATCCTCCACAGAAAAATTGATTCTCTTCTCTTTGATGGCTTGAGGATTCAACTGCACAAATGAATAGAAAGAATTCCCAAAACCCCAATATATACAAAAAATTCAAACATCCCAAAACTCCAAGTGCTACAAAATTAAAACAAGGGCTAGATTAATTAGCAAGTTAGATCTTTGTAGCCCAGGATCAAATAAATTTTTGAGAATTTTTTAAATAAATTTCATGGATGAATAATTTCGAAAAATAGACCAGCCAAAACCATCCTGCAAAATAATTTGTCACAATCAAAGCTTAGAGCCCAAACAAGGTTGGCCCTTCCCCACAATCTGTGAACTTGGAGCTCAAGGGTTAGCGTACCTGTAAATCTCTATTCAATCTTAAAGATAATTGTTAGAACATATGGTGAACCAGATCCCCTAAGATAACTCGTACCAATAGAATGTTCTTATCACCGACAAATGAAATAGCAATTGTAATATTCAGCACAATATAGAGTATAAACACATAAACTAGCACATAACCACAGATCAGTAGACAGAAGAACACCATGAACTGAAACCCCAAAGTCTTTCTATTATGAGAAAAATAATTCTAGCAAAGCCACAGCTCAGCACATCAATAGAACATTACCTCATCCTTTTACCCACCGTTTTGTGGATGATATCCCTAGGAGATAATTTTTCTCCAACATGGTCCTCAGTCGGCAGCTAGAAAGCCCCCTGCAACCACTAGCTAGATCATTGTGCCATTTCTCCGCCACCTAAGCAAGCCATGTGGTCCCTCACCCATCTTCCATGATCATATGTTTGAAGGTGGACCTTTCGAACCTAAAGGTATGCCTTGTCATTTGGTAATTAAGTATTGTAGTTTTCTTATAATGGACATTTCTGGGCATGGATTAATGGGGGAATTTGGCGAAAAGAATGGACTAGGTCTGTGCTCTTGTCCCCTGGACCCCTTTTGGACATTAATCTTGGATTCTAGTCCTGTGGGATCTCTTTTACTGACCATTTGGCTTTAGGGGTGGTATTTCATGGGAAACCCCGATTTTAGTTGCATGGTCTCGCTCCCTCATCTGCATATATTACCCCCTTTCCACTCATTATTACCCCATTTATCATTTCTCCCACCTAGGTCCACATTCCTCCACTAGGTCCACAAAGGGTTGGCTCGCCCCTTCCCCTTGCCCACCCACACCTTGGGTCAGGCCGGGAATGATGCCTAGAGGTTGATGCAGCTAAAAAGAAAGACAAAAGCATATTTGGCCACATTCAACAAGTAAATGTACCACAAAATGCAAAAGATGGTCAAGACAAACACATTTAGCACGTGGGAAAAAGCCAATACATGAGCTCTACCCCATTATCATGGCCATCACCCTGGTTCCTACAAGTTCTATGACCCTCCTTCATCATATAGGAACCCATGATTGTTCCAAACCCTAGTGGAAAATGAACCACCCTACCTTAAAAGGAGTATTCGCTGCTATATCTTAGGCATCATGCTCTTACCCCTTGAGCCCCGAGTAGTTAATCAAAGAAAATCGTAAAAATGCAAAAGGCATATAAATAAGGGTGGAAACATTAAGGACGGAGCACCACATGTACCACGATTGCTCCCTCCTATACATTATAAACCCAAGTGTGGGCTTCCCTTTTATTAGCTACCCTTGTACATCAGCATATGGCTCAGGGCTGCCCTTCTCATCCCCTACTTCATTCACCTATCTGTCACATGCCACCACCTTTTGAAGGATGTACCTTGAACATATTATCCCCTTTGGAATTAAAAACCACCTAACAGGATACTTGGTTAACTCCATTTGGAGTTAGGAGACATTAGCGCATCCCGAAGCCCATTATGGAAGGGCAAGCCATTATGAAGTCTCCGCCTGTGGTCCATGGTTGGTAAACTCATTTACTCAATTTCTCTAATGACTTCTTGTACTGGAAGGCTAGGGGACACATTAGATCTTATGTAGAACTACAGATGGTCTCCATCTTGGGTTTGGTCTCCCTATACGAGGTCCTAATCCTCTAGAGGGCTACATTGGCACATGTAGGGTGTGTGTTGAGAGCCATGGGCCTCCACAGCAGTAGACAGCGTTCCATGGATCCCTGAGGATGGTCAGAGATGCTCGAGATACTCCTATTGGATGAGAAAGATGCACATAGTTCACCTTTGCCCAGCCAGCCCAACAGATGTACCATGCACTTAACAGCAGACAAAGGACTTGTAGGATGATGTGGCATCCCCTACACCATCATCAGATCCCTTACAGATGATCTACAGGTATCTTCGACAAATTTGGAGACCCATGAAGTTATTATTGTGCCCCCGCACCCATTGGGAGCACCACAGGTTTATTGTTTGGAGAACAAGGGGCCAACCCCTTGTCCATCACTTTTGAGGGTTGTACTCTTCATTATGGCACCCATGGACCTCATCAGGCCTCATAAAGGGCTCTACAACATCTATTATTCATCATTTGACCTCTTCTCTTTGACCTAGATGGATAGCGAAGTGGTCTTGAGGCTAAGGCACTGATCTACCAAGAGGTGATCACCTAAAATCAACTCTTTTTCACCTTTTCCTAGGTCAAGCCAAGTTGGGTCATCTAGGGCATCATTTTCCTGACAAAATAGCCCTCCAAAAAGTTCGATCTCCAAGCTTCTCCTGCATTGGTGTATCCTCGAGGCCTCCTCCAATTTTGAAGCCATTTCGACAATGGAGTTGTGAGAAAAGCCAAGCCCTAGCTTCGATATCAAGTTTTGCCCTAGTATCCGCAAGGCTAGTGCCTCATAGGATCAATTCAACACCTTTGAGTGAATATTCTTTCTTTGATCCTTCCCCGCACCTTGTCTAGGTTAAGAACATCATTGGTTGCTAAACTCTTGCCTCCAAAGTCCACTTGGTCCCATGTGATCCTGTTCCTTTGAAAAGACAATTCTCCAAGAACCATCTAGGATACCAATTTCAACGAGGATTCTAGGGATTGGGAAACTCTTTCACAAATCATATCCCCTAAACCTAACCCTCAAAATCCTCTCGTTCCTCCCCTAGAAGATATTGTTCCTTGCTTACAAAGGAAGCAAGCTCTATCCTTCAACCTCTTTTGGAAAGGGATCATTTGGGTCACTCCACATCCACTCATTAATTTATCCTCCATTGGTGACTCTGAAATATACCGGGTCTCCTCCAATCGGTAAAAGTCCGTAAATAGTAGGGAGCCTTAACTGAGGTGACAGTGGGTTGAGTCTCCATGTGCTTCCCTTTGTCTAGCATTTTCCCTTTAGGGATCCCTTTTAGGTCTCCTGCTAGTTTGAGCGGTGACACACCCAAGATCAGATGATTCAATAGAAGCAAGATAGCTTCTTTATATAGAGAGAACCCCTCAAGTGGAAAATAACGGCTAGTTGGCTTGATCCTTGTCAAAATAATCTCGACCATTGAAAAATAATTTGATCTTTCTTTTAATGTCCACTGTCGGATTTTTATTTTTGAGGAAAAATTCGAATCTCTTAAAAACCATATTTTATTAATCCAAAAATTAATATTTTTTATTGATTTCCTCAAAAATTCGAGTGACTTAACCACCAAGGTCCAAGGGCTCAAATTTTCTTAAAATATCCACTTTTCCCTTGGTGGAGGACCTCCAAAAATTGATTCATTTTTGACCCACGATATTTTATTATTTTCCACTTGGAGAGATTAATTTCTCTATAATTATTTTTTGACTCAAAATTAATTAATTTTCTAGCTTAGGATTTTGATTTGATTTTGCCAGTGACTCTAGAGGAGATTTAATTATTTTTCCACCCTCAAATATATTAGCCATGGTGTATGATTGCGAGGGACCATGCACTAAAATATTTTTAAATCAAAATACTACAATTAATTCAACTCTTTGAAGGAGAAATACACATTTAGACCAAACCCTGAAGACATTATCCAATTTTGCGACACAATATGATCTAGTATGAAACCAAGTGTGCTTGTAATAAAATAATTTAGCCATGGTGTTCTAATTATGAAGGTCTATGCACTAAAATTATTCCACTAGGTGAGCCATTAGGGGAAGGTGAGCCACTCACCCTTTGGTCGCTCATAGCTCCAAGAAGTACCCCAAGCCCCCAGGAGCTCCTAGAGCTCAGCGTCCAACTCATATGCGACCCTCATGGTCGTTCCACGACTCCAAGTCTCTCTCGGAAGGTTAAGAATTTGACCTTCCACAAAGACTTCGTGAGAATGTCTACGACCTTCTCATCCGTCCTGATGTGTTGGAGCCTTATTGCTCCCTGTTGTACCATATCCCGAATAAAGTGGTCCCTGATATCAATGTGCTTGGAGAGGTCATGGAACACAAGATTCTCTGATAAGTGAATCCCTCTCTGGTTTTCGCAGAAGATCACACGTGGTATCTAGCACATGCTCAAATAGCTCAATGAAGAGCTCCCTCAACCAAACAGCTTCACAACAGGACATACTCGCAACAATGTATTCAGCCTCAGCAATGCTTAAAGCAACCGCTTTCTACTTCCTGCTCATCCATGATATTGAAGTAGACCCAAAAAAGAAGCAACACCCAAACGTGCTCTTACAATCCACCACATTGCCAGCCCAGTTAGCGTCTAAATATCCATGAAGCCTCAAGTTCCTGGCAGTGCATCTCAGTCCATAATGGATTGTGCCTCAGAGATATCTGAAGAGATTCTTAGCAACAATCCAATGACTCAATGTGTTCACAACAAAGTATATGTCAGGACAAGAGTTTACCAAGAACATCAAGGCCCCCACAAGTTGACGATACTCAGAAGGGTTCGCTAATTTGGGCCCAACAACACTTCCACATAGCTTCTTGAACTTGAGTTACATCAGAGTAGACACAGACTTGCAATCCACCATCCCACATCTCTCAAGCAGCTTCACAATGTATTTTCATTGAGAAAGGAAAATCTCACCTAGATTTTGCCAGACCTCCAACCCTAAAAAATAGTGCATTAGCCTTAGGTCCTTTATCTCGAACTCGGAAGCCAACTCCCTCTTGCATTGATAAATGAGAGGGTCATCACCTATCAAAAAGAGATCATCCACATAAAGAACCAGGATGAGAGGCTTGTCCTTTCCAACCTTGAAGTATAGGCTCGGGTCAGCATCGCTTCTTGTAAATCCCAGCGTCATAAGATAGCTAGCAATCCTCTTATACCAAGCCGTAGGGTCTTGCTTCAACCCTGTTGTCGCATAGATTATCACGACAACGCTCAGACCGGGGGCTGTCACCCTGATCCCCGATCTCTCCGTTTAAGCCTTCTCCCGCGGCTAAGGGGGGTAGACCCTATAGGATGAATGAAGACCAACTGTGGACCAGTTGGGTTGGGAGACAGAACAAGGCGATTTAGCACTTGATTGATTTAGAAATTAATGTACCAGTGCCTTATGGAGTTAATGATTAAATGATTACTTATTTAATGTTGCAGAAGTATAAACCATGTAAAACAATCATTTATCATCGAAATATCCCAGGCGACGCAAGACGCACAATGCTTTAATAATGATCCAACAATTAAATTTCTAAAGATTTAATGCTATAAACAACCATGAAATTTAAATGCTGACCAGATTTCAAATAATTAATCTTCAGATATGAACATTTTAAGCACATTTAACTTCAGCACAACAAAAAAAAGACCTTAAAAAGAATTTCCAATTTTTAATTAGCCTTTTTCAAAAATTTTAATTTTTATATATTTTTTAATAAAATTTAAAAAAAAAATAAACAAAACTAAAATCTTAAATAAAATCTAAGTCTAAAGATTACTTTTCTATGTTTTTGAGAATTATATATATATATATATATATATATATAATAAAACAAAACTAACTGCTAAACTAAAAAAAAATGAAACTCAATTTTTTTTTTTAGTATATATATATATATAAGAAAGAAACAACTCTCAGGCCAAGCAGGGAGAAAGCCCTGCCCAACAACAAAAAGTGAACTCGACAACCCTTCAAGCATCAACAGTTATGAGGATTCGAATACCGCACAAAATAAATCTTCATTTAACAGCAAAACAGATCTCCTAGACCAAACTTCTTCTCCAACTACCTTCAAAAGGACGAACACAATAGATTGCGAAGCTAAGACACCAATGTCCCAAGAACCAGAAGAGATGAAGGAGATGCAAGATAAAGGAAGTTGGAAGACCGTAGAGAAAAAAAAGAAAGCTACAACACCAATCTCGCCAAGAAAGACGAGGAGCCAGTTAATTAAAAACTAAGAAAATTTTAGGTCCGATAGACCAATTTGGACTCAGTGGACGTTAACCACCACCACCATCATCATCATCATATATATATAACTAAAATTAAAATCTAAACTAAAACTAAAGTAAACAAAACTTAAAATTATTAAAATCTAATCTAAATTTAACACCTAAATCGATTCTAAATTATTTCTTTTTTTTTCTTTTTTTTTAATTATTGAAGTCCTAAATTAAAAATTAATGAAACAAAAATTGTTGAAATCCTAAATTAAAAATTAATGAAACAAAAAACATACATGCGTAACCCCAAATAAAATAAACAAATAAAACTAAAACTAAACAAAACTTAAATACAATTCTAAATAGAACGAATTAAAGCAAAATTCAAACTATAATTTACATTGAATGAAATTTAACCAAAATAAAATAAAAAAGAAATCAAACCTAAATCTAAACCTACCAAAATCTAAACTTACCATACATATGCATTTAAATTAAACGTGAGTTTCTTGTGCCGTAATGTGTGCAGGTTCTCTACGAGCTAAGCGTGGAAATGACACAGGAATAACAGCGTTTTGAGTTCTATTTGCTGCATAAACACAAGAAGGAACCCACGTTTGTCTTGCTGTTTGCAGGTTTTAGCAGCGTGGGGCAATTCAACGTAGAAACACAAGAAGGAAACCCACGTTTGTCTTGCTGTTTGCGGGTTTTTGCTTGCAGGTTTAAGAGGAGAAGGATGCGTGCGGATTTGGCAGGGATCAACAACGGATTGAAGGCAGCGTGCTGATGAGGGAAACAATGGAAGCAACGTGGAAGAATGGCCAGCTCGATGGTGGAAACAAGAAATTACGTCGAGGAGAGCAACAGCATGAGAAAAGAGTTGAAGCTGCGGATGGAGATAAGGATTTGCTAGATGCCGGCAACAAAATAAGAGTGGATGTATGATCTGACAGTGAAAACTGTGTGGAAAGATAGAGGGAGCGTACAATGATGGAAAAACGCTGAAGCTGCCAGAGGGAAATGACAGCTGCTGCGTGGAGGATGAGGACTGATTGGCTTTGTACAGCAGCGTAGATAGAAAAGAGCTGATTGCCACAGGATAGCACGCTGAGCGGAAGGATTGACAGAGGTCCGAGGTGCAGATTTGGTTTGCAGATCCGTGGGGCTGTGTGATTTTACACAGCATTAAAAAAATAAATAAATAAATAATAATTCGAAATTTTTCAGTAAAATGAAACCCTGAGCAGTAGACAGCTCTGATAAACCCTCAAATTTCCTCAAAAGATTTGAGAATCCGTTAAATATTATCCCTGCTGGAAACCCTGAAAAACTTTTAAAGTCTATACCTGCAGCCTGCAATGGCAAAAACACAAAACCCAGAAGTAAAATGTGCCCAAAAAAAAAACTGAAAACCCTAAAAACAGCTAAAAATTTACAGTATTTACAGATTTTCGACTCTTTATCAGCCAGATTTGTCAATAATCCACAGCAATATTTTTAGAATATAAGTTTAATGTGAGATACTTCAGAAAACCCTGCATGCATTCATAAAAAATTTCAGATGATAAGCCCGGAATTAAAACTAGCTGTGTTCTTTCAGAAAACGCAATCCGGGAGTTGGCTGGTTCATCCGAGAACTTCCCTTAACGCCTGGTAAACTCAAAACTAAGATTTCCTGCACAGCTTAGAATCAACCATTAACATAGAGGGAAAAAACAATTGTGAAATCCAGATCAAATGGAGATACCTGCATTATATTTCAGGATCTAAACTATCATTCAAACCCTAGAGATCGAACAAGATACCTGTGCCTGAATCAATCTTCATCAAGCTAAGATGAATAGCTGAAAATAAAATTATGCAGAAAATTAAAACATCTTACATCATTTCGAGAAGAGTAACACCAGCAAGATTTCAACCCCAAAGTCTTTCCTTATTGCACAAAAATGACTACAAGAGAGCTTTCTTTAGCACCAGACTCTCAGATCTAATCTCATCTCAAATGACCCCTAGCACCCTATTTAAAGGAAAAACTCCCAACAGTTTGTTCGAGTGATCCATGTCAAACTAATCTCGATCGTCGATGAGGATCAAGATTTATTTTAATCTCATCTGTCGAATTTTTAAATGCATTTTAATAATATTAAACAATTAAAATTCTGCATTTATTTACTCAAAATTTTGACTTATTATTATTTTATTATTTTATTTTATTTTTCAAGTTTTTAATTTATTTTTATTTTTATTTTTAATTCTTTATATATATTTTTTAATTTTTTAATTTATATTTTTTATTTTATTTTTATTTTTTTTGTTTTTTTTTAAATGGATCCTTGAATTTAGCCTTTGGAAAAATCACCTAGGACCTAGGACTTAGGACTTATGAGGGGATTAAAACATTTTCTAACCCTCAAGACACTTTACATCATGACTTTTACAATTTTACATTTCAAGGGGGAAAACCCATTTGACATAGACCCTCATAGACCACCCAGTTCTGCGACAACTATAATCTAGCAAATCAACGCACTAGGATTCCCCTAAGATTCTAATGACAAAATTCATTCCGGCTTTGGGGTTAGGCTGAAGGAAAACTCTGCTGATCATGGACCGGTGAGACAAAAAACCTTCCGGAATGTAGATTATCACTAGAAAATTAGGTCCACCTAGGCAATTTACATACATGACAACTCTGCTAAGATTATTTACAATTTACACATGCAGACTGGGTTTACAAAACAATATGATCGGGCTGATGATGATAGGCACGGACACGTTGCTCAAGCGCTCTCGCTTTTGCGAAAAAGGGGGTGTACTGCTAATGAGTAGTTGACACATAGTGGTCAACATCTGGCTCCACTTGGGGACACGTTGCTGCACTGTAGGAATGTGAGAATCCAAAATCTGCATCCACGCAACACACAACAAAATATAAGTAGCGTCCGTCCAAAAAAATAATCATATAACATTAAGCACATGAAAGATATAAGCTCTTCATTTATTAACTATCTAGAAAAGCAAATCTAATCCTAAAATAGAAATGAAAATGCTGAAAAAAACAAGGAGTAAAGTTAGAAATACAAGGGATGCCGCATGGCATTAGATGTGTTCAATATAGTGTATACTGAGCATTTGCCTGCTTTCAGGCAAATTTTTTGGCTGCTTGTCGAATGTACCATGTCCAATTCTGCATATGGTAGGACTTTTTCCTATCCGAAAATCAAGCTGCTCGCAGCCGTCTGATGCATCAAATCTTCTTCTCGTTCTCTTTCTTTTGCGATTTTTCTTCCTGGAAGGCTGTATCACTGATGACGTGGAACTTTCTGCTTCAAACCTCTCAGATGAAGTATGTAAGATATGCGTGAAATTTCTTTCTTCGTTCTACATTTGCCCTGTAAAGGATGATGGATCAATCTCACAGGTGCCATGAGTTATAACTTGATCCTCTATGACTGGTGGATGAATCTGATTATTAATTTTTCTTTTATCCAGGTCACCTTCAATTATCCACTTTTCAATGGAACAAAGGACCTCATAATAAGATGGAGCTTGTTGCAACAGATAAGGAGGCTCCTGATTTATTGACGTTCCCTGGTTTCTTTCATCCTCTGACCATTGTTGAATTTTCTGAACCTGTATTTTAATGGCATTTATCTGACTAGAGTGTTCAACCTTCATAGCACTAATTTCCCTGGCATGGTTTTCTTCCATATCTTTTATTACTTTATCATTCTTTTCCTTTATGGTCATCAAGCAATACTGCATAGAGTTTATCTCTTCCTTATGATTTGCTTGCATGGCGGCCAACTGATTATTATGATCAAACGTCATGATAGTCATTTCTTCATCCATAGTTAATAACATGTTTTGCATAGAATTAATTTCCTTATCATGATTAGCTTTCATGGTCGTCATATTTTCCTCTAAGCCTGATAACTTGCTTTGCATAAAACTAATTTCTGTGTCATGATTAATCTTCATGGCCTCAATTTCCTTAGCATGTTGATTTTGCATGATCTCCATCTCCCTATTACGTTTTTCCAGGTGGGTGCATAAAGTTCTCACATCATTGGCGTAATTAGTTTGATTGATCTCCATATTTTTTACCAGCAACATTAGTTCTTGTATAATTTGCTTTTGATCTTCCTTTTCATTGTCATTTGTCCCTGCTTTTCCACTATCATGCATTTGATCTGCAATGGTACAGGTAGATTGCACATTCTGATATGAAGAATTGTCTTGGAATCTTTCACCGACAGCTGGACCTTTTATAAGATTACTTTCATTCTGCTGCACAATTTTAGCGGCACAAGGCGAGCTATCTGGATAACCATATCTATCTTTAAAAGCATTGACAATGTCTTGTAAAGAAGTGAAATAATCTTCAGGACAATTATTAAACCAATTCAAAGCATCACCCTCTAAAGAAAGGACAAAAAGACGCATTTTGACATCTACATGATTATACTGAGGGGGTCTACAATATATGATCATTATACGAGTAAACAAGCCTAGATGTCTTTTAATAGCGACTGAATCACCACTTCAGAACAAAGGTAATTTAGAAATGGCCACTTCCGGAATATCATGGAGATCATCAGTAAAATGACATGGTTTAAACGAATAATCCATGATGAATAACGAGGGACCAAATGGATGATAGAAAGAGATCTTTGCTCAAGAAAATCAAGAGATGAAATAAGCGGAGTCGCCACTTGAACAATGAATCTAATTCTAAGATCCGAAAAGCAACAAACAAGCTGATATGAGAGAGGCTTCTCGTCTAGGAAAAATATATAAAAAGAAATGGAGTCACCACTCAGACAAGAAATGACAAAAGATAAGATCAAAATGATGACCAAAAATATTGAATCTGCTAGCTCAAATGAGAGATGAGAAAAATGAAAGAATGATGAGAAATGAGAAGATGGATGTCGTTGAAACACGAGGGATAGAAAAACTCTATCCCCGGCAACGGCGCCAAAAAATGTTGTCGCACATATTATCACGACAACGCTCAGACCGAGGGCTATCACCCTGATCCCCAATCTCTCCGTTTAAGCCGTCCCCCGCGGCTAAGGGGGGTAGACCCTATAGGATGAATGAAGACCAACTGTGGACCAGTTGGGTTGGGAGACAGAACAAGGCGATTTAGCACTTGATTGATTTAGAAATTAATGTACCAGTGCCTTGTGGAGTTAATGATTAAATGATTATTTATTAAATGTTGCAAAAGTATAAACCATGTAAAACAATCATTTATCATCGAAATATCCCAGGCGACGCAAGACGCACAATGCTTTAATAATGATCCAACAATTAAATTTCTAAAGAGTTAATGTTGTAAACAACCCTGAAATTTAAATGCTGACCAGATTTCAAATAACTAATCTTCAGATATAAACATTTTAAGCACATTTAACTTCAGCACAACAGAAAAAAGACCTTAAAAAGAATTTCCAATTTTTAATTAGCCTTTTTCAAAATTTTTAATTTTTATATATTTTTTAATAAAATTTTAAAAAAAATTAAACAAAACTAAAATCTTAAATAAAATCTAAGTCTAAAGATTGCTTTTCTATGTTTTTGAAAATTATATATATATATATATATATATATATATATATATATATTATAAAATAAAACAAAACTAACTTCTAAGCTAAAAAAATGAAACTCAATTTTTTTTTTAATATATATATATAGATATATATAATAAAATAAGACTAAAATTAAAATCTAATCTAAATTTAACACCTAAATCGATTCTAAATTATTTCTTTTCTTTTCTTTTTTTAATTATTGAAGTCCTAAATTAAAAATTAATGAAACAAAAATTATTGAAATCCTAAATTAAAATTTAATGAAACAAAAAACATACATGTGTAACCCCAAATAAAATAAACAAATAAAACTAAAACTAAACAAAACTTAAATACAATTTTAAGTAGAACAAATTAAAGCAAAATTCAAACTATAATTTACATTGAATGAAATTTAACCAAAATAAAATAAAAAAGAAATCAAACCTAAATCTAAACCTACCAAAATCTAAACTTACCATACATATGCATTTAAATTAAACGTGAGTTTGTTGTGTCGTAATGTGTGCAGGTTCTCGACGATCTGAGCGTGGAAATGACGTAGGAATAACAGTGTTTTGAGTTTTGTTTGCTGCGTAAACACAAGAAGGAATCCATGTTTGTCTTGCTGTTTGCAAGTTTTGGCAGCGTGGGGCAATTCAACGTAGAAACACAAGAAGGAAACCCACATTTGTCTTGCTGTTTGCAGGTTTTGGCAGCGTGGGGCAATTCAACGTAGAAACACAAGAAGGAAATTGACGTTTGTCTTGCTGTTTGCGGGCTTTTGCTTGCAGGTTTAAGAGGAGAAGGATGCGTGCGGATTTGGCAGGGATCAACAATGGATTGAAGGCATTGTGTTGATGAGGGAAACAATGGAAGCAACGTGGAAGAATGGCCAGCTCGATGGTGGAAACAAGAAATTACGTCGAGGAGAGCAACAGCATGAGAAAAGAGTTGAAGCTACGGATGGAGATAAGGATTTGCTAGATGTCGGCAGCAAAATAAGAGCGGATGTATGATCTGACAGTGAAAACTGTGTGGAAAGATAGAGGGAGCGTACAATGATGGAAAAATGTTGAAGCTGCCAGAGGGAAATGACAGCTGCTGTGTGGAGGATGAGGACTGATTGGCTTTGTACAGCAGCGTAGATAGAAAAGAGTTGATTGCCACAGGATAGCACGCTGAGTGGAAGGATTGACAGAGGTCCAAGGTGCGGATTTTGCAGATCTGTGGGGCCGTGTGATTTTACACAGCATTAAAATAAATAAATAAATTCGAAATTTTTCAGTAAAATGAAACCCTGAGCAGCAGACAGCTCTGATAAACCCTCAAATTTCCTCAAAAGATTTGAGAATCCGTTAAATATTATCCCAACTGGAAACCCCGAAAAAATTTTAAAGTCTATACCTGCAGCCTGCAATGGCAAAAACAAAAAACCCAGAAGTAAAATGTGCCAAAAAAAAAAAAATGAAAACCCTAAAACCAGCTAAAAATTTACAGTATTTACAAATTTTCGACTCTTTATCAGCCAGATTTGTCAATAATCCACAATAATATTTTCAGAATATAAGTTTAATGTGAGATACTTCAGAAAACCCTGCATGCATTCATAAAAAATTTCAGATGATAAGCCCGGAATTAAAACTAGCTGGGCTCTTTCAGAAAATGCAATCCGGGAGTTGGCTGCTTCAGCCGAGAACTTCCCTTAACGCCTGGTAAACTCAAAACTAAGATTTCCTGCACAGCTTAGAATCAACCATTAACATAGAGGGAAAAAACGATTGTGAAATCCAAATCAAATGGAGATACCAGCCATTATATTTCAGGATCTAAACTATCATTCAAACCCTAGAGATCAGACAAGATACCTGTGCCTAAATCAATCTTCATCAAGCTAAGATCAATAGCTGAAAATAAAATTATGCAGAAAAATAAAACATCTTACAGCATTTCGAGAAGAGTAACACCAGCAAGATTTCAACCCCAAAGTCTTTCTTTATTGCACAAAAATGACTACAAGAGAGCTTTCTTTAGCACCGAACTCTCAAATCTAATCTCATCTCAAATGACCCCTAGCACCCTATTTAAAAGAAAAATTCCCAAAGGCTAGTTCGAGTGATCCATGTCAAAACTAATCTCGATCGTCGATGAGGATCAAGATTTCTTTTAATCTCATCCGTCGAATTTTTAAATGCATTCTAATATATTAAACAATTAAAATTCTGCATTTATTTACTCAAAAATTTGACTTATTATTATTTTATTATTTTATTTTATTTTTCAAGTTTTTAATTATTTTTTAATTTATTTTTATTTTTATTTTTAATTTTTTATATATTTTTTTTAATTTTTTAATTTATATCTTTTATTTTATTTTTATTTTTTATTTTTTATTTTTTATGTTTTTTTATTTTTTTTTTAAATGGATCCTTGAACTTAGCCTTTGGAAAAATCACCTAGGAACTAGGACTTAGGACTTATGAGGGGATTAAAACATTTTCTAACCCTCAAGACACTTTACATCCTGACTTTTACAATTTTACATTTCAAGGGGGGAAACCCATTTGACATAAACCCTCATAGATCACTCAGTTCTGTGACATTACTATAATCTAGCAAATCAACGCACTAGGATTCCCCTAAGATTCTAATGACAAAATTCATTCCGGCTTTTGGGTTAGGCTGAAGGAAATCTCTGCCGATCATGGATAAGTGAGACAAAAAACCTTCCGGAACGTAGATTATCACTAGAAAATTAGGTCTACCTAGGCAATTTACATACATGACACAACTCTGCTAAGATTATTTACAATTCACACATGCACACGGGGTTTACAAAACAATATGATCGGGCTGATGATGATAGGCACGGACACGTTGCTCAAGCGCTATCGCTTTTGCAAAAAAGGGGGTGTATTGCTAATGAGTAGTTGACACATAGTGGTCAACAAACCCATAGAGGACTTTCTTCAACCTGCATACATGTGTCTTTTGATCTTGAACTTTGAACCCCTTGGGTTGTTCTACATAGACTTCATCCTTAAGCAAACCATGCAAGAAGGTAGTTTTGACATCCATTTGGTGAAGGCTCCATCCTTGTGAGGCAGCAAGGGCTATGATCGAACGGATGGTGGTATATCGAGCAATTGGTGCAAATATCTCATCATAGTCTACTCCTTCCTTTTGAGAGAAGCCTCGAGCAAAAAATTGGCCTTGAACTTTTCAGCACTCCCATCAGCGCCATGTTTGATATTGTAGAGCCGTTTTGAAGTGACCACTCTAGGAAACCACATCCCAGACATCATTCTTCATGATCGACTCATACTCCTTGTTCATCGCATCCTTCCAAAATTGGTGTTTCATGGCTTCTTCAAATGTACATGGCTCAGATTGTGCAATGGTACTCATGGCAGCTAAGTACTCTTCGTACCTATTCAGCTTCTTGCTTTCACGAATGTCCCCCTTGGTGCAATATGTTTCTCAACATCTTCAAGAGTATCTTTGAGCCACAAAGGTCTATTTCTTGAAGTGAAGGGCTCACTAGGAGGTGGATCAATGGGATCCATTGGACCTTACACATCAGGCATTGGTTCATCGGACGGAGGTTCATCCTGCTTTCCCGTATCATCATCATTATTGTCCTTCCTAGGGATTGGAAGATCTCGAAGTTTCGTAAGGGCAAAATCTCCATCAAAAGTGACATCATGAATTATTTGTACTTCCCTTTGACCAGGCACATAGATTCTATATGCCTTCGAAGTTTCACTGTAGCCCACAAATGTTTCTTTCTTCCCAGATGCATCTAGTTCGTTTCTTTTCTCTTTCGGCACATGAAAATATATGAGACAACCAAAAATTCTAAAATGAGAAACATCAGGTTTCTTATGGTGAATGTTTCTTCGGGTGCCTTGAAGTCCAATGCTTGATGTGGGCATCTATTTTGAACATACACAATGGTGTTCGTAGCTTCTCCCCATAAGAACTTCTGTAGACCTTGGTCATGAAGCATGGCACGGGTGGCTTCTATGATAGTTCGATTCTTCCTTTCGGCAACTCCATTTTGCTTAGGAGTATATGTAGTAGTGGTCTCCCTCTTAATCCCAACTTCTCTACAATAGTCAATGAATTCATTTGACTCATATTCGGTCCCATTATCGGTCCTCAATATTTTGATCTTCTTCCCTGTTTGATTCTCGACCAAGGCTTTGAAAGAGCGAAACCATTTGAACACCTCATCCTTCTTCTTTAAGAAATAGATCCATGTTTCGCGAGAGAAGTCAGGGACAAAAATTGCATAGTACAAATATCCACCCAAAGATGTCACAGGGAACATACCTTGATAGATCAGAATGGACCAATTGAAGAATATCGAAAGTTTGACTTTGACTTGAGGGGAATGGTCCCCTTGTATGTTTTCCAGCTGCACAACCCTAACACACACCTTCATGATCTAAGTTAAATTCGGGCATACATGTAACCATTTTTCTTACATCAGGTAAGGCTTTGTAATGAAGGTGAGCAAAACTTTGGTGCCATAATTCAGATTAAAGAGAAGTATCGCAAGTCATTTCTTCCAATAGACTTCCAATAACCTAATAAAGACCTTCAACCTTGAATCCAAGAGTGAATGCATCTCTTGGGTTCCTTTGCCAAACACGAACCTTCCCATCAATGAATGTCACCTAGAACCTTTATCTTCCATTGCAGAAATAGAGACCAGGTTCTTTTTCAGATCAGGTACATACAACACTTGTTGTAAATGAAGCATTTGACCTTGATTTAAGTGAAAAGTAACAGTCCAAATTCCTTCATGGGATAAGTGGCATTATCCCCAAGTATAATCTCCATATTTGTCTTCTTTTCAATCAAGTTTGAGAGAGCCTCATTGTACCCAGTGAAGTGCCTTGAGGCACCACTATTAATCAATCAATGATCCAATGTATCTGGAGGAGAGGCGGTGGTGAGGGCAAAAATAAGATAAAACTATTTTTGCTTTTCACCAACATTAACTTCTTCATACCTGGAGTTTCTCGACTTCTTGGGAGGACGATCATTTCCATTTCGAGTAGTGGGAGCATTCCTTTTTCCTTTTTTGTTGAACCTGATGTTCCTTTGATTTCCATTGCCCTTGTAGTTGTTTTTAGGGTTGTCATCATCTCTTGGAGTATCCTTCTTGTGAGGACACTCTCTAGCAAAATGTCCAAACCTGTTGCAATTGAAGCATCTTCCTTTTCTTCCTTCTTTGATTCCTGGCTTGAACCCTTGACCTTGTCTTCTTGGACCAACATTGCTCTTCCTCTTATAGCATGAGTGGAGAAGGCGGTAGGATTGTTTCCATTTAAGGGTTTGTCTCTTTCCATCATCCTTATCTCTTCTTAAGTGCATCTAGCCAATAATTCATCAAATCCCGGAATCCTGTCATTGTTGAGGATGGTAGTGTTAAACACATCCCATTCTCTTGTAAAGCCTCCAAGTGCAATAAGAGTGAGTTCCCTGTCACTAGTAACTTCTCCATTAGATAGGAGATCATTCTTGATCTCGATAATCTTCATGAAGTAGGAATGAATGGATTCTCCCTTATCCATCTTGATGTCTTTCAACTTGTTCTTGAGAAAGAGAACTTGATTTGCATTATTTACTTTGCACATCCCAACCAGCTTGTCATACATCTCCTTAGATGTTTCCAAATTAGAAATATAGGCAACCAAATGGTTGTGAATAAAATCAACAATAATTTTCTTTCTTTAACCTCACCTTTCTTGTACTTTGTTTGTATAGCTGCAGATTCATTTCAAGGAGGCTCCACTACTCTTCCTTTGACATAATCCATGGCATCATTTTCTTCCAAAGTCAAATCTAGAGACATCTTCCATGCATGATAGTCAGATTTGTCCTTAAGCTTGTCCTTAAATTTGAAGTAAGATGTAGTCGTCATTGGGACAAGTTCCAAGTTTTTGTCCAACATCTTCCCTTAGTGATTGCTTTTCCTCACTCTCGGTTGGGCTTTGTCTTTACCTGAGCTCTGATTCCATGTTAATTTCATATAACAATGGTATGTTTTGTGCTTTAACACAATTTACTTCAATGTTCCTTATCAGCCCAACGACGATTTCCAATTATTTTCAATAGCAATCACATTAACTTAAACACATTGACAGTAAATGCAGATAGAACATAAGAACAAGTGCAGAAGACAAGCCAAGACAAGAGGACACAAGATTTGGCAGATACCAGGGAAAAACCCCAATGCGGGGAAAACCTTTTGATCAAATCTTCTTATTATTATTCAATAGTTCAGCAGAGAGAGATAGTACATAGATCATATTCACTTGCTCAATACTTAATCAAAACAACCCTGTCAAAATCAGCAGTCAACTACAGCCCTAACCAGAAAGTCAACACTAGTCAAATCAACATCAAAACGTCCTCCAAGCAACTCGGTCAACAGCAATCTAATTTGGCCTTCAAAGAGAGTCAAAGTCAGCGGAAAACAATTCGATCAAACCTAATCAAAGGAGATAGAAACATTGTTGTAATTTTTGCGGTCAAATCTGAAGTCAACACTAAAGTCAAATCTAGTCAACCTGCCCAAAACACCTTGGTATCTATGCCCAGCAACCCAGCCTAAAATTTGGAATTATGCCCTAAAAACCGAAGTCAAACTTGGTCAAATCAGGCTTGTTCAACACTAGTCAATGCAGGTTTGATTCTCTGAAATTTCGGCCTGTCCTTGCCC
The DNA here is from genome assembly GCA_031772625.1 of Pinus tabuliformis. Classification (NCBI taxonomy): domain Eukaryota; kingdom Viridiplantae; phylum Streptophyta; class Pinopsida; order Pinales; family Pinaceae; genus Pinus; species Pinus tabuliformis. The sequence continues at coordinate 57,677,960 of CM062814.1, read as the reverse complement.
TGAAATTTTCGGCCTCCTACCACACGTGCAAAGAAGAGAGAGAGGTTTTCCAAGTTGTACAAACCAATCAACAGAGGAGAGAGAGATGTATGATGTGATGAGTGATAATCAAATGAGGAGAGAGGTCACTCCTATTTATACAATTCGTTGAGGGTGAGGAGACACATCCATTGGGCTTCTTGAGCCTACATTTCATTGAGGCTGACCTTGACAATTTGTGCATGACAAAGAATAAATTCAAAATTCCACTTCTACTTGTCAGAATGAGATGATATTTATATCAAAATTGGACCTCTCGAAAAGAGGAATCCAATGCAATAATCATCTCCATCATTTGAGTTATCTTAAGGTGGAATTTGGCCCTAGTTTTCAATTTTAACAGACTTCGATCTAAAAACTTTTGATATGTTGCTATGTACTCTGCTTCTTGGACTGTTGACAAAGTGTGGTCAACAAGGTCTTGGGAAAACATTGGAAAATGTTTGCCAATTAATGGTCGAGCAAAGGACAACTAGCTACTTCCACATTCACATCGCTCCTACACCTATCTCCTAGCCCTATGGTGGGGCCTCATGTCTCCCCTATATGAACCTATAGAGGCCAGCTAAAAGGGGCCAAGTGGCTCCCTACTAATAAATAATACAAAGGGTCCCACCCTAACACACAAAAAATTGGTGGAGGTGCTGCATTTAGACACAAACTGAGTTGGCATTGTGATCTACACATACACACTAACCCCAATTAAAGTGTCAACATACCATGAAAAGACTTGTGAAGAGACATCAAAATTAAAAGTAACTCCATTGCATCTCTTCTGGCATTGTGATCTACACATACACACTAACCCCAATTAAAGTGTCAACATACCATGAAAAGACTTGTGAAGAGACATCAAAATTAAAAGTAACTCCATTGCATCTCTTCCAAAGAAAAATTGACACTTCAATCCAAAATAGCATCCACGCTGCACAAAACATGATGGTCAAGGGAAGTCAATTGCCTAACAAGGAAACCTTCCAAGTGGAGGCAAGGAGAATCGAGATACTATAACAAGCAGGCTTGGCCCATGCCTAGGAAAGCTTGGCTAAAGGGAAACAAAAAAAAAAGGTTCTTAGGGGTTTTTGATTGACCAAAGTGCAGATAACACAGGTTTTGCACATCCAGCTGTGATAATGGTTAGGTAGATTACCCCATGTTAAACACCGTGCAAGCATTGCCATTTTAGGTTCTAACACTAGTTTCACTATGTTGTGAAGACAATAGAGGTATACTTTTTACTGAGAGTTCACATGCCACAATTTGTTTTGTCAACCTTCTAATAGAGGCTTCACAGAGAGCCACTTATAGCCCATTGCCAACATGTATCTGGAAAAACTTACAGGCTTGACCCACTTCCAATCATGCCACCAAACATGGGGCATTGTGAGACCAAGCTTAAGAGTGATCCATCAAGGATGGGACCCTAAATACACTCAAGGGTGTAGAATGAACTTATCAATGATGGCCAAATTGAAATTTTGTTTGGGCCTGACCCAAGCCAAGAATGAGCCATATTGTCAAATATACCATTTATCATATGAATACCCTACTTGAAAACCTTTAGGGCCAAGAACCACGGGAATTCAACTAAAGTCTTCCTTTCACATTTAACAAGGGGTGACCACCAAAGGTGATGGTTATTGAAAGACAAACCAATATGGAGGGAGAGATCTTTCCAAGAAAGAAAGAGATCCACAGCCTCATATGTCTTCCAAATGCTCTGAAGAACATGTGAACTTAAGATTTTAACTTGATGGGGTGTGAGAAGCAAGGTTTGAACAAAACTCCCTGCCAAGGCTACTTCCCCAAGCACGAGCCTGTACTTGACCCAGTGTCATTACAAGACTTTCCAAGCCTCCTTTCCTTCAACATGATGAATGACCCACTTGACACACAAGGCTTCGATTTGCAATCACATTTTGCTAATCCCCAAGAGTCCATACTTGCGAGGTGCACCACATAACTCCAAACTAACTCAGTGAAGCTCTGCTTCTTGTCAATCTTGGCCCAAAGAAAATGTTTGGGTGGTTTTTCTAACTTTGAATGTTTGGGTGATGTTGTTGCCACTTCAAGGGCAACACTCCTAGCGCCACCTAATTAGTCATTGTGGCATGTTCCATCTTCCATGAGATCTTTTGCTCATCCCATTCATATGCATATATTCTGCTTATTCTCTCTTAATAACATGATGACTTAAGTTCCACCACTCTCAGATGCCTCGACCACAGTATATTGACTCTTTCCCACATCATGCCTCAATTGAAAAATGCACTATTACTTTGATTATACATGGCCATGCTTTCATGATATGGATCTTGTTATCCCCCAAAAGGTAGCTACCTTCAAGGTACCCTCATAAGTGTGTTATGTTGTTGGTTTCCTTAACTCTTTTGCTTAGATTCTCCAAGCTCAAACAATTCTCCCAGTTTCTCCTTCAGATGTATGATTGTGCTAGCTCAGCTATGGTGTATCAAAGATCCTCCTATTACCCACCACTTGTGGATAACACCACCCAAAGGAGAATTTTTTCCCCTTGATGGTCCTCAACCAGTGGCTAGCATCCCCTTGCAGCCACCAGATAGCTCGATGTGTTGTCATCTCTGCCACCTGAGCCAGCCATTATGCACCCTCACCCATCTGTCATTATCGTATGTTTGAAGGTGGGCCTTCCAACCCTGAAGGTATGGCTTTCATTATGTAGTTGGTTATTTTTTCTTGCTTATCATGGACACTTCTAGGCATAGATTAGTGGGGGGATTCAGCGGAAAGAATGGGCTTGGTTTGTACTCTTGTCGCCTTGTCCAACTTCGTGGTTAACCTTGTATCCTAGTCCCATGGGATCTCCTTTATTGGCTACTAGCTTTAAAAGAGGCACTACATGGGAAATCTTGATTTTTGTTGCGTGGTGCCGCTTCCTGGCACCACAAACATCACTCCCCTCCGCTCATTATAATCCATTTTCACATATTTCCCATTGAGGTCCACATTTGTCCATTGGGTGCATCATCATCATCAAACAAGTGGAACACGAGCGAGCAATGGTGAGGACGAAGTGCCGGAAGGAGGTGGAAAAAGTGTCGGGGGAACATAGTGCAGAGAAAAGGAAGGACTTTACTTGTGCTTGGAGGATCTTCTAGTCAAGGGTCTAGGGTTTGGCATCGATCAAGAAAGAAGCTTCAATAAGAGAAAACTTACTGAAGGGTTTTTCTCTCAAGAGAAGAGAGGATTTGGCCCTGGCAGAGAGCCAATATCTTGTGTTTTTGTTTTACGTTTTTGATAGCAGTTTGATGAAGTACACACACATGCATTAATGAGATAAGAAGAAGATTAAGCTAACAAAGGCAAATTATAAAAAGACTTCACAAATTGTTATCTAGTCCCCAAAAAACACTCTACATCTCATTGCCCTAGATTCTTCAACATGGTATCAGAGCGAAGGTGACACATCAAGGAAAGGGCATCTCAAGGACACTCATCAAGGAAGGACATCTACAAAAGTATCAAGCCATGAAGTCTCTATCATATCAAGGACAAGAAGGTCTATCATCTATCATTCATAAGGGGAGACTACAAAGCTGAAAGAAGAGCCTTATATAAAGGCACCTACAAAGAAGAGCGGATCAAAGAGGGATCTACATCAAGCCACAAATCATCAAGCAAGCCCACTTGGAGAAAACATCTCGAGGAACATCAAGATCCAAGGAAAGCAAGCCATCAAGACTTCAAGGATAAAAGAAGTCAACTACATTTCAAAATATATCAAGTATATGCCCCTTCTGAATATACATCAATGTCTTTTTGCAAGGAAAGCAACAAATTGGTAGGTACCAATAACTTCTTCGCATGGAAGAAGAGGACTTATCTACTTCTCAAGGAGAATGAACTTTTAGAACATATCAAAGGGAATATCATTATCCCTGCTAAGGAACAAACTCAACCCTTAGCCAAGTATAATAAGGATGAGACAAGAGCTCAAAGGATTCTAATAGAATCTATCAAGGACTCTCTCATTCTTATGTCTCCAAATTTGAGACATCAAAAGAAATTTATGATAAGCTAGTAGAGATATTCTCGGTATCCACAGCCAGAGAAGTGATATCTCTAAGGAATGAATTGTACAAGATGAATATACAAAGGAAGGAATAGCTCCGTACTTCATGAAAATCTCTGAGATGAGGGATCAACTTCAAGATCTAGGGGAAGTCATGTCCGACAAAGAAATGACAACCGTAGTACTCAATGCTCTACGTGAGGATTGGGGTAACTTCACATCAAGCATATATGCCGAGAAGGAAGCTACCACACTAAGTGAAATGTGGTCTCTATGCAAGATAGAGGAATCCAAACTCATATCTAAGGAAGATATGGGATCAAAGGAGCAAGCATTCCCTACATGGCCAAGAGAAAGGGAAAATTTGGCAAATTTGGTCCACGAAGAACAAACAACAAAGACATGTCCAAAATCCAATGTTTTGGATGCCAAGAATATGGACACTACAAAAGGAATTGTCCTAAACTTAAGAAGGACAACAACAACAAGAGCAAAAGGGAAGAAGCTCATATGACTCAACAAATAAAAGAAGACAAGAAGCAAAAGAAGGAAGATCCTTCGAATCTCTACTATGACTAAGTCTACTTCTTTACTTAAAGTCTTCTTTCAAAGTTTTGAGTAGTATAGGAGCATGTAAAAATAGAATAAAATTTCATGGCTAATCTAGAAGCATGATGTACATAGAGTTTGAAATGCTCTTGTAAAAGGAGCATTTATAAATAGAACTAAATGCTAGGTTAGAAATATCTTCTAAAATATAGGAGGATGGTAGATATAGCTCAAGATATTCATGTAGAAGGAGCATACCTAGAATAGGACCTCATCCACAATGAAAGAAAAATGATCATGATTAAGAATCTTAGGAGACCTCCATCATCAAAAGGAAAGAAACATTTGCAGGGTAAGGGTCTTCAAGATCCTATGATGGAATCTTCAAAAGAAGATCCATAAACAAAAGCAGATGTCTCATTGGGATCCCATTCATGAAATTCAAGAAAAGGATGATATGAAGGCAAGCTAAGATGAAGCAAGAAGGGCCACACCAAGGAAAACCAAATGAAGCTAAGATGATCAAATGAGAATCAAGATGAGGTATGTATGCAATGTGCATCAAAGTTTAGTCATGTTATTATATGTATATTATTGAGTCATGGGAATAGTTCTATAACATGATCAAGTAGGGAAGAATCTCTTTCACCAATGACATGCTCAAAAGAATGTACTACAATACAATGAAGGTCAACAAAAGGAAATACTCAAATAAGGAGTATAAAACTGTTGACTAAGAAGCATGTGAAGAAGAAATGATGACTAGTCCTTGAAGCAAGCAATGAAGAAGTGCTCCCACAAGGAGTAGAAAGTGGTTGACCAATCTCTCCATGAAGAAGCAAATGAGGAAAGAGATCAAGCATGTGAAGAACACCATGATCACAAAGAATCACTATCAGACAAGATACATTGAAGACATCTCCCGAAAGAAGGCATGACAACTCTAACAAAGGAAGAAAAAGATCAAAGATGCAGATCACTGATTCTAATCTACGAAGATGTCATGATGAAAAATCCATCCAACAAAAGCACAATTTATGTTGAAGCAATATCAGGATGAAGTCATGAAGGGCTACTAGATCAAAGCATGGGAACAAGCAAGTACAAAGAAACATCCATGTGAAGAGTAGTCCGAAGCATATAAACAAGATGATAAAAATGACCAGATGACAAGAGACCCTAATAGATGACAAGAAGGCCGCTTTCCACGAAGGAAGCAATGACATGACTAACCAGGAAGGAAAGTGATCGATGGATGGTGCCCTACCAAAACCGAAGTTCGAACAAAGACATCATGACATTGAAGGAAAGAAGAAAATCGAGCAGCTGAAGGACCCACAAAGAAGAAGTTGTTGATGTATGGACAAGTCCCTAGCTAAGAGGGAGTTCTGACAAGTTCTCAAAGGAACTTGGGCAAGTTACCTATCAAAGGAAACTTGGGCACGTCTTCTTCATTATGGAGGAAGGAATAGACAACATTCTTGTCTTCACTTCTGAAGAAAGAATGGGAGGATTGGGTAATCATCTAGCATCCGATACTCTTTGAGGATGTCTAGGGGATCCAAGACAAGAGTAGGCAAGAGGACTGATATTGTTCGAGGGTTGGAAACCCAAGATAAGAATAGTCCTAGAAGGTCATACTCAGTGAACACCCAGGTGGGTATGTACCTTGACAGACAATGACTATGGTGTCTATATGACATTGGTCTCGCCAACATTGTGCTCTGATCTATTGAGAGATAGAGTTGTCAGTAAAGGCCTTGTTGTGGATATAATGGTTGTTACTATGACGCTATAAATGGATTGCCAATTCGGTTTTTCTTATGTGAATTCTTCAAGATTGATTACAGCCAAACACCTTGTAATGTTGTATGAATACATACCTATTTAAGAGGGAGTGTTGAAGGAAATGTAACTAGGTTCGGTCTTCATAAATGTACTTTTGATATTTGTATTAATTCAAGAAAAGAAATATTATTTTTTATAATATATATCAATGAGTTTCTTACTCATTGAAGCAGGTCTAGCACATGTTAAAGTGCTATAGGTGAGTCAAGGAGTCGAAAGAATTATGTCGAAGACCTTAAGGGTATGTTACATTATGTATATTTATGTATTAGAGTCAAAGAAGACACCTCCAAGCAAAGTCAAGTCTCCTCCTAGCAAAGACACCATCAAAAGAAGCAATGGCACCATTAAAAGCACCCATCGAAGCAAAGGAAGTCAAGTCGACCTACAAGTCAGCCTAAAGTAGGGACAATCCTCTATATATAGAGGTTCTCCACTCCCTCAAACAACAAGTAACTCACTCTGAAATTAGCGAAAATAGAGGACCGAAAATTAAGCCGAGAAAGGGACAAAGAAGGAACCTCTAGTGCAGCGAAGAAGCAAGAAGGAAGAGCGAAGGTTTTTGGGACTGCTTTAGGGCCAATACCAACCACATGTGCAAAGAGAAAGAAGGGCTATCTGCGATTAGGACAGTAGCAAGTCACCTCGCATCATACCTCATCGTTTGGGCTACAAACTAGGCCTACTAGGCCTCCTATCCAAGCGAAGAAGGAAGGACCTCAAGCGAAGGAAAGAGGAGCCATATAACATCAACAAGACCTCTCACACATGCGAGAATTAGGGCTGCAGTGTTGTCACACTAAGCCCACCATTATAAATCAAGAAGGGACTCGATTGATCAAGAGAAGGAAGGAGTATCCTTAGGTGAAGAATATCACTAAGTACAAAAGATAAGTATCTCTTCTAGAAGGTCTACTAACAGTGGAAGGAAGAACGAAGTGCTGGAAGGAGGTGGAAAAAGTGTCGGGGAAACATAGTGCAGAGAAAAGGAAGGACTTTACTTGTGCTTGGAGAATCTTCTAGTCAAGGGTCTAGGGTTTGGCATTGGATCAAGAAAGAAGCTTCAATAAGAAAAAACTTACCGAAGGGTTTTCCTCTCAAGAGAAGAGAGGTTTTGGCCATGGCAAAGAGCCAATATCTTGTGTTCTTGTTTTAGGTTTTTGATAGCAGTTTGATGAAGTACACACACATGCATTAATAAGAGAAGAAGAAGATTAAGCTAACAAAGACAAATTGTAAAAAGACTTCACAAATTGTTATCTAGTCCCAGAGAATCACTCTACATCTCATTGCCCTAGATTCTTCAACAGGCTTTTCACTAAAAGGTTGTTATTTGTACATTAGTTTATTATTAGGGGCATCATTAGGCCTAATTAGGCGATTTGAATCCCTTAGAGGATCAGATAAACTAATGAGAAGTTCATTTCATTTCTCATCATCACTTGGATTTGTATCTTTTTGGAGAAAAGAATTCAGACCTGTTATTGTTGGATGAATTGGAGATTATCTTATGCATTTTGATGTTTGGATATTTGCTATATTCTTTTCGAGCTTCATTCTTGCAATTATAATGGATGGATATAATCTTCTTGTCTTGTAAGTACTCTTTTGTGCGCAAATTTTCATGTTCATTGTCTAATGTATGGAACACTATGTTATGGTTATTCTCGTGCCCTAATTATTGATGCAAAATTCATAAACACTTGGTAATCTTGGATCATTGTATATATTATTGATCTTGGCAAGAAGATCGAACTTTTCCTAGGGGTGGGTTAATTCTTTGCACCTTGAAACTCCATTAATTGGCAAGTCGAAGTATAAATCCTTGTTGTGACCTTGTAGCTGCTTCCCAAAGGCATGCGAAGCTGCAACTAGACTCCTTAGTTGAGCAAACATTCCTAAATCAAAATCACTTTAACTCCATTGTCCACAATTGGCTAGGCACTGGTCTCAAGTCCTTGGTGATCACCCTAAAATCATCCTTTCTCACAATTTTTCTGCCCTAACCCTAGACGACCTTCCTAGGGCATCCAACGATTTCCATTCTAGCCATTGGTTTGCTTAGCGAGTTGGTGAGGAGTTGCATTGGGGTATCCTCTACATGCCCTCCAAATTTGAAGTCAATCCCATAGTCGGTTTGTGAGATACACAAAGCCCTAGCTCCCAAAATGTTTATCCCTTGGTCCTTCTAGGTTAGTGGCCTTCAAAGGGATCTATTTCGCTAGAAAACTCAAAGGAAGTTCACTTATTTTGTTCCCTTCTTCTCCCTTGCTTGGTCTAGATCTTTTGTTTGAAGTTTCACCTGAAACCCTTTGGCCCTCTTGGGCTTATTTGTGGTCCCGTATCTTCATCATTCATTATCCCACAAGGACACTTTGAAACCTTCTTCCCTTAGGAAATTTAGGTCTAGGAAATCCCTTATCAAGAAATATAGCTAACCCTAGGTCTAGCTTTCCTTTAGGCCTATCTTAGAGAGCCCCACACCTTGCTTCTAGAGTAAGAAAGCCCTATCATTTGAGACTCTCATATGAATGGGCTCTAGAAATCACTATCTACCTTACCATTGACTCATCATTTCTAGTGATTTCTATTACCGGGACTCCTCCCATTGGTGAAAGTTCATAAAGAGCATGGGGCATCAACTGAGGTGACAGTGGGTCCTTGTCCCATTACTGCCACATGATCTAGTAATTGTCCCTTAGGAACCCCTCCTAGGACCCTTGCTAAATTGAGCGGTAACATTTTTGGCACCATTGTCGAGGACACGAGACATGTGTCTCGTTTCCCATACGACAATATTAATATATCATTTGTGGCAACTCCGTTGTAAGAATGAAGCCCTAATTCTTCATTGAACTTAAAGGTTAGTGCTTGTAAGGTGAAGCAAGCATCTATCAAGGCATTAAAAGGCATTAAAATTCACCCTAGCAACTCCACATTTGTTTCGTATACAAAAACATGAAAGATAGTTTATAATCAAAAGGACACTTACCCTACATTTTCCTTTGATAGCTATGATCTTGAGGAAAACGCACGAAGACTAAAAACATGGGTTGGGCATTTTTGCCCCAATTTCAAAGGGAGTCTCCAAGATGCTAGTATCCACATAACTTACTTTGGGTGCTTAACCCATTGGGAGTTGAGGATGATGACACGATTATGATGTTATTCTCTTTTTCAAATGAAGGTCAAGGATTGGTATGCTAGTCCCCCTCTTGAAAGTATCACTAATTATGATAGATTTAAAGACTTCTTCTTAAGAAGATGGAGCAGAGGAGGTAACTCCCATTCTTGAAAGTCAATAAGAACCCTTTCAACATGAACAAAGGGATGAAATAGGTAATCTTCGAGGGGATCTTGATGAAAATACCAATGAAGAATATACCTTGAAAGTTGAAGCTACTAATGTTCCTTTTGCTCCTTGGGAATAGTTCTCCTCTGCTTACATATTATAAAACCCTTGAGGAACCTCCCATTTCACCTTTGGAGATCTCTGCCCATTCCTTTATTAAAGAGGGAGGATGGGAAATGAGGGATCATTCTTATAAAAGGAACCTTATCTATGATATTGATGATACCACTAATATTAGAATAATCCTATTTAGTATTTAAGTATTTAATGCTAATTCTTTTAGCTGTTGCTAATTTTTATTCTTTTAGCAGTTTCTTAGATGAAACTGATTGTTTCCATTATCTAGATAGAAACTTGATGTTTCTATTTTCTGTAAATATCTCTGCATTATTATTGAGCTTGAGCTTGCTCATTAATTAATTAATTCATTGGAAATCCACATGCGTGTTTCGCACTGTTTTATGGTATCAGAGCACAGGAATTTTTTTCGAAATAATTTTTCATAGTTTGAAAAATTCAGTATTTCATTTCGAAACTGCTCTCAGGGTCTGCATCTGAGTTTTTTGTTTTCAAGCTGGTTAACGTTGTTCGAACTTGAGTCAACGACGGGCTCTGCTTGGGGTTTCACCATTACCCTGCTCGTTTCTTAGTCATATTTGGACTCAATTCGCAGTCCCTGCTATATCAACCAAGGAGATAGCCGCTCGAACGCATTTCAAAGCTCCCGGGTGCTGCTACATCTACCACAGAACGACTAATTTTTTTTTTCACGCCTTCTCCGCCCCGCGCTCGCACCAGTGAATACATCGCACGATCGATTCTTATAAATCAATGCAGGCGTAGCACTGGGCTTCTTCTCTGCAGGAGCCTTCTCTGCGACGGGTTTCTTCTCCGCGGGTTTCTTCTCTCCCTTGGGCGCCATTGCTGACTCGAATTCGAATTTCACAGATGGCAAATATCCTGCTCAAATCAATGTTCGATCAATAACCAGACTTCCAGCGTTACGCACTAGCTACATTGGTTCTAATACCGACATCACCACATACTGATACGTGATTCCCGTTCACGCATTCGCTCCTTCAAAACTAGCTCGATCAACCAGGCGCGGGCGTCATTTGCCTGTTTTCATTTGCGGGCTGATAACAGCGATAACACCAGTTTCGACTGCAACGGCTTCCTATACGAGCTTCGCTTCCTATATTGACGGCTTCTGCGTAGCAACAAAAATCTCTGAGCCGAGGGCACGTAAGTACGCAACAGTTCTTTGTGTTTTACAGCCATCAATTTTTTCAAGAAAAAAACGTCTCGAGAACTCGAAATCTTAGTCTGAACGGAGAAATCTTGTTTTATTACGGTGAAGTTCCGTTCAAATTCCCGTGTTAACAGAAAATCCTCCTTCGTATGGCCGATTTGTCCACTTCAAGGTCAAATTCATTATTGTTTTAGTGTGAAACAAAATTACGATCTTTATTTTCGAGCAATCAAGGGAACTGTGTACAGCAGAGAGAAAATCAAGGGTATTTTATGCACAGAACTCAAAGCATGTATTAGTTTGGGTGCTTGATTTTCTACGTAATCTGTCAGTGATTTCTACAAACAGGAAAGGGAGATGAGTTAATTTTTTTTTCAAACAGAATTTTACCGTTCCAGAAATTTCGTGCCACTGTTTCTTCATATCTGTCTTGCGTTTCCTGCCTGTGGGCCCAATTTGTTGATATGTTTAAAAGTTGTTCCTATCTAGTGTTTGTTTAAATTGTGCTTCTTACAGTAAATCAGTTTCCTTTGGGCATCACTTCATATTTACATCAGCATCTGTCAAATTTTGTCCGGATCAGCCGGCATCCGCATTGAAATCCGTGCAGGATTTTTTGTATTTTCTGTATCTTGGGAAACGTGCAGATGGCTTCGTTAACCAATCTGATGTTGGAAGGCAGTCAGCGCTTTAATGGCACAAATTATAACATCTGGAAACAAAGAATGTTGACCATTTTTGAATATAGGCGTCTTGACCAGCTTGTTTTGGCCAAAGAGCTCCGTCCTGGTACAGTTGGTACCGATCAAGATAAGTTTGATGATCGAAATCGAGAGGCTGTTATGCTTCTCAAACTTTCTGTAACTGATGATCAGTTACCGCAGATTCCTTCCGGCAAAACTGCTGCTGAAATTTGGCAACATCTTAAGGAATTGCACGAGACATCCGACAAGAGCAGAGCCTTCTTTCTCAAGAATCAGCTATTCTCCATCATGATGGACGAACATATGTCATTACAGGAACATCTTAACAGGATTAAAGACATTCGAGATCAGCTCGAAGCTATTGGTCGGACCATGGGGGAAGAAGATATGGTAGTCATTACTCTGAAAAGTCTACTGAAATCTTATGAACACTTCATAGAAACACTCAACATTACCACCACAAATGTTGATCTGAAGTTTCCAGAGTTATGCACCAAACTCTTGCAGCAGGATCGGTGGAAACAACAGTTTGGTAGTGGTGCTTCATCAGTGTCCTCGGAAAATGCATTTGTTGCCAAATATCAATCCTCTCAGTCCTTTCAGCAAAAAGGCTCTTCTCAATCTTTTGATCCTGCTCGGAAGAAAAGTGTGCAGTGTAATTACTGTCACAGGTTCGGTCACATGAAGAAAGATTGCCGACAGAGGATTGCTTCTGAACAGAAGAAACAGGGAGGGCCCCATCAGACAGCGAATGTGGCAGAACATTCCGAGCAGACAGAATCTGCTTTTTACGCCTTTATGGCTAAAAGGTCGTCAGATCATGTCCCGTCTTCCGCTTGGTACATTGACTCTGGTGCATCACGCCATTTCTCTCACAGGCGTGACTGGTTTATTGATTTCTCACCTTTCAGTGATTCCGTGGTATTTGGTGGAGGTGAAAAGTACACAGTGGTTGGCAGAGGTACCGTTCAGATCCAGTCTGGTGGGCGCACACTCATCTTTCTGAATGTATACTATGTTCCTGGTATGGAAATTAATCTGCTGTCTGTCAGCCAGATTATGAGGAATTCTCCTCAGCTTGATGTAATGTTCAGTGCGCACAAGTGTTCCATTATTGACAGGGAGACTAGTCTTACAGTTGTTGTTGGCCTAGAGGACTATGGTCTATACAGGCTACTTGACACCAGTGACTCTCCAGAAGTGGCTCTAGCAGCACGTGTCTCTCCCATCAGCACTCTATGGCATCAACGATATGGGCATCTAAATATGCAGTATCTCTCTCAGCTCTCTCGGGAGGGACTTGTGTCAGGATTACTTGATATTCAGACTCAGCAGTTGGGGGTATGCGGCGCCTATCAAGCGGGAAAGCAACGTCGGTCTTCATCCAAAGATGGAGAATCTTGGCGTGCATCTAAGGTACTCCAGTTACTTCATGTTGATATTTGTGGTCCTATGAATACAGCTTCTATCACTGCTTGCAAATATTTTTTACTTATTGTAGATGATTTCAGTAAAAAGATGTGGGTGTATTTTCTAAAAAATAAATCTGATGCACTTAGTACCTTTCAGAAGTTTAAAACCTTAGTTGAAAAAGAGTCTGGTTGTAACATCATGACTCTTAGGACTGACAACGGGGGGGAATTTTGTTCTTCAGCTTTTGCCAACTTCTGTGATATTCATGGCATCAAACGTCAGTTAACCACACCCTACACTCCTCAGCAGAACAGTGTTGTCGAGCGTCACAACCGCACGGTTGTTGAAATGGCTCGTTCCATGTTACAACACAGGAGTGTTCCAAACAAATTCTGGGCTGAAGCAGTATTTACTGCTATTTATCTTCTTAACTGATCACCCACTCAGGCTGTTAAAGGGAAGACTCCCAAAGAGGTTTGGTCTGGCCGTAAGCCTAAGATCAGTCACCTCAAAGTATTTGACTCAGTTGCATATGTTTGGATTCCAACTGCTAAGCGCTCTAAGTTGGATTCCAAAAGCCAGAAACTCATGATGACAGGGTACAGTGATCATCACAAAGCCTATAGGCTGATAGATATAGCGATTGGTCATCTTAGCTTCAGTCGAGATGTAGTATTTGATGAAGACAGAGGATTCTTTCAGTCTTCTTCTTCTGAGCAGTGTTCTGAGGATCAGTCTCACAGTGTTCTTCTTCCGGTCGGTCCACCTGATGGGAGGGATGATGTAGCATCAGTATTTGATAATGCTCTATCTGAACTTCCTCCAGAAAATAACCCTCCTCTTGCTGCCCCTATTGCTCTTGAGTCTTCTCCACCTCCTGCTGATATTGGTTCCCCTACTCTTCGGCCTAAATGGTGGGCTAAAACCATTGGTGATCTCCGGGATGATGAGCTCCTTGAAGGTAGAACTTCTAGACATAAGAACAAACAACAGTCTACAGTCAATTTTGCTCTTATGGCTAACCTGCACAGTATTTTTGAGCCTCAAACCTATTCAGAGGCTAAGGGTACATCTGAGTGGGAACAGGCTATGGAAGCCGAATTCCAGAGTCTTCAGAAGAATCACACATGGACACTTTCTGATCTTCCTGCAGGGAAAAAACCCATAGGCTGCAAACGGGTGTATAAAGTAAAATACAAAGCTGATGGAACCATAGACAAGTATAAAGCTCGTCTTGTGGCTCGAGGGTTCTCACAGAAGGAAGGCATCGACTATGAAGAGACTTTTGCTCCTACAGCCAAGATGAGTACCATAAGGCTTGTCCTTGCCCTAGCAGCTCAGTTCAATTGGAAAGTTCATCAGATGGATGTAAAGAGTGCTTTCCTATATGGTGATCTCCAAGAAGAAGTCTACATGACGCAGCCTCCAGGATTCAAGGCTACTGGTCAAGATCAGAAAGTGTGTCGATTAGCTAAAGCACTCTATGGATTGAAACAAGCTCCTCGGGCTTGGTACATGAAAATTGAGCAGTACCTGACAGATCAGGGTTTTCAGCGGAGCCCATCTAATGCAAACCTGTATATCAAGCATACTGGTGATGATATCTTGTTTGTGGTTGTCTATGTGGATGACCTTATCATTACTGGCAGCTCTGCACATTTGATCCATGGGATCAAACAAGATTTATGCAGAACTTTTGAGATGACAGACTTGGGACTTCTTCATTACTGTCTGGGGGTTGAAGTTTGGCAGACTGAAATCATATCTTTCTCTCTCAGTCCAAGTATGCCAAATATCTTGTGGACAGGTTCAGAATGCAGAATTGCAAACCGGCCACGACTCCTATGGAACCAGGGCTCAAACTTTCAACACAGTCATCCTCTCCCCTTGTGGATGAAACTTTATTCAGGCAATTAGTGGGCAGTCTCATCTATCTTACTGCCACCAGACCTGACATCAGTTTTGCAGTAAGCTACATTTTCCGCTTCATGTCAGCTCCTAAAGTTGATCATTGGATAGCAGCAAAGCGTGTGCTACGATATGTGCGTGGCACTTTTGATTATGGCCTCCTATACACTCGAAATTCCAATCCTATACTCAGTGGTTACACTGATTCTGACTGGGCTGGTTCGGTTGATGATCGTAAATCTACAGTTGGGTATGTGTTTAGTCTAGGATCCGGTGCTGTTACTTGGACTAGTAAGAAACAACAGGCAGTGGCTCTCTCCTCAACAGAAGTAGAGTATCGGGGAGCAGTTAAGGCATCCTGTGAGGCAGTTTGGCTTCGACGTATGCTTGCAGATATGCATGTTTCCCAGACAGGGCCTACTTCTTTGTTTTTTGATAATCAGGGAGTGCTCAAACTTGCCAAGAATCCAGTCTTTCATGAACGAACAAAGCATGTGGAAACTCATTTCCACTACATTCGCCAGCTTGTTGAAGACGGATCAGTTCAGTTGCAATATGTTCCCACAACAGAGCAGCCCGCCGACATCTTCACCAAGCCTCTTGGTCCTGATAAATTTGTAAAATTCAGAGGGTCTATTGGTGTTGTAAATAGATTGAACATTAAGGGAGGGTATTAGAATAATCCTATTTAGTATTTAAGTATTTAATGCTCATTCTTTTAGCTGTTGCTAATTTTTATTCTTTTAGCAGTTTCTTAGATGAAACTGATTGTTTCCATTATCTAGATAGAAACTTGATGTTTCTATTTTCTGTAAATATCTCTGTATTATTATTGAGCTTGAGCTTGGTCATTAATTAATTAATTCATTGGAAATCCACATGCGTGTTTCGCACTATTTTAACTAAGGCCCTTATTTTCCCTACGATCCTGGAGGAATATCTGAGTCATACATTGATCCTTCTCTCTCCTTGTCAAGCAACCATCGGTGATCCCTTTTCCTTTTCCAAGCTTGATCGTTTGGCAGAGCATCCCATAGATTCTAGCCCCTCGTGCGTATGGAAATCTAGAAATACCAAATCCTAATGTAGCAACTAATATTACTTCTTCTATTTGTTAATTTACTTAAACAATTTATTTGCAGTTGTCTACGGCAAATATCAAAATACATACACTGCAGTCTTCACAAATTAATTACTACAGAAAATAAATGTAAGGAAAACACTAGCACAACAGTAACACAGTTATTTTTGGAAAATTGTCCCCGGAAAAACCCAATGTGGGAAAACCGGTGCAGCAAAAGAGGGTTTCTTTTATTATTATTATGGTTGTACCATATCCAAGATAAAGTGGTACCTCATGGCTATATATTTGGAGAGATCATAGAAAACAGGATTCCTCAACAATCAAATCCCCCTCTAGTTGTCACACAATATCACAATAGTATTCAGCATGTGTCCAAACAGCTCACAGAAGAGCTTCCACAACCAGACAGCTTCACAGGAGGCCATACTCACAGCTATGTATCCGGCCTCATCGGTGCTCAAAACAACTGACTTCTGCTTCTTGCTCATCCAGGATATTGAAGCAGAACCAGCACCCATAATTGCTCTTTCGATCCTTCACACTACTTGTCCGATCAACATCGGATGCAGCCTCACAGCTCCAACAGTGTATCTCAGTGCATGAGAGGTTGTGTCCCGACGATATCTCAGAATATTCTTGGCACCAATCCAATCAGGGTCAGCGATATGATGGCTCAACATGCTAAATGGAAAACATATATCCGGATGAGAGTTCACCAAGAACATCAATGCTATTATGAGTTGATGGAACTGAGAGGCATTTCCCAAGTCAGGTCTGGCAACACTGCCGCATAACTTCTTAAAGTTAAGCTCCATCGGGGTAAACACAGTGCAAAACATATATCCAGATGAGAGTTCACCAAGAACATCAATGTTATTATGAGTTGACGGAACTCAGAGGCATTTGCCAAGTCAGGTTCAACAGCACTACCGCATAACTTCTTAAAGTTAAGCTCCATCGGGGTAGTCACGGGCTTGCAGTTCACCATTCGAAATCCAAAATCCAACTCCCTCTTACTTTTTCAAATGAGAGGGTCTGCACCTGTCAGAAAGAGGTTGTTCTCATAAGGTACCAGAATGAGAGGTCTATCATCCACAACCTTAAGGCAATGGTTTGGATCGGCTTCACTCCTAGTGAATCTCAGCTTCATCAGATAGCTTGTTAATCCTTTCATACCAAGCCCGGGGTTCTTGCTTTAAATCATAGAGAGTTTTCTTCCACCTGCATACATGAGATTCCCGATCATGAATCTCAAACCCCTTGTGTTGTTCCACATATGTGGTCTTTCTATTACATGAGGGGAATGGTCCCCTTGTAAATTTTCCTTCGGTACATCTTGAACATGTACCTTCATGCTCTTCTTTGAATTCAGGCATCCCTGTCACCATCTGTCTCACATCAAGTAGGGCCCCGTAATGAAGATGGGCAGACCTTTGGTGCCATAGAAGAGATGAGTCACACGACATGGTCCTCAATGGACTAACTGCAACTTGATACAAATTGCCAACCCTGAACCCAAGAGTAAAAGCATTTGGAAAATTCCTTTTTCTAACTCGTACCTTTCCATCGATGAATGCCACCTTGTAACCTTTGTCTTCCAGAGACACAAGGTTCTTCTTGAGATCAGGTACATAAACAATTGTTACCCTGATTCAATTGAAGGGTAACATTCCCTACACCCTTTCCAGGATAGGTGGCATCGTCTCCAAGAATAATCTTCACGATTGTCTCCTTCTCTATCAAAATAGAGAGTGCTTCCTTGTATCTGATGAAGTGCTTTGAGGCACCACTATCAATAAACCAATTTCCCAAAGAGTCTGGAGGAGAGGTAGTGGATAGGGCCAGTATAAGATAATACTCCTTTTGCTTATCAGAAAAAACATTTGATTCTTCATACCTGGAGTTCCTTGCTTTCCTTGAAGAGTCGGCCATTTCCTTGATGACCTACATTCCTTTTTCCTTTATGCCATTGTACCTGTCATTCCTTTGATCATTGAAGATGCCCCTGGAATGATTGTTATCCTCATCAAATGATGTTGCCCTTCTATTCGGACACTCCTTCACATAATGGCCAAACTCATTGCAAGCAAGGAATTTGCCTTTCTTTCCCCCATAAGTGTACTTGTTCTTTGTAGCAGTCGGTGCATTTGATGGAGGCTCAGGGATTTTACCCTTCACGTAATCCAGTACTTCTTGTTCTTCCAATGTCAGATTCAGAGGCATCTTCCATCCATTATAGCCTTTTTACGGAGCTTGACTTCAGTCGGGAAGACGAATGGGGAACCCATTGAGCCTTTGACCTTGTCCAACTATCTTCAGTCATTACTCTTTCACTCTTGCTTGGGCTTTGTCTTTGCCTCAGCTCTGAACCATGTTAATTTTAGGTATGTTCTATGCTTAGAGCAATTTACTTCAATTTTTCCATTTAGCTCAATATCAATTCCAGATTAGCAATCACATCAGCATGATAGTAAAGTGCAAATAGAACATAAACATAAACATCAAAAAACAAGCCAAGACAAGAGGACACGAGATGTGGCGCCAGCCAGGGACAAACCCCAATGTGGGGAGACCGTTGATCAAATCTTCTTATATTGTCAATAGTTCAGTACAGAGAGAGAGAGATAGTACATATATATCAGAAGTCAACACTTTGACTTGACAAGATAGAAGATCAAACATCTAAGATCTTCACCATGAAGATGACACAATAATTTTTGATGACAAGGACTGCAGATCTGAACTCAGGTGAAGGCACACTTATCTGATCTCATTCTTCAACGAATTCTCCAAGTTGATTCCATCACCATGTTGCATCCATCATCATTATGTTGCACCCATCATCACTATGATGCACTTCATCACTATGTTGCACTTCATCATTGTGCTGCAGTTCATCACTATGTTGCACTCATCATCACTATGCTACAATAGAGGTACCTTACTATACCTCATCCGAGATTTCCAACCTCAGAGGAGGACATCCTAAATTGTCTTCTATAATACAAATCTCTGCTCCATCCATGACTGCACCTAGTCACCGAGATCCTACACCCAAGTCTGTAGCTATGCCGAGACTATAATAACATCTTTAGGAGATTACTATTACAGGTCTTAAGGCCTTTCTGCTCCATCTGTTTGATGTTGAGACAAGACAGCACCTACAAGTATGTTGCCTAAACATATGTCGAGATTATCATCAGCCTTCTTTGCTCCATTCATCAGAGAACACAATCTTCAGATCATAGGTATCCCGAGAGAGGATACTACTCCTTGTCATGTGAGGTTAACGTATCATTGATGTCGAGGTTGTCAACAAGAAGTCAGATCCATTCCAAGAATGTATTGAGCCCAGACTTCACTCCCTGTTGCGTCCTTATCCGAGGGTATTTTTGCTCCACACATCCGAGTTTATGATTGCACCTAGGGCATCTCCTTACCTGCATTAAAGCCTCTCCTAAGACTGCATAGGAGCCTCCTTTAGGGCAGCGTGGGTGCTTCTCTTCAATGAGATAATCCTCCTCCAAGACAACATCCATATGGCCTGCGTCTAGATGTCTTAGGGCAGTGAATAGGCCTCTTTAGACAACGTCTAGGTCTTCTCCTCCATGACTGCATTAAGCTTTTTCCATGATAGCATTTAAGCCTCTTCCATGAAAGCATTAAGGCTTTTCCATGATAGGGTTTAAGGTCATCTCCATGACAACATTAAGGCTTCTTCTTCCATGGTTGCGTTAGGGTTTCTTCATGACTAAGTTAAGAGTTGTCCTCCATGATAGCTTTAGGAGCTAGGGCATCTCCTCTAGGGCAGCGTATACTCTTGGTGACTTCTCCTTCCACCAAAACCCAAACGAGTGGAGAGGAAGGGATCACAAGAGGTGTCTATAATGACTTGCAAGCCACCTCTATTTATAGTGCAACGTTGAGGTTGAGTGGGGGTAATTAGGTTGTTGGCCGACCTTGACGAATTGTCACATAACATAAATAAATTCATATCTCCGTGAATACATGCCAGAATCGGATGATCTTTATATCAACCCTACACCTCTCGATGAGAGGAATCCAAGAAAAATATCAGCTACCATAAATAAGGTGACCCACATGGAGTTTGGCCCTAGTTGCCAATTTCAACTGTGGTCATATTATATCTATCAACCAAGCATATGTTTGGAGGTAGATTATTAAATGCAAGACTAGCTCTAGAATGAGATGCAGGGTGAATGAGTGCTTCTTCAGTTAATATTGTTTATGTTAAATACTTTAGTTATGATTAATCTTCAAATATGACAATAAGTACTTATCAATGCAAAGATACAATCTCAACCACAAGAGTATGTGCCAATTTAACTAGTGCCAACAAGATACAATAGATATCCACGATACAATATAAATCACCAATATGCTCAAGGTAAAATTATCATCCACAAGAAGATATTAATCATGAAACAATGCTGACAAGTAAACGAGAAATTGAGCACTTATCCATTATGTTATTCAAAATGAGGATCCAATTCAATAAAGAGACCATGCCTTTTAAAAGGTTATGCCCATATTGTGATCAGATTCCTTATTGCTAAGGAGAGATCCCAACAACAATTATGCTTAGATTAATATGTAAAAGACACCAATATCCAATAAACTCTTAGATTTACTTACTTAGGCAACCATTCAATTGGATTATGAGATTTAGGTGCTTTAGTGAGTGAGCTTGTAAGTGCAAACTTGAAATTTATACAACTTTCAAGAAACAATCAAAGTGTTAGTGTCTTCTTAACAACAAGATACTTCATCAATTGTCAAATCGTTTAGCAACTTAATGTAAACAATGCCTTCAATTATGAGCAATTGTCATCAATGGAGCATAAACAAATGAAAGCACTTTATGTTAATGAAACCCCAACAATCAACAAGTAAACTTTATGACAGCAATAAGTTGATTTATTTAGAGCATGTTAGATGCAAAATATGAGAAGCTTGTGAACATCAAAATGCAAATGAGTGAGTACCACTTTACCAATGCCAAACTTTTAGTGAATTAAACTTCTTCAGATGCCAATGTCACAGTGTACGACAGACTTATTTAAACTTATGACAGTCAGTATTAAACTATGAAACATGCCAACTAAGAGATACCCAATTGATGCTATGAATTACTCAATGTGCCAAGCAACTTATATATGATTTTTAGGGTGATTGAAATGAGATTTTACCACTATTGTGAATTAGTTTACAATCTGTAGCAAAACAGTGAGGAAAGAGGGTTTAGAGGTCAAATCCTTAAGCCCCTGGGTCTAGAAAGAGGCTAGGATGCGTGCCCAAAAATCTCCCAATGGCTAGATCCTATGAAAACACAATTTTTCTCTGCAAAATACACTAACAATCAGTCCAGAAATCAAATGGTTACCCACATAGATAAAAGAGGTCAAATGGCGCAAGGCTAGGGCAAAGGAAAAGGGCTTAGAGGGGGAAAAAAGGCCTAATAGGCCCGTGGCTAAGGTCAAGGATTAAAGGAGGCCAAAACAGGTCTTCTAAAGGCTGCAGCCAAGGGAGAAGGCCTCACAAGACGCTGCCGCAAGCCCTAGAGGGGTTGTGGCCAAGGATAAAGTTTGTTTGGGACTGCGGAAAAGGGCTAGAAGCCCTCAGAGCTTGACGACAGGGATAAGGAAGAGGATCCGAAGGGAAAAAGGAGGGAGACAGAGGGATAAGGAGGCAAGGAAAGGGAGTCGGGGGGAAGGGAAGGCCTGCAGCAAGATTTAGAGGGTTGGTTGAGAGGAATAGGAGGGCAGTGGAGGGCTAGAAGAGGAGGACAAAGGCCTAGAAGCAGGCCAAGGTTATGAGGGTTGTTCAGGCTCATGGCAAGATGCAAGAGGGCCACGATGAGGGTTTGGAGGGCTGTCGTGAGGCACCAAAGGGGAAAGAAAGGCCAGTGAAGGAGGAAAGGATGAGCAGATGGAAGGAAAGGGGCAGAGGAAGCCAGTAGGGGGAAGCCATAGAGTAAAATAGAGCAGCAAAGGGGCTAGAAGCCCACACCTTTAAATACGCCAAAACTTCACCACAAAATGCCACAACAAGGCTAGCGAATTCCCCTTCTAGCTTGGACATTGATCTTGGAGGAGAAATAGGTGGTGGATCTTGCCTCCTTAGGCCTAGATCCACCTCTAGAAACCCACACAATGATATTCAATGCCAGAAAACCTTGAAAAACTTTCCAAAATCTTCAAATCTAGCTTGAATTCCACCTACACAAATGAAAATAAAAAATACCCAAAACCCCAAAATATAAAAAATTTAGAAAATAAACCCCAAACTCCAGTTGCTGCAAAACGAAAGTCAGAAGAAATTTACAAAAAATAATTTACAAACACAAATATACAAGTCTTGAGAGATTTTTTAAAGAATAATTTTTATGATAATGATAATAGCTTGATGTATTTCGAAAGATAGATGTTAACCACAACCCTAGTGAAGTAAGAAAATGACACAAATTTCCTAAAGCCCAAACAAAGTCTGCCTGTACCCACAGTCTGTGAACTTGGAGCCCAAGGGTCGAGGTGTTGGAAAATAAGAAAGACAAAAAGATTTTCTTTATATTGATAATTACTTGTGATATTCTTATATTTTCCTATGTTCTTCATTTTTCTTTAGTTCATCAAGCAATTACCAAAACAATATCACAAAGATCACAGACACCAGATGTAGGCGAACAGCCAAGGAAAAAACCCAATCTAAGGGAAAACCCAGTCAACAACTCTTCCTTAATACCTTCACGAGATGATCCAAGACTCCTTGACCTAGACTCAAACTTCCTCCAACAACCATGTCAACCCTTCCCTTCTTTTGCAAATGATAACCTTCCAGCGACAACTTCAATCTAGATGCAGCAACAGAACTTCGACCAAGCAGAACTTCAGCCCAGTAGTAGCCCAACAAAACTCTGACCCAACAGTAGCCCAGCAAAATTTTCAACCTAGCAGTAGCCCAACAAAATCTTCGACCCAGCAGAAACTTCGACCTGCCAGCAAATAGCCCAATAAATCCACACGTGTGAGAGAGAGACAACCCAGAAACTTCAATTTTTCCTTCTCCAGAAAATCTCCTCTTGGAATTTCGCAATGTTTCTACCTCCTCTTGGATATCGAACTTGTGTGAGAGATGTCTCCAAAATGAATCGAACTGCTTGTATATAAACTCTTTTCTGGAGTTCGATTTACCCTCTTATAGGCCGACTTGGTGTGGAGGTGACAAATGACTTATTTTACTCAATATTAATTCTTTTTACATTATTCAAAAGCCCAAGAAGGGTCTCTTTAAATGGACAATGACTCTAATGACTCAAGACAAAACCTAGAAGACCTCCATGGGGACTTTCACCTAAAACATTATGACCCAAGCATGAAACCCATGCTTTAATAAGTCATAATAATAGTAATAAAAAATTATTTTTCTTTCTTTTGATAAATAGATTTCATTATGACTCAAATACAATTATGAAGACTGAACCTAGTTACATTCTTCAACACTCCCTCTTAACTAGGGAGGTATTCATACATACATATACAAGTACATGGAAGATCTCAAAACACATGAACCATGAAGAGTTTAGGCACTTACGGTGCCACAAACTAGATTCCTGAGCAAGGCAACCTATCCAGGTGGGACTAAGATGGACTTAAGCTTTTAGCCTCTCTAGGTACCATTAGGCTTATTTGCCAACCATCAACCCAGGGAACTAGGTGTGTAATGCAAGGTTAGAGCTCCATGACCAATGCCACCCTCCCTCTACTTCGGGAACTAGACATCAACACATATGTCGGTCAGATGTCCTCCCAAGCATTTTACACATACAATGCCTTATCACATCAAATCTCCCTCCCGATCAAACAGATCGATAACATCGAGCATGCTTCCAAAACTTCGAGAGATTTACCTGAACAATCACAACCCTAATCAGTAACAAACTTTCAAATACATAAGTAAACACAAAGCTTCGGGGTTATCTTGATGTTGCTTCACAATTTATCACAGTAGGACTTAGAGGCTTCCCAAACAAATCTTGGCAAAGGTTTCCTCAATCATACAGCATCCTTTCCTACTTCACATGTAGCAACATATTCTACACTCGAATCCAACTTTCCTTCTTTCAACAACAGCTCAATATACATTCTCCAATTTCTTCTTCAATGTATCCATCATGACTATAATATGCCCTCCCTCTCAACTTGGGAGTTAAACTTTTTCCTTTATCCAGGCTCCCTCTTAACTTAGGGAGATCAATTTCTTTTCCATAGCATCGGAGAATCTTTCATGGCTTCCATCCTTCTTATCAGAGTCATCTTTGATCATCATCATTCATCATGGTTATCAACCAAATCAACTTCACTTACAAATATCTTCAGCATCTTGAAGATTGTGTACCTGCAAAACTTAGACAGCAAGTACAACCAAATACATATATAGAAGCATGTACTTAACTATATCAAAATCATATAATAATGGAAGCATTAGACTTTAGACATCAAATACCTAAACTTAGTTAAGTTTATGAACAACAAGAGACACATACTTTTATACTTCAACTTCTTGCTAGGGTTTTGTCATAAATCCTAGATTTTCATCATTAAGCAACTCAATCAAGATAACAATCTTCATTATATATAGGGTCTCAATATTTCTTCCATAGATATACTCTATTATAATATATTACAAACCCTAGGAGCAATTAAAACAATTACACTTACAATGCATCTAACAACTTTAGATTTATATGTTAGACTTCCACTAGGATTTAATGCAAACTCTAGATTCCATGCATGAGACACTGAGCCTTAGATGTTAACAATCACAACACAATCTGAGGTTTCAACAATATGACCAACCTTTTTGTAAACCCTAGATTTTACCATCACATTTGAAACAATATCATCTCATCATATCCTAGAATATCAAACTTCTATTAGTGCTTAGTTGCAAACCCTAGAATTTGCACACTATAATCATCACCAATTTGGTTAGCACATATACATATCTAGGATTTCATAATCATGTACAAGTATATCAATATCCACTAGGTAAGCTCAAGACAAATATCAATACATTTAAAGTCAGACATATAACCAAGGTTGATTGGGAGCGGGAGGGAAAACGAGGAGCGGGAGCGACATTTTCGGAAGCTCGCGGTTTGGGAGCGTTTTTTATATAATATATGTATTTTATATATTTTTATGCATATATGTCAACAAAAGCACATAGCATGCTAAATTAGATATAAAAAACATAGATTGAACCATATAACAACAATCATCTAAAAGTTATAACCTTCATCAACTACGTCCACAAGTTAGTAACATAGTAACATACAACATATCGAGTCTCATGATTCATCAATCTTAAAGTTTCAAGCTTTTAAAATTCAATATATAACATTTATCATCATTGATAACCAAAGTTGTACTTGTAAGCTAAGTGTAACCATTACAACAAATAATATCTAACATGAAATGAAATGTATAAAATGAAATGAAATGAAACAACTTTCAACTTTCATGAAACATCATAATCATAATTCATTACTAATGAGTTATAATTGCCAACTTCAAACTTAAATTGTCATATATTGTTTACAAATAATATTATAATAAATATGAAAGAGTCAATAGTTATAAAAACTACTTGAAACTAGAAAAGACAAGTAAATCTATTATCTATTGCTAATGCTTGGGCCTCTTGCCGTCACAAGAAATGTCTAGTTTTTTAGTCTTGTTGGAAAATCAGGATTTTTGTCATTAATATCACCCTCTAAGCATTGATATCCAGAGGTATCTTTGTCATTACCTCTGGATCTATATAGGGATCTTTGTCATTAATATCACCCTCTAAGCATTAACATAAGATAGAAAAAGAATAACATGTCAAGTCAAGATTTTGTTTGAGTGATGCGTACATTGTTAGGAGGGTCATGATAGACGAGTTTGACAACCAATGTCACTAACATCAAGGTACAAAGAGGGATTGGTGCTCTTGATTAAATATGAATTCCATACCCTAATACATGACAAAATCCAATGGAAACATTGCAATCCCCCCAATCTTGAAATCCTAAAAAACTGATAAGTCTGTTTGATTTTGAATGAAATCTAAAATTCTACTTTCTCCATATGAAATCCAATGAGGTCAAAACCACACTCAAACATCCTGAGTCATTTCATGGTAATGTTAAAAATTTAAGCAAAAAGATGAAAAGATTAAGGAGAATGTCACTTTTACTTTAAGAATTTAACATTACCATGAATCGCATATCAATACTAGGGCCATAGGCTTGATCATTAAGCTGCCCCACTCAAAACTTATTTGTTTCTTTGACAAAAAAATTGCATTTGGACTATTACTGCAAAAAAAAAAATTGCAATAAAGACGAAACGCTCCCGAAAAACCAAGGAGCATTTTGGAGCGCACACCCCCCTAGAGCGCGAATTGGGAGCAGGGGCGTGAGAGGGGGTCGCTCTCCCGCAATCCTGCATATAACAATCAATATTAGGCTAGGGTTTTGATCAAACGGACAAACATACATCTAGGTTTTCATTCCTAGGAGTTTACTCTCGATACAAAAGGGTTTTATTCATAAACCCTAATTTACCAAAACCTCAAGGTCTAGGAATACATTATCATCCAACCCTAAATGACTAGGGTTTGCATAACAATACTAAAACTACACATATGACATTACCATCAAAACCCCAAACATCAAAAGAATAGTATTTTTCTAGATTTCATCAGTGACCCTAAGTAGACTAGGGTTTTCACATTAGCATACCCTTAGGTTAGGATTTTACAAAAAACCTATTAGGGTTCCACAAACATAATGATTTTAATGAGGGTAGATTCAATCTAATGATTAATCCCCCAAACAAGAATCTCTATGATTCAAAGGTCCTAGACATAACACTTGTTAGTAATGTAAAGCAGATTTCTTAGAGTGAATGAATATACCTTTATCACGAAGAGAAACAAAACTAATAGTCTAAGACATACCTTTGAGTTAGACAAATCTTATAGGAAATCTATTCCAATAGAACTTTTATGCTTTGTCTTGTGAGGTCTTTTTCATAGCCCTTGAGCATATCAGCAAGCTTTTCCTAAACAAGGAAAATATAAAAAGGAAATGTTATTAGCATCCAGTATATACACATCTAGATAAGAAAAGGAAAACCAAATATGAAAGATAATACAAAGAGTAAGATACTCATCTTTGAAAAAATTGTGAGGGCTCCCTCTTAATCCAATCTTGAGGGATACCTATAACTTTAACAAAACAATTCAACAATGTTTTTCCAGAGCATGTTAAACCTATAAGTACTAAAAATCAAAACATAAAGGTAAATAATTCAAAACTTTAGAGTAGAAGGATAGAGTCCCTAGCAAATAATTTTTTTGACTTAGATTTCTTCCTTCGTGATCTTCTTTGGTGGTCCTTCATCAACAACATTTGCATATTCCCTTCCTCTCTTCTGATTTCTCAGATTCTCGGGACAATTGCTTCTATAGTGACCCCTCTTGTGACAATTGTAGCATTCAATCTTGGATAGGTCTATCATTCTTCTAGGCCCTTTAGACTTCTTGAAGGGTCATTTGTTCTTGTGATAAGCAGAATAGGCATTTGAAACTTCTCCTCTTCATTTTCTTTGTTGCTTACTAGAGAAATTATGACTTCTTCTTGACTACATGCATTCCATAATTGTTCGAATGTAGGAGTTTCCTTCCAACTGTTGAGACCTGATGAAAAGGCACTCCAAGATGTTGGTAATCCTAGAAGTGCAGTGATTAAAAGTTCCTTTTCAGGTACTATCTCATCGATCACCTGGAGTTCATCTCTGATTCTAGCTATTCTCACATAGAAGGATGCCACAGTGTCTTCCTTTGTCGTTTGTATAGATCTCAGTTCATTCTTAAGACTTGCTATTTGACCAAGATTCTAGATTGTGAATAATTTGGATAATGCCTCTTACATCTCTTGAGCAAAATCTATGTTGGATATATATGGGATGAGGCTATCCTTTATTCCATCCACCATTAGTGTCATGGCCAAGATCTTTGTTTCTCTGAACTTTGCTTTTTTTATCATTTGACTCATTTGTAGGCTTCTTTACTTTTCCTTTTACTAGATCCAATACTTTATTCTTCTCGAGGATGAGGTCTATCCTCTTCTTCCATGCCCTATAGTTGGATGCTAGTTCTAATATATTTTCTCCCTTCATTGAGTTAGAGGTCATCCTTTATTGCATCCACCATTAGTGTCATGGCCAAGATCTTTGTTTCTCTAAACTTTGCTTTTTTTTTATCATTTGACTCATTTGTAGGCTTCTTTACTTTTCCTTTTACTAGATCCAATACTTTATTCTTCTCGAAGATGAGGTCTATCCTCTTCTTCCATGCCCTATAGTTGGATGCTACTTCTAATATGTTTTCTCCCTTCATTGAGTTAGACATTGTTCTCGAAGATTACAGGCTTGACTTCTTATATGATCCTTTTGATGACCCTTATTCAAACTTCTTAAAACTCCTTATTCTCCTTTTAATAGATCTTCAAGCTGCATTTTTCCTTTTTCTTCACCTTAGCTCTAATACCATGTTGGAAAATTAGAAAGGCAGAAAGATTTTCTTTACATTGATAATTACTTGTGATATTCTTATGTTTTCGTATGTTCTTCTTTTATCTTTAGTTCATCAAGCAATTACCAAAACAATACCACAAAGATCACAGACATCAGATGTAGGCGAGCAACCAGTGCAAAACCCCTAACTAGGGGAAAACCCAGTTAACAACTCTTCCTTAATAACTTCACGAGATGATCCAAGACTCCTTGACCTAGACTCAGACTTCCTCCAACAACCAAGTCAACCCTTCCCTTCTTCTACAGATGATAACCTTACAAAAACAACTTCGATCTAGATGCAGCAACAAAACTTCGACCCAGTAGTAGCCCAGCAAAACTTCGACCCAGCAGTAGATCGGCAAAATTTTCGACCTAGCAGTAGCCCAGCAAAATCTTCAACCCAGCAGAAACTTCGACTTGCCAGCAAATAGCCCAATAAATCCACACATGTGAGAGAGAGACAACCCAGAAACTTTGATTTTTCCTTCTCCAACAAATCTCCTCTTGGAATTTCACACTTTTTCTGCCTCCTCTTGGATATTGAACTTCTGTGAGAAATGTCTCCCAAATTAATCGAACTACTTGTATATATACTTTTTTCTGGAGTTTGATTTATCCTCTAGTAGGTCGACTTGATCAAGTAAGGGCCGACTTGGTGTGGAGGTCACAAATGACTTATTTTACTCAATATTAATTCTTTTTACATGATTCAAAAGCCAAAGAAGGGTCTCTCTAAATGGACAATGACTCTGATGACTCGAGACAAAACCTAGAAGTCCTCAATGGGGACTTCGACCTAAAACATGATGACCCAAGCATGAAACCCATGCTTTAATAAGTCATAATAATAATATTAATAATAATTTCTTTTTCTTTCCTTTCAATAAATACATTTCATTATGACTCATAGTACATACAATTAAGAAGACCGAACCTAGTTACATTCAACCTGCAAACTCTCTATATTTCTTAAGAGAAAATTGTTAGATCATACATGAATCGGATCACCTAAGATAAAAAGCCCAAACTTACCAATAGAATGTTCCTATCATCTACAAATGAAACAAAAATTCATATAATATTGAAGCACAATATAGGAAAGCACATACCCAACATGTACCATAGATCAATGAGACAAAGACAACATGAACTGAACCCCAAAGTCTTTTACTATGAATTTCAAATGTTCCCAGCAGAACAATGGCTTCACACTACCATTACAAAAATAACATTTAGACCAAAATTACTATCATTGTGACTTGACAAGCAAATAGCTTATAATTTATATATAAATCCTCCAAGTGGAAAATAATAGCTAGTTGGCTTGATCCCTTGTCAAAATAATCTCGACTATCGATAAATACTTGATCAACTTTTAATCTTTGCGATCGAAAATATTTATTTTTGAGGAATTTTCGAATTTCTCATTAAAACCATTTTTTATTAATCCAAAAATAATTATTTTGGATTGATTTCCTAAAAAAAAATGACTTTGGCTTAACTACCAAGGTCCAAGGGCTTAATTTCTCTTAAAAAATCCATTTTCTCCTTGGTGGGGGATCTCCAAAAATTGACTTCTTCATGACCCACGAATTTTTTGGTGATTTTCCACTTGGAGAAATTGATTTCTCTAATTTTTATTTTTTGGCTCTAAATTAATTAATTTTTTGACTAAGGATTTAATTTTATTTTTGCCAGAAAAATGAATTAATTGACACAAGAGGAGATTAATTAATTTTCCACCCTCAATACTTTAGCCATGGTGTCTAATTGCGAGGGACCATGCACATTCAATCTTTAAAGGCGGAATACTCGTCCGTCATAGACTCTCATAATTTTTACCCAATTCTACGACACAATATGATATAGTAGACCAAGTAATCTGTAATAAAATAATTTAGCCAAAAATCTTAAATTATTCCCAAATCACCTTTACAATAGACTCAACTAAGAACACTAGGACTCACCTAAGACTGTCAATAAATTCCATCATAGCTTTGGGGTTTAAGCTGGAGGGAAAAATTTAGCCAATTATCCGTGTTTAGAAACACACATAATGCGGTGAAACGAAAAACCTCCTAGGATGAAATTCATCGCCAAACCATAGGCTTGTCTAGGTTGTTACATAAATAAACAGTTGTACTAGCATCATTTACATTATAATTTGCAGAAATTAGGTTTGCAATGACGTGATAGATAGTTGGTTGATAATTCTTATCTTTGAAAAATTCTGTCCAACAGCTTCCTCGAACTTGTGAGGAAATAGGTGCAACATTTGGCTCCATATGGGGGCACATTTCTTCATCGAAGTGACGTGCGAATCCAAAATCATGTATCCAAGAAAATAGAAGTCTATTAAATAGATATCAACTCATAATCAAAATCATCATGCATATATATAATATCTTTTGGAATAGAAAAAATCTCCTCTAACAAACTAATATGTAAAGACATAAAACATAAGTGCATAAAAAGAAAACTAACTAATGACATGAATGAAAGGGAGTAGGATTAGAGATACTATAGAAAGGATTCCCAATGACATCAAATATCTTCAACATAGTGCATATTGAGCATTTTCCGACTCTCTAGCAGATCCAAGAGTTGCTTCTATGTTGTGCCATGTCCGATCTTGCATATTGTAGGACTGTCTTATCTGAATATCGAGTTGCTCACTACTATCAAATGCATCAAACTTCTTACTTCTCTTTCTGGTGGGTTGTGATGTCAATAATGTGACCCACGTAGATTTTTTGTCTCGATCTTGCAAATGGTCGAATGAAAGATCTGAAGAATCTGAAGTGTGCCCAATCTCATTCTAAATATACTATGTCAAAGGTGACACATGACCCTCATCCTTCTCAATTTCTTTTCCAACCATGGCACTTCCAACTAACCTGTTTTGAATGGGACAAGCGACCTTTTCGCAGCAAAATGGGAATTGCTTTAGTGCGTTGGGTGGCTTGTGATCTGTTGAAGACTCTTTGTTTCTTTCATCCTATGATCTATGCTGATATTCATGCACCTGTGTCTTTTCCATTATTTGCAAGCTTATTTTGAAGAGTAATCTTTTCATTTCTCATAGCATTCATCTCCTCAGCATGCTTTGATTCTGTAATTTTCATTTGTTGTATGCAATCAATCTCCATGGTCTTAATCAAGTTCTGTAGCCTATCCTCTATGGCACACATTTCACTGGATTGACTAATTTCCATGATTTTCAATTCCTCAACATGTTTTTCTTCTGTAGCTAATAACCTGCTCTGAAAACCGATTTCCATGTCATTTAGCACTTTGACATGATTTTCCTCCATAGTGATCAGATGGTCTTGCATGGTGTTCATCTTATTAGAATGTTCATCCTTCATAACATTGATTTCCCTAGCATGATTTTCCTCTATTGCTTGTAACATGTTTTCGAGGGCACTCATCTCCTTAGCATGATCGGTAACTAATTTTGCTTGATTAAGTTCCATGGTCTTCAGTTCCTTAGCCTACTGCTCTTCTATGGTTAATAACCTGTTCTTATGACTGACTTCCCTGTCTTGCATAGAGCTCATTTCTTTCTTATGATTTTCCTTTATGGTGCTCAGCTCCTCAACATGCTTTTCTTCTATAGCTATCAATTTCGTGTGCATGGATCTCATTTCCTCAGTGATTCTCTTGATTGAGTTTCATGACTCTCATCTGCTGAGATTAACTAAATTGCATGTATTTAAGCCTTTGAGCTAATTCCCTAATAAGATCCCCCTGATCATTTGTTCTTGCCTTTCCACTATCTCGGATTCTTCTTGCAATGACACAAGAGGATTCATCATGGAAATGGTCATCAGGTTTGCAATATGGCAAAGGTTGAAGAGACGCATGCTCTTGAACACTTTCTACAATACTTGGGTCCCTCACAAGGTCATCTTGCTTTATAGTGTAATTAGCGAAAGTTGAATCCTTTTGATCTCCATATCTATAAAAGCATCCCCGATGGCTTGTAAAGAATCAAAAGAATTATCGGGAAAATTGCAAAACCAATCTCTAGCATCACCTTCCAAGGAAAGGACAAAGAGTCGCATCTTGACATCTTCATGATCGTATGCAATCCCATGAGCATATCTTTCCAAAAAAGTTGTGAACTTTTTGATGTGATTTGTAGTAGCGATTAATAGCCCTTCACAAAATATCGTGAGGAATGTTAGTAAAATGAAAAGGGCGAACAAGTCGTTCATGATGACTTACTTAAGGGGAAAAGGAGCTAATGGATGTCAGAGAGAGAGATCCTTATTTAAGAAAAACAAGAGATCCACAAGAAACGAGCTTCTAGCATAAATTCCTGTAAAAAAATGAAAAAAGTAGAGTCACCACTTGAAAATGAATCTAGCTCCAAAATCCATAGGCAAAAACCAAAAGTTAGTCAGGGAGGGCTTCATGTCTGAGAAAAATGGATGCTTTCTAGAATGTAATTTTTTCAACCTGAGCGTGAGATTGACCAAGCTACTAGGATTTCTTCTAGAGCAAGCTCGTGTAAATGGATGAATAAGTGGAGCCGCCACCCAAACAGGGAACCAACCAAAATGCCCAGGTGTTAAAGATGTGGATAGAGAAGATGAAGTTATTAGTGAGAGGACAAAAGATAAGGCGATGAAAAGATGAAGAGATCGCAACGATGCCAAAAGTGTGGCGTCGCTTGTCAGATGAAGATGAGAAATGATAAGATGATAGAATGTCGTTGAAACATCGAGAACAAGATAAACTTATCCCCGGCAACAGCGCCAAAAAAATGTTGTGGCATTGTCGACTTAAATGAAAGGATGGAAAAAGTATCATGAGGACCAAGGACAGAAAAATCTATCCCCAGCAACGACGCCAAAAAATGTTGTCTCTCAAATTGTACAGGCATGGTGCAACAACGACTCAGGTCAGGGGTTGTCACTTTGATCCCCGACCTCTCTGTTCTAGTTGTCTCCCAAAAGTAGACTATTGGGGGTAGTTCCTAATAGAAGATGGAAATGAAAGACAAGTTGGCGACCAATGAGTACGGGAGACATGATTGAATGGCCTACCCACTTGGTTGATTTAGCAAGATGTATATATTAGATTAGATTTAGATGTGAGACCAATGCCTTATGCAGTCAATTTCTTGTTTTATATCAATTAAAGACCAATTAACCGGATGAACAACCGTTGCTTGAATGCTTAACTATCCTATATGTTATGCAAATCCTAAGACTTAGGTGTGATGCAAGAATCTTGGTTACTTTTAATTAAATGCCTATTCTAGGTGCATCATTCCTCTTAACTATTTTGAAGCTAGTCTCTAGAGTAGGTTGTGAGAAAGAGGCCAAGGGGAAGCAAGCAAAGACTTGATTAACGATACCTCCCCTTAGGTACTAACCACTCGGTGCCTCCAGCGGTGCAAAGACTATGGCTCTGACAACTGCAAGGTCACCGTGTTAACGACTAAAGAGGTGTTAGGCCCCTCAAGCTAGATGAGTAAGGTAGTCCTATTATCTCTATCAACCAAGCTTATGCTTGGAGATAGATTACTAGATGCAAGACTAGATCTAGAATGAGATGCGGGGTGAATGAGTGCTTCTTCAATTAAGATTGTCTATGTTAAGCACTTTAGTTATGATTAATCTACAATTACGACAATAAGTACTTACCAATGGAAAGAGACAATCTCAACCACAAGAGTATGTGCCAATATAATGTTAAATTATGGTATGTTCTATGCTTATAACAGTTTACTTCTTTTTCTTATTATATTCCACCGATTAGCAATCACATGTACCTAAAGTAAAGTGCAGATAGAACATTAAACGATCGACAGAAAACAAGCCAAGAGAAGAGACACAAGATGTGGCGGCTAGCGAGGGACAAATCCCACAATGTGTGGGGAAACCCTTTGATCAAATCTTCTTTTATCTTCAATAATTCAGCAGAGAGAAATAGTACAATAAATCTGATTCATATCAGCAGTAGCAAACCCTAGATCAGTAGCATCAGCATTAGCGGCTTGATTATCAAACTAGGGCAGACCATATCTCACAAACCGACAGTCGGATTGACTTCATTCCACCACCAAAAGTTTCGGCTTTCAGAGGAGGTTCAGATGAACCTACAGCGCAGTTCAGATGAGGAGATCTTCTAGGCCACGCAAGTCAATCTTTACTTCTGCAGTTGCAGCTTCAATTTCAGCAGATTCCGGCTTCAAACTAGGGCAGTCGATATCTTGCAAACCATTCGTCGGATTGACTTCATTCCACCACCAAAAGTTGCGGCTTTCAAAGGAGGTTCAGATGAACCTACAGCGCAGTTCCAAAGAGGAGATCTTCTAGGCCACGCAAGTCAATCTTTACTTCTGCAGTTGCAGCTTCAGTTTCAGCAGTTTCCGGCTTCAAACTAGGGCAGTCGATATCTTGCAAACCGTTCGTCGGATTGACTTCATTCCACCACCAAAAGTTGCGGCTTTCAAAGGATGTTTAGATGAACCTACATCGCAGTTCCAAAGAGGAGATCTTCTAGGCCACGCAAGTCAATCTTTACTTCTGCAGTTGCAGCTTCGGTTTCAGCAGTTTCCGGCTTCAAACTAGGGCATTCGATATCTTGCAAACCGTTCGTCGGATTGACTTCATTCCACCACCAAAAGTTGTGGCTTTCAAAGGAGGTTCAGATGAACCTACAGCGCAGTTCCAAAGAGGGGATCTTCTAGGCCATGCAAGTCAATCTTTACTTCTGCAGTTGCAGCATCAAATTCAACAGCTTCCAGCTTCACATGTGTGAGAGAGAGAGACCCATTTCAGCGCAGTAGAGAAGAGACTCATATTTGCGCAGTAGAGAGAGAGATGTGATGAGATGAGTGTGTCCAAATGAGGAAAAGTCCTCTTATATTTATACACAACGTTGGTGGGTGAATAGATGCGACTGTTGGGCTTCTGAGCCTACATGAGTTGTAGGTCGGCTTGATAATAATTGCATAATTAAAATAAATTCATATCTCCATGAATACTTATCAGAATCGGATGATCTTTATATCAATCCTACACCTCTCGACGAGAGGAATCTAATAAAAATATTATCAGCCATGAATAAGATGACCCACATGAAGGTTGCCAATTTTAACACTCCCTCTCAACCATGGAGAACTTCATCTACAATCTGTCTATCGGTCGTTACTATTCATCCATCAAATGCACTGCCCTATACAGCCTGACCCTAGCCCTGCTCTGCTCTATTCTGCCTGTTCTGATTTGTCTTGTTCTGCCCTGCACTGATCTGTACTGTTTTGCTCTGTTCTGCTCTGCTCTTGCATTGTTCTATTCTGCTCTACTTTTGTCCGAATTATGAAGAAGAAGAAATGATCGAGGATGTATCATACTGACTCAAAGTCAGTCTCAGAGTATGTACCACTGGTCCCAGACCAGTCTCAACCAACCCAAAGTCAGCGTCATAGTGAGTACAACTCCAATGGTCCCAAACCAATATCATCCTCCACTGACTCAAAGTCAGTCTCAGAGTATGTACCACTAATCCCAAACCAGTCTCAACCGACCCGAAGTCAGCGTCATAGTATGGTACAACTCCTACCACTGGTCCCAGACCAGTATCATTGATCCTAGATCAATGGAGGTCATCCTAGCGTAGGGAGTACGGTAGTTACAACGATGCGTCCATCGGTACTACTATGGTCCCTAACTTCATTTCCCTGCTCATTGATCAGATGAGAGGTACTTCCCATGAGTCCCAGACTGCATGGGTAGGATGCCTCGACAGGAGAACTAATCAATCCTGTCCTCACAGGAGAACACATCAATCCTGCTACAATTGCCATGGAGAACACATCAATCCAGGCCTCACAGGAGAACACATCAATCCTGCTACAATTGCCATGGAGAACACATCAATCCTGCTACAATTGCCATGGAGAACACATCAATCCAGGCCTCACAGGAGAACTAATCATCCTGCTACACAGGAGAGCGAATCAACCTGTTCCACAAGAGAGCGAATCATCTTGTCCCACAAGAGAGCGAATCATCTTGTTCCAGTGTGCACCACCAGGGGAGGGTGAGTCACCCTGTGGTCATATGTTGCTCCAGTAGGAACCGCAAGCCCTCAGAGCTCCCAGAGCTCAATGTATGCAACATGCAAGACCGTTGTACAAGGGTTTCTTGCCTACTCCAAGTCGTTTGGGAAAATCACAGATTAGATCTTTCCTCAGGGCTTTGACAAGGTGTATCAACCTGTATATCATCTTAATGTGATGGAGCTTCCTTGCTCATCGACTTACCATATCCCAGATGATGTCTGTCTGCTGGAGCAATTGACGAATATGGGATTCCTCAATAATCGAATCCCACCTCTGGTTGTTATAGAGAATCACAGTGGTATCCAATGTAAATCCAAACAGCTCACTGAAGAGCTTTCGCAACCAAACTGCCTCACACGAGGTTATGTTAGCAACAATATATCCTGCTCCGGCGGTGCTCAAAGCCACCGACTTCTGCTTCCTGCTCATCCAGGATATCGAAGCAGATCCCAAGGTGAAACAGTACCCGGAAGTGCTCTTACGGTCCACCACACTGCCTGCCCAATCAACATCAGTATATCCAAGTAGTCTCACATCTCTGGCAGTGTATCTTAATCCATGAGAGATTGTGTCCTGAAGACATCTCAGAGGATTCCTGGAATCAATCCAGTGAGGCTCAACTAAATATGAGCTCACAATGCTAACTGCAAAACATATGTTCGGACGGAGGTTCACCAAGAACATTAATGCAAATGATTTTTGAAACTCAAAGGCATTTCCCAAGTCTGGTCCGACATCACTACCATATAACTTCTAAAAGTTAAGATCCTCGAGGTAGTCACAGGCTTGCAGTCCATCATACCGAATCTTTCCAATATATTTACCACATATTTTCCTTGAGATAGGAAAATTTCCCTTGGCTTCTGCCACACTTCAAGTCCTTGGTCCATTTCAAATTCAGAAGCCATCTCCCTCTTACATTTGTGAATGAGAGGGTTTGCACCTGTTAGAAAGAGGTCATCCATATACAACACCAGTATGAGAGGCTTGTCATCTTCAACCTTAAAGTAAAGTTTAGGATCAGCTTCGCTCCTAGTGAATCCCAGCTTCATCAAGTAGCTATCGATCCTCTCATACCATGCTCGGGGTGCTTGCTTCAGCCCATAAAGAGCCTTCTTCAACCTGCATACATGAGATTTTCAATCATAAATCTCAAATCCTACAGGTTGCTCCACATAGACCTCTTCTTTGATAGAATCATGCAAGAACGCGGTCTTAACATCCATCTGATGTAGGTTCCATCCTTGTGAAGCCACAAGGGCTATGATCAAGTAGATGGTCGTATATCTGGCAACAGGTGCAAATATCATAGTCTATACCTCCCTTCTAGGATAAACCACGAGCAACAAAATGAACCTTATACTTTTCCATACTTCCATTTGCTGCATGCTTTATCTTGTAAAGCCATTTTGAAGTAACAATTGTCTTGTCCAGGGTCTGGAACTACTTCCCAGACATCATTCTCCATAATAGACTCATATTCTATAGTCATAGCATACTTCCATAGTTAATGCTTGATGACATCTGAGAATGATGAAGGTTCATTTTGTATGATCGTGCTCATGATGGTCAGGTATCCCTGATACCTGTTAAGTTTCTTACTTTGATGGAAGGTTCCTCAGGGTGCAGCATGTCCTTCAGCATCATCAAGTATCCCCCTAAGCCATGAAGGCCTCTTCCTAGAAGAGGAAGTCTCATGTGGATGAGGATCAATCGAATCCAAGGGTTCTTCTACATCAGGCATTCATTCATCATCCTTTTCTTTCGGTTCCCTGGTGTCGGCTTCTTGAGAGCTACTCAAAGTCAGCAGATTGTCCACCTTGCTGAGAGTTATATCTTTGTCAAAGGTGACATCATGACTAATCACGACTTCCCTTTGACCGGTGGTGAACATTTCTTCAGGAGTTTAGGAACCCAATTCTTGATGAGGGCATCGATTTTGTACATATACGGCGGTGATTGTAGTTTCAGCCCATAGAAACTTTGGAAGTCTTTGATCATGTAGCATGGCCCGGACAGCTTCTATCATCGTGTGGTTCTTCCTTCCCACCACACCATTATGCTCAAGAGTATGTGGTGTAGTAGTCTCCCTCTTAATGCCAACCTCAGGTATGCCTGAGTAAACCAATTGTAATATATCGGAGGTCTTGTTGTGGCTTGAGGGGAATGGTCCCCTTTTGAGCTTTCCTTTGGCACATCCCAGACATACACCTTCTTTCTCTACTTGGAATTCGGGCAACCCTGTTACCATCTGTCTTACATCGGGTAGAGCTTTGTAATGAAGGTGGGCAAACCTCCGATGCCAAAGTTCGGACTAAAGAGTTGTGTCACAAGACATGACACCTAGCGAACTTCCATCGACTTGATATAATGAATCAACACTAAACCCAAGAGTAAAGGCATCTTTAACATTATTTTTCCATATACATACCTTGCCATTGCTGAAGGTTAACTTGTAGCCTCTGTCTTTCATGGACACTAGGTTCCTTTTGAGGTCAGGTGCATTTAATACATCCTAGAATTTCTATCCTTCTTGAATGCTTGTCCTCTTCCTTGATTCCTAGCTCTCCTCTTACCTTTGTTGTTGAATTTGTCATTCCTTTGATTGCCATCAGAGGGATTTCGAGTTGCACCACTGCATATTGTACCATGCTTCTCTAATCATGATTATCATCATGTTGCCCATGTCCATGATTTTATCCATCATAATGCTGCTCAAAATAGTGTGCATCATCATCATGCTATCCTATATGTCCATGATCTCATGTTGCCCTTTATCGCAAATGTAACATCGTCATTTTCTTCTAGCCTTAGGTCCAGCCTTTCCTTTTGATTTAGTCCCGAAATTATTTATTTTCTTTGCATGAGAAGAAAAGGCAGCAGGAGGACCTTTAGGCATGGGCATTTCTTGCACTTCTTCCCTTGTTTCTTCTTGAATGCATCTAGCCATTAATTCCTCGAAACCAAGAATTACATTATAGTTCAAAAGAGTAGTCCTGAACACATACCATTCAAATGGCAATCCTCCAAGAGTTGTGAGTGCCATTTCTCTGTCAGTAATAGTTTCCCCAATAGATAGGAAATCGTTCTTGATCACGG
The DNA here is from genome assembly GCA_031772625.1 of Pinus tabuliformis. NCBI lineage: Eukaryota > Viridiplantae > Streptophyta > Pinopsida > Pinales > Pinaceae > Pinus > Pinus tabuliformis. The sequence goes on along the minus strand of CM062814.1, from coordinate 57,637,928 downwards.
TGATTCTTAAGAAGTATGCTTGCATACTTTCATCTTTACCCTTCTTGATTTCCCTCAGCTTATTTCTAAGAAACAAAACTTGATTTGCATCATTAACTTTAAATAAACTCACCAGTCTATCGTAGATTTCCTTGGAGGTGTCCAGTTCAGAGATGTAGGCCACCAAGTGCTTGTCGGTAGAGTCCCGGATGATCTTCTATTGTTTTGACTTCTCCATTTTTCCATTTGTTCCAAGCAGCAGCAGATGCATTTGATGAAGGCTTCAACAATATTGCCTCTTACATGGTCCAACACTCCTTTATCTTCAAGGGTTAGATCAATAGACATCTTCCATCCGTGATAGTCAGCTTTCTCACGGAGCTTGTCTTCGGCAGGAAAGAGTGTTGAGGACCCCATAGTTCTTTTAGGATAGCCTTGCCAATCTTCTCTTCAATGATTGCTCTTGCTCTTGCTCCAGCTTTGTCTTCACCTCAGCTCTGATACCATGTTAAATTATGGTATGTTCTATGCTTATAATAGTTTACTTCTTTTTCTTATTATATTCCACTGATTAGCAAGCACATGTACATAAAGTAAAGTGCAGATAGAAAATTAAACGATCGACAGAAAACAAGCCAAGACAAGAGACACAAGATGTGGCGGCTAGCCAGGGACAAACCCCACAATGTGTGGGGAAACCCTTTGATCAAATCTTCTTTTATCTTCAATAATTCAGTCTGCTCTTGCTAAAATCATAGAGACTTAGTATACCCGACTTGCAAGTGGTTGGTTATGCTCTTGGTGTTATAATGGCAGCATTGAGGTTTGATCCTGGGTCTCCCATAGATTAGGCCAGGCAGTTACCGATTCACCATGTTGTAAAAAAAAAAAAAAAAGTCAGCAGAGAGAAATAGTACAATAAATTTGATTCATATCAGCAGTAGCAAACCCTAGATCAGTAGCATCAGCATTAGCGGCTTCATTATCAAACTACGGCAGATCATATCTCACAAACTGACAGTCGGATTGACTTCATTCCACCACCAAAAGTTTCGGCTTCCAGAGGAGGTTCAGATGAACCTACAGCGCAGTTCAGATGAGGAGATCTTCTAGGCCACGCAAGTCAATCTTTACTTCTGCAGTTGCAGCTTCAGTTTCAGCAGTTTCCGGCTTCAAACTAGGGCAGTCAATATCTTGCAAACCGTTCGTCGGATTGACTTCATTCCACCACCAAAAGTTGCGGCTTTCAAAGGAGGTTCAGATGAACCTACAGCGCAGTTCCAAAGAGGAGATCTTCTAGGCCACGCAAGTCAATCTTTACTTCTGCAGTTGCAGCTTCAGTTTCAGCAGTTTCTGGCTTCAAACTAGGGCAGTCGATATCTTGCAAACCGTTCGTCGGATTGACTTCATTCCACCACCAAAAGTTGCGGCTTTCAAAGGAGGTTCAGATGAACCTACAGCGCAGTTCCAAAGAGGAGATCTTCTAGGCCACGCAAGTCAATCTTTACTTTTGCAATTGCAGCTTCAGTTTCAGCAGTTTTCGGCTTCAAACTAGGGCAGTCGATATCTTGCAAACCATTCGTCGGATTGACTTCATTCCAACACCAAAAGTTGCGGCTTTCAAAGGAGGTTCAGATGAACCTACAGCGCAGTTCCAAAGAGGAGATCTTCTAGGCCACGCAAGTCAATCTTTACTTCTGCAGTTGCAGCTTCAAATTCAACAGCTTCCGGCTTCACATGTGTGAGAGAGAGAGAGACCCATTTCAGCGCAGTAGAGAAGAGACTCATATCTGCACAGTAGAGAGAGAGATGTGATGAGATGAGTGTGTCCAAATGAGGAAAATTTCTCTTATATTTATACACAACGTTGGTGGGTGAATAGATGCAACTGTTGGGCTTCTGAGCTTACATGAGTTGTAGGTCGGCTTGATAATAATTCCATAATTAAAATAAATTCATATCTCCATGAATACTTATAAGAATCGGATGATCTTTATATCAATCCTACACCTCTCGACGAGAGGAATCTAATAAAAATATTATCAGCCATGAATAAGATGACCCACATGAAGTTTTGCCCTAGTTGCCAATTTTAACATATAACTAGTGCCAACAAGTTACATAGATATCCACAATACAATATAAATCACCAATATGATCAAGATAAAATTATCATCCACAAGAAGAAATTGATCATGAAACAATGATGACAAGTAAACGAGAAATAAAGCACTTATCCAATATGTTATTCAAAATGAGGATCCAATGACAATTACTTCAATAAAGAGACAATGCTTTTTAGAAGATGATGCCAATATTGTGATTAGATTCCTTATTGCTAACGAAAGATGCCAATGACAATTATTCTTAGATCAATATGTAAGAGATGCCAATATCCAATAGACTCTTAGATTTACTTACTTAGGCAACCATTCAATTGGATTATAAGACTTAAGTGCTTTGGAGAGTGAGCTTATAAGTGCAAACTTGAAATTTATACAACTTTCAAGAAACAATCAAAGTGTAGCAACAAGATACTTCATCAATTGTCAAATCCTTTAGCAACTTAATGTAAACAATGCCTTCAACTATGAGCAATTATCATCAATGGAGCATAAACAAATGAAAGCACTTTAAGTTAATGAAACCCCAACAATCAACAAGTAAACTTTATGACAGCGATAAGTTGCTTAATTTAGAGCATGTTAGATGCAAAATATGAGAAGCTTGTGAACATCAAAATGCAAATGAGTGAGGACCACTTTGCCAATGCCAAACTTTTAGTGAATTAAACTTCTTCATATGCCAATGTCACTGTGTATGTCAAACTTATTTAAGCTTATGACAATCAGTAATAAACCATGAAACATGCCAATTAAGAGATACCCAATTGATGCTATGAATTACTCAATATGCCAAGTAACTTATATATGATTTTTAAAGTGATTGAAATGAGATTTTACCACTGTTATGAATTATTTTACTAGTTGTAGCAAAACAGAGAGGAAAGAGGGTTTATAGATCAAACCCTTAAGGCCTTGGGGCCTAAAAGGAGGCTAGGATGCTTGCCCACAAATCTACCAATGTCTAAAACACATTTTTTCTCTACAAATAGACTAACAATCAGTCTAGAAATCAAAAGGTTACCCACAGAGGTAAAAGAGGGCAAATGGGGCAAGGCTAGGGCCAAGGAAGAGGGCATAGTGGGGGGAAGACCTAATAAGCCCGCATCTAAGGTCAAGGATCAAAGGAGGCCAAAATAGGCCTTCTAAAGGCTACGTCCAAGGGAGAAAGCCTCACAAGAGGTTGTCGCAACCCTAAAGGGCTTGTTGCCTAGGAGAAAGTCCCTTTGGGACTGCGGGAAAGGGCTAGAAGCCCTTCGAGCTTGACAACAAGGGTAAGGAGGAGGAGCCGAAGGGAAAAAGGAGAGAGACGGAGGGATAAGGATTCAGGGAAAGGGTGTTGAGGGGAAGGGTAGGCCTGCAGCAGGATTTAGAGGGTTGGTTGAGAGGAATAGGAGGGCAGCCATGGGCTAGAAGAGGACAGAGGCCTAGAAGCAAGCCTTAAGGCTTGCGGTCAGGGTTATGAGGGTTGTTCAGGCTCACGACAAGGGTTTGGAGGGTTGTTGTCAGGCACCAAAGGGGGAAGAAAGGCCAGCGAAGGAGGAATGGCTGAGCGGATGGAAGGAAAGGGGCAGAGGAGGCCAGCGGAGGAAAGCCACAAAGGAAAAGAGGGCAGCAGAGGGGCTAGAAGCCCGCAACTAGGGTTGAAAACAACCCTAAGGGCCTACAACTAGGAGGAGGAGATTCCTTAGGCTGACGGCAAGGCTTACAGGCCTCATGGCTAAGATTATGACTCATGAGGCCTAAAACATCTTTGAAAACCCTTCAAAATTTTAAATTTTAATTCACACCTCTGAATACACTAAAACTTCACCACAAAATGCCACAACAAGGCTAGCGAATTCCCCTTCTAGCTTGGACATTGAGCTTGGAGAAGAAATAGGTGGTGGATCTTGCCTTTCTAGGCCTAAATCCACCTCTCGAAACCCACACAATGATTTCAGTGCCAGAAAACCTTAAAAAACTTTCCAAATCTTCAGATCTAGATTAAAGTCCACCTGCACAAATGAAAATAAAAAATACCCAAAACCCCAATTGCTGCAAAACAAGGGTTAGAAGAAATTACTTACAAAAAATTATTCTACAAAAATAATTTACAAACACAAATATAGAATGCTTGAAGGATATTTTGAAGAATAATTTTTATGATAGTGACAATAGCTTGATGTATTTCAAAAGATAGATGTTAGCAAAGTAAGAAAATCACACAAATTTCCTGAAGCCCAAACAAGGTCGACCAGTGCCCACGGTCTGTGAACTTGGAGCCCAAGGGCCAGGGAACCTGCAAACTCTATATATTTCTTAAGAGAAAATTGTTAGATCATACAATGAATCAAATCACCTAAGATAAGCCCAAAACTTACCAATAGAATGTTCCTATCATCTACAAATGAAATAACAATTCACATAATATTGAAGCACAATATAAGAAAACCACAGATCAATGAGACAAAAACACCATGAACTGAACACCAAAGTCTTTTATTATGAATTTCAAACGTTCCCAGTAGAACAGTGGCTTCACACTAGCGTTACAAAATTACATTTAGACCAAAGTTACTATCATTGTGACTTGAGAAGCAAATGGCTTCTAATTTATAGATAAATCCTCCAAGTGGAAAATAACAGCTAGTTGGCTTGATCCCCATCAAAATAATCTCGACCATCGATAAATACTTGATCAACTTTTAATCTTTGTCATCGAAAATATTTATTTTTGAGGAATTTTCGAATTTCTCATTAAAACCATTTTTTATTAATCCAAAAATAATTATTTTGGATTAATATCGTCAAAATTTTGACTGACTTAACCACCAAGGTGAAGGGCTTAATTTTTCTTAAAAATCTCATTTTTGCCTTGGTGGGGGATCTCCAAAAATTGAATTCTTCATGATCTACGAAGTTTTTGGTCATTTTCCACTTGGAGAAATTATTTTCTCTAATTTTTATTTTTTGGCTCTAAATTAATTAATATTTTGGCTTTGGATTTAATTTTATTTTTGCCAGAAAAAATGAATTAATTGACACAAGCGAGGATTAATTATTTTTCCACCCTCAAATACTTTAGCCATGGTGTTTTATTGCGAGGGACTATGCACTAAAATATTTTTACATCAAATAATTACACATTCAACCCTCAAAAGGGGAATAACCATTCGTTATAGACCCTCATAATTTTTACCCAATTCTGCGACACACTATTGTCTAGTAGACCAAGTGATCTGTAATAAAAAAATTTAGCCAAATTGCTTAAATTATTCCCAAATTACTTTTACAATAAACTCGACTAAGAACACTAGGGCTCACCTAAGACTTGTCAATAAATTACATCATCGCTTTGGGGTTTAAGCTGGAGGGAAAAACTGCACCAATTATTCGTGTTTAAAAGCACACATAATGCAGTGAGATAGAAAACCTCCTAGGATGAAATTTGTTTCCAAAATCATAGGCTTACCTAACGATCCATAACCTGTCGTGGATATTCCACTGAATAGTTCGTCAAAACAGATCTGATAATAATATATTAAAATACTCAAATTTTATACTATTACAATTTTATTTAATTTTAGATTTGTGGATTTTACTATGATTAGCGCATGCATGCGAATGGAAATTATGCAGAAAAGTAAAGAACGACAAACTAAGCTCACACACACATAAAACACAAAATATGCTCCCTGGAAACCCTTTCAGGAGAAAACCCAGCTAGAAGTTTAGGTCGCTTCGCTCTCTTTCTCTGTCAGGAAATATGACTGCATGTACAAAGAAGTAATGTCTATGGCCCGTGGGCTGCTACAGTGCACAAATCCTCTCTGTGTGCTCTACCTCCTATCTCTCCTGGCTATCTTTGCTCAGCTATGGAACAAATGTTCTCAAAGAATGGCATGGCTCTTCTTCCTAGTGGCCCGGTTATAACACAACCCGATCGCCTACTAGTGGTTAAGTTTGACTACATCAACTCTTAACTAGAGTTACAAAATAGACTCTTCTAGTCTTTTACATCACCAACACGTGGCTAGCCCCTTTTCCATGAATAATGGGGGTTGACGCAACATCCTCCCAAACTCTAGGTGTGAAAACAGGAAGGTCAATTTTTGAATGGCATAACTTTTGCATACAGACTCCGATTGATGTGCTTGTTGCGTCGTTGGAAAGGTCTATGTTTGTAGAATAGCATGAAAGGGTGTTGTGCCAGAGCGGCAAAGTTTTACCCCCAAAAAATGTCGTTTGATGCCTCAACACACTCCCAAAATGTTTCAGACCCCGTTTCGCCAAACTTGGTCCCGCCGGTAAAAACAGTCCCATGAGCAGATTCCTCCACTTTTTCCACTCCACATGCATCGTGATAGATGACAAACAATATAATGATCCAATTCGGATCACACCTCCCCATTTTGGGAGGCTTTTGGTCCCCAAAAGCTTTTATTGAATGAGGTGAAGAAATTTTTCCTCCACCTTCTCTCTGGTGTACCATTTAGCTTTTCCTGGAAGTTGTCCCTTCAACCAAATCTGCCAAAGGTCATGTTGCCTCTGTCTTGTAGTTCTGGACCTCTTCTACAAAACTGTATCTTCTGTCAACTCTGCCTGAGTGTCTGGTGCCAAATCCTCCATAGAAGGTAGGACTTGTTCCTCTTCCTGATCTAGCATGGAAGGCTCATAGAGTTTCAAATTCTCTACATTCACAACTGAGTAAATGCGCATATATGGTGGTAAACTGAGTCGATAGGCATTATCACCCACCTTTTCCAGTATCTCAAAGGGACCATACCTTAGAGCCTTGATTTTCTTACCAGGCCCCTGCAGCCTCTCCTTGTTCAACTGTAACCATACTCTGTCTCCCACCTTGAATGATTTCTCTATTCTGTGTTGATCATGCCTAGCCTTATACTTCTCCTGCAACTTCTGCAATGTTTCCTGTACCTGTAGATGGATCTACCTGATCTTCTCTATAAAATTTTTAGCCCTCAAAGCATCTCCTATAAGATCTTCCCTCACTCCTCCTTGCTGCCCATATGCAATATCCAAAGGTGAAGGTGGCAAATATCCAAAACAAGTCTCAAATGGGGACTTTCCTGTAGAAGTGTGGACTGCTCTGTTATAAGAATGTTGTATATATACCAGATTTTCATCCCAGGAATTTGGATACTTCTGGTTGTATCCCCTCGGAAGCTGCACCAAAGTCCTGTTGACTAGTTTTGTTTGCCCATTTATTTCTAGATGGAATTTTGTAGATCTCTTCAACTTTGTGTCCATCTTCTCCCACAATGTGGTCCAGAATGCATTGAGAAATCTTGTGTCCCTGTCTGAAGTGATGCTCCTTAGTATCCCAAAGTGCACCCAGACTTATCCAAAGAACATGTTTGTTGCTTCTTGTTCACTGATGGTCGTTTTATAAGGCATCAAAACACACATCTTGCTGAACCTGTCAACTACCACGAACAGGTAGCCATGTCTCTTCCTGGTTGTCAGTAAACCTCCCACAAAGTCCCTGGAAATACTTTCCCAAGGACGAGTAGGTACAGGTAAGGGATGATACAGACCCTATTTCTTGTTGCTAGGCTTCTTGGTACAACAAAGCATGCATCCTCTTATGAACCTAGTTACTTGCATCTTGGGCCAATACACATACCTCTGCAAGTCAGCCACGGTCTTCCCTACACCAAAGTGCCCTGCAACCTTGGAGGTGTGAGCCTCTCTAATCATCTACAAACGCTCGCCTTTAGGAACATATAGCTTATCCAGCCTGTAGAGTAACCCATCCTGGAGATGGAAGTCAACGGTGTTGTCGCCATCGTGTACATGACTCTGACTCTACAACTGTTGATACACCTCCTTGAAGTCCTCATTTTCTAAATATGCCTCTCTGTATGCATCATGGGTGAATGGCTCCATGTACATAAGAGTCCCCAAAGTTGTAATCTTTGATGTGGGTGGCCTTAAAAGCATGTCGGCCAACTTGTTTGTGTTGCCCTTCTTACACTTTACCACCAAATGAAACTGATGTAAAAACCCCATCCACTTGTAATGTATGGTCTGTTGTAGCTTACTTTGGGCTTGCAGGTACTATAACGGTTGGTGATTTGTGTGGATTACTGTCTCATTTCCCATCAGATAGTGCTTCCACTTCTTCACAGCTTGCACCATGGCATAGAGCTCCTTATCATAGGTATGGTAGTTAAGAACTGCCCCATGAAATACTTCAGAATGGTAGAAAACGGGCCTTCCTCCTTACATCAAGACAACTCCCATAGCATACCCACTCGCATTTGTCTCCACTTCAAAGGACCGTTGCAATTTTGGTAATGTCAGAACTAGTGCTTGACTTATCTTCTTCTTTAGCTCCTCGAAAGCCTTTTGTTGACCTTTTCCCCACTAGAAATTGTTGCCACTCGTTGTAATGGCATGGAGCGATGTTGCTACTTATGAATTTCCTCAGGTACTGTGTTTCCCCAATGAAACTCCTGACCTCAGAAACATTAGTATGCACCATCCATTTCATGATGGCCTCCATCTTGGAAGGATCTATCTTCAGTTCTCCTCCACCAATCACATACCCCAGATACACCAAAGATTGCTACACAAACTCGCAATTCATGAGATTTGCTAGCAATTGGTGTTTCATCAATGTTTCCAACACCTGTGTCAAATGTGAAATATGCTCCCCCCAGGTAGCACTATATAATAGTATATCATCCGGATAGACAATAACAAATGAATCTATAAAAGGGCACAATGTATCATTCATTAATCTTATAAACGTAGTTGGTGCATTACATAGGCCAAACGACATAACTAACCGCTCATACAAACCTTACCTGGTTTTGAAGGAAGTCGTCCATGTATCTTCTCCTTTGACTCGAACCTGGTGATATCCAAACTTCAAGTCCAACTTGGTGAAGTATTTTGCGTGTTGCAACTGATCCAACGAATCATCTATCCTGGGCAGGGGGTATCTGTTCTTGAGCGTGATTTTATTCAATGCCCTATAATCTATACGCATCCACCAAGTGTCATCCTTCTTTGGCATAATGATGATGGATGACCCACATGGTGATGTACTCTGTTGAATGACACCCTGTTCCAGCAGCTACTGCAACTGTTTCTTCACCTCACTTGCTTCTATAACAGACTGCCTGTACAGCCCAATGTTTGGCAATGGGGAGTCTGGCAATAGCTGGATCTCGCGCACCACTTCTCTCTTAGGTGGTAACCCTTTAGATTCTCAGAACACATCCTTGTATGCCTGTAACAACTCCTCCAATTGTTGTTTATGTTTCTTAATACACCCCTCCAGGGATGCCTTGCCTCTTATTGACTCCTCTTCATACTCACTTTCTCTTAAAAACAATAAAACATATTTCTTGTTGGAACTGATCAATTTCTTGGACTGGCACTTACCAGTGATATTTTCGACTAGCCTTTGTGCGCGTTGATGATGAACGATTTTCCTTCCTTGATGAACCAGTACTAGTTAGCGCTCCTCATGAATATTGCATCCTGCATGTACATGTATGTACTCCCAAACACGACTCCTCAACGGGAACCACATCTATATCTACTTCATCAATAAAATCAGCACTAATGGCAAAACTAATTTTGCACTGTTTTGTTACCCTTTAGCTCTGCATCCTTATTTACCCATCCCAGTGGATATGGGTTGGGATGATCACCAACTTCTAGCCCTAACTTCTTGACCAGCGATGCTGCAATCAAATTCGTTTGTGATCTTGAGTCAAATAAAGCATCAATCTTTGTCTTCTTGACTTGTATCTTTATATGGAAGAGTTTGGTCATTTCTTTCTCTTCCTATTGTTGAAGGCTACTCAGATTCACCACCTTCTACACTGATTTACAGACGATCTTCTCATCCACATCTGAGCTACTTTCAACTTGGTTGCTCGAATCAATGGTCATGAGATTCTTCTTATTATTATCTTTCTTCTTGTTCTTCGATTTTAGTTATGGATGCAACTTCCACCACTTCTCCTCTGTATGGCCATCAATGTTGCAGTGGTTCCAGTGGTTGCTCGGATCTTCGATCTTTGCACTGGTGTGTTGTCGCTGCCGTCTTTTTATCTTTTCCCCCTTTTTGCTTCTTTTTCCCCACCTGAGAATCTTCTTGTTGCTCCTTCTGCTTAAATCCACTTGATTGCGCTATTCTTAGGCCTATGTTCTCCAGGTACTGTATTTGTACACAAGCCTCGTCCACAAATTTGGGCTTGAACATCATCACTTGCTCACGCTGATGGCAGTGCAGACCCCCCAAATACTTGAGGAGTACATTTGGGTTCTTTGGAGAGATACCCAGCATTATAGCCATCTTTCTAAATTACGTGGTATACTCCTGCACCCTTTGGCCTGGCTTTTGCCTAAAGTAATGCCACTGAATCCACTGGTCCTCCATGTACCCAATGGGATAAAACTTTGACTTAATCAGGGTTTTGAAATCCTCCCACTTAGTCGTTGGAGGTTCTCCCTCCAACCTCGGGGTTTCCAGGTGGCTCCCCCACCAAGTCAATGCATGGCCCTCTAATTTCAGCCGCGCAAATGAGATCTTTAGACCTTCCTTGATCTAATGGACGCTGAAATAAACTTCCAATTGTTGCAACCAGTGGTTCAGCTTCAAAGCGTCCATCTCGTCGTGGTACAACTTGATATCGAGTTTGCTTCCATTTTGAACAGAGATTGATTCATGGAACTCGAACTAGGTTGATCTTTTCTGGGTTCTTTCTTCGACTGGTTCTCTGTGTCTTCCCGATCTCCAGATCCCCCTTCTAATTTGTCCTCTGCATTCAACCCCCCACCCCTTATCCACATATCCCCAACTTATTGCTTAGGGCCGCCATGAGGAGATATACAATGTAGTTTATATCTGTGACTTGTTGTTCGAACCGCGAAAACCTCACCTCTACAGGATCATGAGGTTCATTTACAAATTCGTCTCCCATGATTAGGGTATTACGATTTTCGACCCCGCCAACCTAGATCCCCTGCAAATATCCACAAATACCCAAAGAAACCTGCTCTGATACCAAATGATCCGTAAACTGTCATGGATATTCCACTGGACAGTTTGTCACAATAGATTTGATAATAATATATCAAAATACTTGAATTTTACACTATTACAGTTCTGGATAGTTCTTCACAACAGATCTAATAATAATATATTAATATACTCAAATTTTACACTATTACAGTTTTATTTAATTCTAGATCTGTAGATTTTACTGTAATTAGTGCAAGCATGCGAATGGAAATTATGTAGAAAAGTAGAGAACAAAATAAGTGTAGGAATTTACAGGGTAAGTTCCTCAGACAGAACACCAAAGGACACCGCTCACAAACTGATCACAGATCAATACACTAGTATTGTTGACGTGGTCAAAACCCTCAAAGAGGGAAATAGTACACGACTTGAGCCAACGTGGCCACTTCAGGCAATTTATTAATAAAAGAATGAAAATTTACATAAGCTTTTCTCATGAACGGTTACCCTACAAATGACCCTCCATGCTCGTTAAATAGAGATCATAGACCAATCGGGTGTTAAGCCACAGATCAAGTGTCGGTAATACCGAGAGAGAATGAACCGTCAGATCACTTCATACCGTGACCGTCGGATTGTAAGTTACAAAAGTACATAGTAAAGAAACACACTTTACCTAACTCTACACTAGACCAAGTTATGCTTAACTATTTCCTATGTGTCGGAATATCCTAACATCCCCCCTTAAGAACAACTTGGGATAGGATTGAAGAATGTACAAATATGACACAATAGAAGGAAGGAGGCATTAGAGCCTATCCCCCCTTAGTGACAACTTCCTAAACTCCAACCATAAATCGAAGTTTAGTAAACTTTGCCTCTGTGAGAATCTTTGTAAATATGTCTACAACTTGATCATCTGTTGAACAAAATTGCACTTCAAGAACATGGTCGTGAATGAGCTCTCTGATGAAGTGCATGTGTAGTTCAATGTGTTTGTTGCATTGATATTGGACTGGATCTTTGCATAGTTGAATGGCACTTTGATTATCACACCAAAGTGTAGTCGGATGCTACTGCTGAAAGCCAAACTCTGACAGGATCTAACGAAGCCACAGGACTTCCTTACTAGCTTGTACAGCACCACGATACTCTGCTTCTGCTGAAGAAAGAGAAATGGCACTTTGTTTCTTGCAAGCCCATGTAATAAGTCCTGAACCAAGAGTGAACAAATAACCTGCAGTAGACTTCCGATCATCAGGGTCACTAGCCCAATCAGAATTAGTGAAACCAACCAATAGAGGAGATGCTTCTGCACTGTAATGAATCCCAAATTGAATTGTACCTCGAACATAACGAAGTATTCTTTTAGCCGCTTTCCAATGACTTTCATGTGGGTTTTGCATAAACCGAGCAATAAGGCCAATAACAAAGGAAAGTTCAGGACGAGTATGGGTCAGATACAAAAGTTTTCCTACAAGTTGACGGTATAAGGTAGCATCAACTTCAGGGGAGTACAAGTGACTGAAAGTTTGGCTCCAGACTGAAAGGGAGAAGGAGCTGGCTTACAGTCGTCCATGTGAAAATGGCGTAGAAGATCACATGCATACTTGGATTGGGAAAGGAAAATACCTTCCTTGGATTGCAAGACTTGAAGACCAAGAAAATAATGCAAGTGTCCTAATTCTATCATTTCAAACTTCTTTTTGAGGCTGGAATTCACATGGTTTATAAGGTTGGTATCACTACCAGTAAGGATAAGATCATCAACATAAAGAACAAGAATGATAAGATACTTGCTTTCTTGGTGTAGACAGTATTGTCAGAATGACACCTAGAAAATTCAGTTTCTAAAAGAAAGCTATCCATTTTGGCATACGAAGCCCGAGGGGCTTGCTTGAGACCATAAAGGGATCTCTTAAGCCGACATCCAAGGCTAGAGTCTGTTTGTATAAAGCCAGTAGGTTGTTCCATATAGATTTCTTCATGCAAGTCCCTATGCAAGAACGTAGATTTAACATCCATCTAATGGACTTCCCTTTTGAAAGAGGCAGCAAGGGAAAGAACAAGGCGGATAGAGTTCATTTTCACAACAGGGGAGAAGGTTTCAGTATAGTCAATGCCTTCAACTTGTGAAAAACCCTTGGCAACAAGACGACCATTATGTTTATCAACTTTTCCATTTGGTCCATACTTGGTTCTGTAAACCCATTTGCATCTAACAAGTTTTAGTCCCTTTGGAAGGGGAACAAGATCCCATGTATCATTTGCCAATAATGAATGATATTCTTCATTCATAGTTGCGTCCCAATCTGGATGGCCTGAAGCTTCTGCAAAGATGTCAGAATCATAATTAGCTGAAGCTTGAGCTAGTAGAGAAGAGGTCTATCGAATTGAGAACGTGTACGTCGCTGATCTGTAGGATCACCGACAAGAGCACCTGCTGCATCCCGAGTAGTACGGACCCATTTTGGAAGTTGAGGAGCTGAAGGAGGATCCTAAGAAGGTTGGGGAGGATTGTCATCCTCGTTGTCATCATCTGAAGAAAGAATATTCTCAGAAGTAGAAGTGAAGAGAGAGGTGGCACATCCGCCGAACTAGACTCGTAGGCCGATATATTTTCAACAAACTTTACATCTCTTCTAATAAAAACATTTTTGGACTTAAGTGGAATAAGTTTGTATCCTTTGACATCTTCAGAATATCCAACAAAAATACATTTTTCACTCTTAGGTTCTAAAGCTTTATGTTTCTCATCTGGAATATGGGCCCATGCTTCACTTCCAAAAACACAAAAGTGACTTACATCTGGTTTAATTGAGTTCCATGCTTCTTCTGGAGTGATATTCTTTAAAACCTTAGTAGGAGTGCAACTTATTATGTAATTTGCACAGTTTATTGCTTCTGCCCAAAAATTAGGACTAAGTCCTTTACATTGAAGCATACAATTAGCCATTTCCTTTAAGGTGTGATTCTTCCTTTCAGCTACACCATTTTGTTGTGGAGTATATGGAACAGTATGTTGCATTTGAATTCCATTCTTAGTGCAAAAGTTGATGAATTTGTTGTTAACATGGTCTCCGCCATTATCAGATCTTAGCTTAAGAATTTGATGTCCAGATTGTTTTTCAACAAAGGCCTTAAAGGCCAAGAACATGTTAAATACTTCACTCTTGAGTTTTAAGAAGTATACCCAAGAGCGTCTGGAGAAATCATCAATGAAAGTTAAGAAATACTTGTAGCCAGATAAGGAAACAACTGGAAGTGGACCACATAAATCACTATGCACAAGCTGTAAAGGGGCTGAGGCGTGCCAAGAGGCACGTTTTTCAAAACTATCTCGATGATGTTTTCCGAGTACACATCCAGAACAAACACCATCTCTGCAAGATACCATTGGAAGACCTGTCACCACATTTTTTTTACATAGATTCTGAAGGGAGCGAAAGTTTAAGTGACCAAATCGCTCATGCCAAAGTTTGTTCACTTCATCATTATGAGCAACAAATACCGAGGGAAGATTTGATGACCCAAAGTTGTTAAACTTATACAACCTTGTAGAATCATCAACAATGCTAGTAGCTAAAATCTATCTAGGATCTCTTAGGTCCTTAATTACAACATCGTGAGGTGAAAATTCAACGATTTTACCTTCACCTGAATGAGTTATCTGATATACAGATAGAAGGTTGCAGGATAAGGTTCGAACACATAATACATCATTGAATTGACCATTGTCTATATGAAGAGTTCCAGTCCCTACAACACTAAGAGATCTATCATCACCAGAATATATATTTTTGGTGTTACAATCATTTAAAGAAGAAAACATGGCTTTGTTTTTGGCTATGTGATAAGAAGCTCCAGAATCAATGAGCCACTCATGAGAATGAGAAGAAGAAGATACATTTAGTCATATCCAGACTGAGATGCTTGACAACCACATGCAGAAAGTGTTATTCCTAAAGATGAAGTTGAAGTTGTTAAGTGCTCCAAATGGATGTTATGCTTCTTCATTGCTGCTTCCAAGGCTTCCAACTTCTTAAAGCATTTGGATTCTAAGTGGCCATCTCGATTACAAAAGTGGCAAAGTCTATTAGTCTTCTTCCCTTTGTTTTTATTTGCCTTATCATTTTGTTGAAATGATTTTTCATTTTGAGACTGAAATGGCTTAGGACGCTTGTTTGGTTTAGGACCATTCTTCTTAGGATACGGCTTCTTAGGATTCTTTGAATTTGGTTGCTGCTGAGTGGCTAAGGCTTTCTTAGAAGAGCTTCCAAGATTAAGAAGACCAAGATGTAAGAGTTTTTCTTGTTCTCTTATTAAAGAATCACAAAAGGCATCAAAGGAAGGGGGCTTGTAGTCTTGTCCTTGAGAAATGAAGGCTTTTTTTGTAGAATGGAAGGTGGAAACAAACACAAAGTAGGGTGGTCCCCAACTTAGTAAGAATGGAATAGATAAGGTTACCATCTTCTTTCATAACCTTAACACCTTCCAAGAGAAGTCTAAGGGTTTTGAACTTGGACAAAAAATCTTCAATGGAAGAAAAATTATTGAGGTCCAATGTAAACAACTCGAAAAACTCATTTTCGAGTTGATAAGCTCTAAGTTCATTTTTAATTCCAAAAACTTTAGTGATCTGTTTCATTGCTTCATTAGGAGTATCAAGTTCTGCGATATGGAATCTAAGGTTTGGAAAAATAAATATCCCTATCAACCCACGTGCTTGATCTTGCCTATTTTCCCATTTGGCTACCTTATCTTCATCTTTTGGTTTGGTTTCTTGGTCTGAGGCTATTCTGTAAAGACCTTTACTTCTAAGTAAATCCACAATGTAGGACCAGCATTAGAAGTAGTTGGTGCTGTCAAGAATAACTTGGCATGGACTTTCCATTTTAACAGAAACTGAAGCTATAGATGTTGAAGCTAAGTGTTCCAATGGAAAGATCTCGAAAAATTAAGCTGATTCAAAAAAAATGGCTCTGAAAACGGCTTCCGTATGAAGAAGCTATGGCTTTTTGAAGAAAAGTTGTTGAAGATGCCGACGAAGTGCAGGAATATGCGGAAATGAATGATAATGTTATATTTAAAAAAAAAAAATCCGCCCCCTTTCCAAACTTAATCTAATTAGCTCAACAAAAAGAAAGACTTGAACTCAAGACCTCTATTCTCATAATGCAGCTTTGAACCAAGTGAGTTAGATTAAAAGGTTAGTAATTTTTGAAAAAGTGGAAGGGGTTTGTTTTTTTGTTTTTAGTCACTGAAGCTTTGGGGTGCATGCTTACTTGAGAAATCTCTTTTTGGCCTACAAAACAAAAAACATAAAACCCAACACGAACATACAAAAAAACAACACCTTACGGCTTGAAGTTAGTTTTAGCCGGAAACTAAATATTTCCCTCAATGTTTCTGATTTTCCGAGATCACACTAAGGCGCAGCGGAAAAGAGCATACGCATTTAAAAACCCTTCCTTTATGTTTCTAATTTGCCCAAATCGCACAAAGTCGCAAGGCAAAGAGCATACGCAGAAATGAAAGGTATAGATCCGGTAATAAAAAAAAACAAAGAGCTAAATAAAACGAAATAAACAGAGAGAAAATAACTAAAAACTGCAAATAAACATTGTATACCTCCAGATCTTAAAAATGACGTAGCTAGGGCTACCGGAAACCTTTTCACGTCAAACAAAAGGGGTTCCTCACTAGAACAAATGCTCCTAACACAATAGAGCAGTCCTCTCGGCCCGAAAGCAGTCAGTAACAATAGATCTAGGAAATGACAGTCGGATGCAGTTCTACCGGCTTCAGATTTGGATCACCAACGAATGCGGCCCTCAAATAGCTCTGATACCATGTAGGAATTTACAGGGTAAGTTCCTAAGACAGAACACCAAAGGACATCGCTCACAAACAGATCACAGATCAATACACCAGTATTGTTGACGTGGTTAAAACCCTCAAAGAGGGAAATAGTCCACGGCCTGAGCCAACGCGGCCACTTCAGGCAATTTATTAATAAAAGAATGAAAATTTACATAAGTTTCTCTCATGAACGGCTACCCTACAAATGACCCTCCATGCTCTTTAAATAGATATCATGGACCAATCGGATGTTAAGCCACAGATCAAGTATTGGTAATACCGAGGAGAGAATGAGCCGTCGGATTGCAAGTTACAAAAGTACATAGTAAAAAAACACACTTTACCTAACTCTACACTAGACCAAGTTATACTTAACTATTTCCTATGTGTCGGAATATCCTAACAATAAGTTCACACACACATAAAACACAAGATATGCTCTTTGGGAAACCCTTTCGGGAGAAAACCCAGCTGGAAGGTGAGGTTGCTTCGCTCTCTTTCTCTGTCTGGAAATATGGCTGCAGGTACAAAGAAGTAATGCATGTGGCCTGCGAGCTGCTATATCCTCTCTGTGCGCTCTACCTCATATCTCTCCTAGCTATCTTTGCTCAGCTATGGAACAAAATGCTCTCGAAAGAATGGAATGTCTCTTCCTCCTAGTGGCCTGGTTATAACACAACCTAATAGCCTACTAGTGGTTAAGTTTGACTACATCAACTCTTAACTAGAGTTACAAAATAGACTCTTCTAGAGTCTTTTACACACAAGCATGTGGCTAGCCCCTTTTCCATGAATAATGGGTGCTAACGCGGCATCCTCCCAAACTGTAGGTGTGAAAATAGGAAGGTCAACTTCTGAGTGGCATAACTTTTGCATACAGACTTTGATTGATGTGCTTCTTGTGCCACTGGAAAGGTCTCTTTGTGTAGAATAGCATGAAAAGGCACGGTGCTAAAGTGAAAAAGTTTTACCCCCAAAAAACGTCGTTTGATGCCTAAAAATGCTCCCGGAAGGTTTCAGACCCCATTTCGCCAAACTGAGTCCCGCTGGTAAAAATGGTCTTGTGAGCTGATTCCTCCACTTTTTCCACTCCAAATGCATCGAGATGGATGACAAACAATATAATGATCCAATTTGGATCACCTAGGTTGTTACATAAATAAATGGTTGTACTAGCATCATTTACATTATAATTTGCAGAAAATAGGTTTACAATGACGTGATAGATAGTTAGCTGATGATTCTGATCTTTGAAAAATTTGTCCAACTGCTTCCTTGGACTTGTGACAAAATAAGTGCAACACGGCCTTCCAAAAATAATTTACTCCACACTTTCATGTGAAGTTTGGCCCACCAAAAACTATGGCATAATTAACTTGGCCCCTTCACGGTCCCGCTTAATGAAGATTTGATTAATATAAAACCACACGACCCTTTGAATTTTTAACATTGTAGCTCATTGGGCCAATTTGTCAAGTTTTTATTATACCTGCAACAATTTGTCAGAGAATTTGTTAAACACTTAATAAGCAAATTTGTCGAGCTCATTTTGACAAATTCTCATTTTGCTACAGGAACAGGGTTTTCGACTTCTCCGTCAAAACCCTTCAGTAATAGATGCGACTGAAAACTGAAAAACCCACAGGCTGATCCAAAATCGATGCTCTAATACTACTTTAATATTCCTAATGGAAAATTTGATAGTAAATACCATGAATGAACTTAAACAACATTAATCACAAATAAACACAACCAACAATTTGAAGCACAAATAAACGCCAATAAAATCACTAAGCAATTTTATTGATCCACTGAAAAGAGTACATCCGCATGAAGGAATAGTGGAACCTGAGCTTGCCAAGCAAGCAGAGCAAAACCCAGAAAAAGAGCTCTGACCCAAATGATGAATGACCCTGGCAATGATGTAGGTGGACCGGCGAGAGGACCACTACAAACCTGCTACTACAAAATTTCTTTCTCCAAAACTCCACTAAAACTCTGTGAGATTTCTAAGTGAAATCTCCTCAAGAGTGTTGGGCTTTCATCCAACACCCACTAGCAAACTCGAGGGTTTCCATCCTGGGGCTATAGAAGTTGGGAAGTAGGTTCTCTAAACCTCATCAACAATATTTATCAACAATCCAAGATGTACTCCTATGGTCTCCTCCTCTTTTAATAAATTTAATGGACCCCTCTAGAGGCCTTTATTTTATTATTATTTTAATCACTAGTACCTTTTCCCTCCTTTTATTTTAATTAAAACACCCTTTTAATTTGGGAAAATGGTAAATCGGCCACCATTCTTCCTCCGGCCACTGAAAATCACTTCCCACCATCTCATTCTGTTCTGTAGATCTTCTCGTTCTGGTTCCAACGAGCTATTACACTAAGGTGCTCCGTCAAGTATTCCTCCTAGAATCCTACCTTAAGCATAATTAATTGAGTTAGGCCCCATAATAACCATGTTTTTCCGAAAGTTGTCGGAATGCAACGGAACAAAAGGCAAGTTGTGGGGATGATGGAATATGCCAAGTGAATGCCATCAAATCCCAAAGAAACTCCTCAAAACCCCATAAAGCCCCTCCAGAAGCTCTTGGGCCCACTGATGGTAAACTTGCTCCTATTACCTAACTACCTCCAACCATGGGAGTCCATCCTTGACCAAGCCACAAGGGAAACAAAAAAAAGGGACATGAAAAATTGGTGTAAAAAACTTTTCAAGATATTGTCTCTTATGATAATTTTTCATTCATAAAAATGTATTCCATGGCAGCCTTTAGGATTTCATCATATGTCTTGGATAATGTTAGGGCTTCTTCTTGATAGTCTTAGGGCTCCAAGTTTAGGACTTGCAAGATAAGAACTCCTTCACATGTGTTATTCATTTATTAGGATTAGGGCATCTTCAACAAAGCCAAGCCATCATATATCAAACATTTTAGTGCTAGCATCAATAATTTGGGGCTAAGGCATCTTCTAGAGTAGGGCATATTCAACAAGGCTAGGGAATTATATATCAAACATTTTAGGGCTAGCATCAATAATTTAGGGCTAGGGCATCTTCTAGAGCTAGGGCATCATGTAGTCATTAATAGGGCTTTCCATTATTGATGACGCCATTTACATGGGATTTCAACAATGCAAATCATCATAATGGATGTGGCGCATGTTAATGCCTCTTTTAATCCTATGAGATGGGTATTGAAGATGTGGCTTCTTGCTTCGAGTGTCCATTAATATCAAGGCCATCTTTCTTGGTCCTTTTCCTTGTCATCTCATGTTAAGGTTTTTCCTTAATTATTTGGGTTGCATTTTATTTTAGCTTAAACAAATTGGTTGTGATGTTGCATCCATTCGCAGGAGTCTCACTCACAGTAATATAACCTAAAAAACATTTGAACTCGTCATGGAAGATCCACCTAAAAAACATTTGGACTTGTCATGGCAGATCAGTGTATCGCTTGACTTTGTCTTCTTCAAATATGTTAAGGCCTCTTTGTTTTATATTCTTTGACTCCATAACCTTTGGACTGATACTAGTCTTAGCAACCCACCATCCACTTAACATCTAAAGTATAACTTCTTTGTTTTTCCAAGTCGAATTCTCCATCTACATTTTAGCCTTCATTAGATAGACTCACTGATCCTATCTTAGGGAGCACCTCCCTCCAAGTGACAAAGAATAGCCAACCTAAAGTGAGAGGAAGGTCTATTGTGGTGATAGTAAGCAACCTTCTTGAGTTCCCCTAGGGCTGCACTTGTGTTTTGCGCTTTACCACCTTAAGTGCGGGTTCGGAAGGTAACAAAGTGTGAGGAACAGTTCTCTATAAAGAGATTTCATGAGATATGAGAAAATCCTGGAAACGATTGCTAATATATTCACCTCTACCATCAGTCATGAGACACTTGATTTTCCTATTATTTTGATTTCTTGCAAGAGGTTTGAATTCCCAAAACATTCCAAACACCTCATCCTTAGATTTAATTGTGCATAGCCAAAAATGCAATGAAAATCATTGATGAAGATGAGGAAGTATTTAGTTCCCCTAATAGAATATGTAGACACAACCCACAGATATCACTATGATCCAATGCAAGAGGCTCAGAAGCTCACCTTGCTTTGTCCTTAGGAAAGGACACCTAACCTAATAGAGAAGATAACCTGGCAGTAGGAGAAACATGTCATATAAGGGAATGAATATCAGAAGCATAGAAAAGCTCATACAAAACAGAGACTGTGTTGATGGAAATAATTGTTGGCAAGCAATAATGTGATGCCCTTGGGAAAAGTTTAGGAAGCAATAATGTGGTTCAGATGTGATCAGATATAGATGCCCAATAGTGACATTACTTGAGACACAGTTTCAGACACCAAGCACGGACATGGTGGTTGGCAGAAGCTTCTGATATCCGGTAGTGACACCCAGCAGAAGTGAACAGAAATATGCCCATGAAAGGTTAGGCCCTAAAATGAAACAATAAAATCATTCTATCATGAGTGTAGAAGTGTTGATATTTAATGGAAAAAATGAAGTTTTTTAACTTCAGAGAAAGGAGAATTATATGATGAACCCAGAAGTTTATAACTGAAAATGCCCCAAGGCATGCATAGCCTTTCTAGAACAAAGTAAAGAATTGTATGTCTGTTTTTGGTCACATGAAATGTTGGGAAGTGTTTTTCCTGGTTGAAAAAGTTCACTTATTGAAGTAATGAGCTTAATGCTTGCTCAATGGCAATAGTTGTCTTGTAGCTGGAATTGGCCATTCCTACATAAAAACAAAAAAATTGTTACAAGAAATGTGAAACTAGACGTAAAACTTTGTATAATGATAGTTGATGATGCATGCCCCCGTGAGAACTATCTTTAGTCTAACAGAGCCCTTCTATAGTTGACTCATAGAAGGTTGACAGAGGTCTCTAGAAGATGCTCAATATGGTGTTTGTTTAAGGAACAGCAAGAACATAATTCTTCAATTTCTACCTTCAAGATAAGGGTCATGGCATATCTACTGAAGTATCCTGATTGTTTAAATGAACAGCAAAAGCAGTGTTTTACCTTCAGCATGAGGGTCATGGCAATTGAAACGAGCACTAATGATGGTTTTGATACAGTTGTGGATGAAGACACATCATCTACCAAGCTGAAAATTCCACCCTAGTTGCATGGCCAGAAGGTGCAAAAGGAGGCACTATGATTGGGAGTAGATGTGCATGAAGAGCACGGTAATAAGGAGGTTCAAAATGATCCAAATCAGGCAGAAGGCAGAACTGATATGGACTCTGGAGGGAAAAATGATGAGAAAAATCCCAAGTGGTATTACAGTCTACAGCAATGCACAATTGGAGGAGCTTACTCAACAGAGAGAGGAATGGCCAAATGGGAGATAAAAAAGAAAAGGAAAGGTAGTCAACAATTTATTTATTTTCCTCTCTCTTGTGCCCTTAGAACAGCAGCGTCCTGAAAAGATTGAGTGGGAGAAGTCACCCAGGGGGACTAAAGGCGGAATTGATTTTACAATAAAACAAGACACGATAAAGCCAGCTATCTCAGTTTCAGTGATGGAGCAACAAAAGGACGCTAAAGAGTGGTGAATTCTAGGTAAAAGAGGTGTAGTTGACAGGCTGGACTTTCTACAGGTTATAGCAAGCTCAAAAGGCAGAGTATTTCAACATAAGTTTATTGTGCTATCAATATGTGGAGAAGGTGCATTTATTGAAGGACAAATCTAATACAGCATCAATTGTGGAGAGGCTGAATTTTCAACCACCATAACCCCAGTCAGGCTCGTTAGTGAATGATCAAATGCTTGATGGTTTGGCATACTCAAAATCAACCATGCCAGATACAGGTCATGCAATCAGCATTTTCTCTTGTGACCTGGCAGCATCAAAGAGAGACACATGATGCATAGACAAGGCGGCCTAGTGGGGAGTTGTGAGCCTTACTCTATTGCCAATCAATTGTGTTACTCAAAAGCAGATTCTAGACAGTTTCAACTTTCATAGTCCATATAAGTTGGTTATGTTTTGGGACAAGCAATTGTGTCTCAAATGACCATTGAAAGATAAAGATTAATAACGGTCATATTTGTAATCCAGGAGTTACAAAAAAAGAATTGGCATTTTCTCCAAGCACGTGCAGGTTATGACATCTAAGAAATCCTATGCCATAGCTTTCATACTGGTCATTTAATTCTGAGGTCCAGTTATATAGAGCTCATTTCACATTGACTTTAATAAACCTTTGAGTTCAGCCATATTTTATCTACATAAACCAGTTTAAGAGATGGTTGTTTGCAATGTAAACCTCAACTGTCTATCTTCAAACAAACTATCAACCCCATTGAATGGAAAATAAATCTACCAATTAGTATTGTTCACATCAGTTGTAATGTAGACATTATAGCAAGATTTGTGACAGCAGAAAATGTCAACGAATCAGACCAAAAATTAACAGACAGCACGACTAACAAATTAAGAAATCATTTCGATTGCATTCGATGGAAATAGAAAATTACCAAAAATGTAGTGTCGGACCTACTAAAACCAGGCCAATAAGTGTGGACATAGAAAGCCGCTTTACATCAAGTTTAGGGGACTTGTCTATTACCAACTGCAATTCAAGGTTTACCCTGCAAAAAGTCAGTTGTGTGCCCATTGTCCATGGATTGCTCATACAGGTAAATTCAATGTAAAACGAATGTCTAATATACATCGGCAACTCAATCTAGTTAAAAATGATAAGCATGCAACAATATTTTTATAGCTTAGGCTTGGTATCTGATACAGTTCACAATTTTTTGATGAAACCATTCCCATTTACGTTGCCAGAAATTGATGGATAATGCGAGAATTATGGAGCAAAGCTGAGCTCTGATTCACCTCAGTTCTTTCGTCAAAGAAAAAAAATTATGTTTTCAGTGCATTTTAATTAGTCTGGACTCTGAACAAATTACAGAGACATATCAGAAACAGTAGCTATACACATAAATGAGATATCTGAATGTAGCAGTCAAATTGTTATACCGAGGGGGTCCCTTGTCCCACCAACAAGGATATCTCATACATCAATTTAGCAACTGATGAGGCTGTGACCTTAAACTATATTATTAGTATTATGATACAAAATTGGTTCAGCAAATAATTGTAACATCTAAACTAGAATCTACTTTTAAAACGAACAACTGAATCTCGTGTTAAGTACTTGTAGTTAGCCTTTTTAGTTTTATGATTTTTGCTTTTAGCTTTTAGAGTTTCCATAAAACTGGCGAGCCTGTGACCTTAAATTATATTATTAGTATTATAATACAAAATTGGTTCAGCAAATAATTGTAACATCTAAACTAGAATCTACTTTTAAAACGAACAACTGAATCTCGTGTTAAGTACTTGTAGTTAGCCTTTTAGTTTTATGATTTTTGCTTTTAGCTTTTAGAGTTTCCATAGTAGCACGAGTACCACTCCCGAGAGTTGGGGAGCCCATACCTGCCATATGCCCACTCCTACGAGCTTTTGAACTTTTCAAAAATGTTATCCTTCAGGGTTACTCAAAAATAGTTTACACTGGGGGGTCTTTCATGTGATGTGGGGTGCAGTGTATGGATGATGCAGTGATTCCATGATGGACATGCACATGTAGGGATAGCATAAACTTAGAGTTCTCGACCTTGTATGGAAGCTTATGTGGCATTCTTCTTTGGGGAGTTAAAGACCTTTAGACAGCTTGGTAACTTCTTCATGATGGTCAAATAGACATTGAGTTGCTTGCTTGGAGGACATCTTGTGTTGGGGGAGAAGCGCTTGGCATTTTGGAGGAGGGCATCAAGCCCTAGATGGCATGGGCACACTTGGATCACTTGCATGAAGGCTTGTACTCGACTTATTCTAGCTTGGGTCAAGGAAGTGATCATGTAGGTGTGGTGGACCAAAAGGAGCACATAACATTGGAGGAGCATTGGACCTTGCTTAAGCAGCGGCCATACCTTGGAGCCTTGCTTGTTGATGATATCATCTTGGAGCTGTTACCACGCAATCTAGCAGGGGTCTGTAACAAATAAAATATATAAATAATATAAATATAATGTAAAAGATAATAATCATAAATAATAGTTAAGTTAAGATAATAGTTAAGTTGAAGAGGCATCTCTAATAGGACATGACTCTTCATGAAGAGACGTTGGCGTGATATATAAGCAAGCCTCTTGTTCTCATTGTAAATCATTATCATTATCATTCTTATTCTTATTCACATATTTAATATAATATTTATATCCTTAATGGATAATTTAATATTCCAAGTCTTTTGGAGTAATTAATCTTAAGAAGGAACTTTGTTCGCTTCATGTGGTATCAGAGCCACGTTTGGCTGATCACCAGGCCTTTGGCTATCAACCTATCATCAACCTTGTTGTTGTCATAATTGAAGCGTTTCGCTATATATTGGGAGATTCTCCATTTTTTAGGCCTTTGGCCATTAAAAAAAAAATTAACCAAAAAAAATATAAGTAAATAAATTAAAAAAAAAAAAAGAAAATAAAAAGTAAAAAAACAAAAAACAAAACGGATACAAAATCTCATACCAAGTATATTTAAAGCTTTTTACGTGGAGAAGCCCGTGGTTTTAAAAACAACCCATGGTAATTGCCCATGGTTTTAGAAACCAGTGGTAAGTTTTACATTTTTACGTGGAGAACATTAACCGAGGTTTTAGAAACAACCCATGGTAATTGCCCATGGTATTTTAGAAACCAATGGTAATTGCCCGTGTTTTAGAAAACACGTGGTAAGTTTTACATTTTACGTGGAGAACGTTAACCGAGGTTTTAGAAACAACCCATGGTAATTGCCCATGGTATTTTAAAAGTAAAAGATATTTTGATAACATTGGAGAAAAAAGGTGTGATCTAAATAATTTTAATCGTTCAAATCTAAAGATTGTGACGGTACCAAGAGTCACGTCTCATCCAAATTTTCTGAGAAAAAGAAATATTATTATAATTATAAAAAGGGATACTATATAAGCTTTATATAGTTACATATAAAAGGAAAAGCTGGTCTCAAAAAAGTATATATAAATTTTATATAATTATAATTTTATAATATATATAAATTAAAATTATATAATATATATAATTTATAATTATATATATTAGAAAAAAATTATTGTTATATAAAAATTTTATAAAAAGAGAGTACATAATAAAAAATAAAAAAAGAGAGAGAATATATCATATAAAAAAGAAAAGAAATAAATAAATAAAAGGAGAGAGAATATATCATAAAAAAAATAGAAATAAATAAATAAATTGTTGAAAAAAAAAAGAAAGATAAAAGAAGTGAAAAAAATGGAATCTCTAAGAAATGAACAAAAACAATTCCAAAGAGATGTAAAACAAGAAATCACAATACTTAAGCAACAATATGCTGGACTTGTGGATATGCATTACAAATTAATAATGGAAAAGGATGAAGAAATTTCTTGTCTAAAGGACCACGTCGAAAAATTACTGGTACAAGTGAAGAAGACTAAAGTCTCAAAGAAAGAACTCAAGCAGCATTTATCAAAACAAGAAGAGGAAAATTTACATTTAAAGAACCTTAATAAAAAATTATTAGAACAAATCAGAGATCTAAAAGATGAAAAACTTAAAATTCAAGACACTGAAAATAAGGTTGATGAATCAAAAACCAAATAACTTTTACGTCTGAGAAACCATAATCAAAGTTTGCTCAATCAAACTAAGAAACTTAAGGAAGATAAGAAAGCATTAAAAGAAAAAGTGTAACAAGTCACTGAAGAAGAAGTATTGAAATCTCCAGTCACAAAAGTTCAAGTTGAAAATAAGGGAACGAATACCGATCCAGTGAATATGACAACTCAACAAGACAAGTCAGTTGAAGAAACTATTAGAATATATTAGAATATTCCTATTTAGCATTTAATGCTCATTCCTTTTAGCTGTTGCTATTTATATTCTTTTAGCAGTTTCTTTGACGAAACTGAGTGTTTCTATATTCTACATAGAAACCTGATGTTTCTATTATTGTAAATATCTCTGTATTATGATTGAGCTGTTTGCTCATTCGAAATTAATGCATTCAACATTCTTTTATGGTATCAGAGCAAGGTTAAGAGATTTCTTGAACAATAATTCTCTTTGCATCGTAATCTCTTGAGTCCTTTCTAAGGTCGAGCCCTCTGTAAGCCAGGCAGCCTTCACTGAGTCTTAGCCTCGGCTTTGCTCGCTGTGATAAAAGCTTACAGTCGTCCATCTCGATACAGAAATGGATTCTTCCCTTGCATGATCATTTTATTAAGGAAATAACTTTGTGGCGGTGACTGTTTTCGTGGGAGCGGAATTTTTTTTTGGCTGGCCAGTTTTGCTTGGAATCGTGGATCCGGCTATCTTCTTCTTCACCTGGCGGCTACTCGACCACAACGTGGAATTTCTCAGCATTCGTGATCCAGGTGTTTTCTCTCAAAACTCATTTGTTTTTTTGAAAGTCAGACTCGTGGTTTGAAAATTCGATCTGCGGGCAAATTCGTGGTTTTATTTTCAAAGCTGTCAAACCCGTGGATACGTGTGTATTTTTGAAACTCGTGGATATTCATTTTGAAGCCCGAGGATTTACATTTGAAACCCGTGGATACACATTTGAAACCTGTGGATATATATTTTGCCGTGGATATATATTTTCGACCCGTGGATACACATTTGAAACCTGTGGATATATATTTTGGCGTGGATATATATTTCCGACCCGTGGCAGTTGAAACCCGTGGATATATATATTTCCGACCCGTATTTGAAACCCGTGGTTCATTTATATTTCAAACCCGAGGATAAATATTTGAAACCCGTGGTCCATATATACAGTTGAAACCCGTGGCAGTTGAAACCCGTGGATATATACACCTGTGGATCTATATAGCTGAGCCGTATATAGCTGAGACGTATATCTCTGAGTCGTTTACAGCTGAGACGTGACGTGAAGCCTTGATAGCTCACGTGGGCCAACTTGTTTAGATATTCGTATTTGATTTATCAGCGTTACCAATCCGTGGTGCTTGCCGGAATTTTTTTCCGTGGTATTTGTGGTTCTGGTTGCCAAAATTTTTATCAGCGGAATTTTTTTTGTGATCCTGACAGCCTCCTTTACAAGCTATACACGTGTGGTAGACTTGCATTCTCCTGTGGGAAACTGTATTCTCAGAAATATATATTTTGTGCTAGCAGTATTACCATTGTTTTAGACTAGAGAGATATCTTTGTTGGGTAAAAAAATTTTTAGCAGGATAAACAGTCAGCTACATTGTTCTTGTGTGTCATACTTCTGTATTTTCTTTGTGAAAATGGCCACACTTACCAATCTGATGTTAGAAGGAAATCAACGCTTTAATGGCAGCAACTATAACATTTGGAAACAAAGAATGTTGACCATTTTGAGTACAGGCGTCTTGATCAACTCATTTTGGGCAAAGAGCTTCGTCCAGGTACAGCCGGGACCGATCAAGATAAATTTGATGATCGAAATCGAGAGGCTGTTATGCTTCTCAAGCTCTCTGTCGCTGATGATCAGTTACCACAGATCCCTTCTGGCAAGACAGCTGCTGAAATCTGGCAACAGTTGAAAGAATTGCATGAGACATCTGATAAAAGCAGAGCTTGGTAGCAGAGCTTTTTTTTCTCAAAAATCAGTTGTTCTCCATCGTGATGGACGAACATATGTCTTTACAGGAACATCTCAACAAAATTAAAAACATTCGAGATCAGCTCGAAGCCATTGGTCGGACCATGGAGGAGGAAGATATGGTAGTCATTACTTTGAAAAGTCTACCGAAATCTTATGAACACTTCATTGAAACGCTCAACATTACCACCACAAATGTTGATCTGAAGTTTCCAGATTTATGTACCAAACTTCTGCAGCAGGATCGGTGGAAACAGCAGTTTGGTAGTAGTGCTTCATCAGTGTCCTCGGAAAATGCATTTTCTGCAAAATATCAGTCCCCTCAGTCCTTTCAGCAGAAAGGCTCCTCTCAGCCTTTTGATCCTGCTCGGAAGAAAAGTGTGCAGTGTAATTATTGTCACAGGTTCGGTCACATGAAGAAAGATTGCCGACAGAGGATTGCTTCTGAACAGAGGAAACAGGGAGGGCCACATCAGACAGCCAATGTTGCAGAACATTCAGAGCAGACAGAGTCTGCCTTTTACGCCTTTATGGCTAAAAGGTCTTCAGACCATGTTCCTTCCTCTGCATGGTACATTGATTCTGGCGCATCACGTCATTTTTCTCACAGGCGTTACTGGTTTATTGACTTCTCACCTTTCAGTGATTCCGTGGTATTTGGCGGAGGTGAAAAGTACACAGTAGCTGGCAGAGGTACAGTTCAAATTCAGTCTGGTGGGCGCACACTTATATTTCTGAATGTATACTATGTTCTTGGTATGGAAATTAATCTGCTATCTGTCAGCCAGATTATGAGGAATTCTCCTCAACTTGATGTAGTGTTCAGTACCCACAAGTGCTCCATTATTGACAGGGAGTCTAGTTTAACAGTTGTTGTTGGCCTAGAAGATCATGGTTTATACAGGCTACTTGACACTGGTGACTCTCCAGAAGTGGCTCTAGCAGCACGTATTTCTCCTATCAGCACTCTATGGCATCAGCGATATGGGCATCTCAATATGCAGTATCTCTCTTAGCTCTCTAGGGAGGGACTTGTGTCTGGATTACCTGATATTCAGACTCAGCAGTTGGGGGTATGCAGCGCCTGTCAAGCGGGAAAGCAACATCGGTCTTCATTCAAAAATGGAGAATCTTGGCGCGCATCTAAGGTACTTCAGTTACTTCATACTGATATTTGCGGACCTATGAATACAGCCTCTATCACTGCTTGCAAATATTTTTTACTTATTGTAGATGATTTCAGTAGAAAGATGTGGGTATATTTTTTAAAAAATAAATCTGATGTTCTTAGTACCTTTCAGAAGTTTAAAACATTAGTGGAGAAAGAATCTGGTTGTAACATCATGACCCTTAGGACCGACAATGGGGGGGAATTTTGTTCTTCGGCGTTTGCCAACTTCTGTGATATTCATGGCATCAAACGACAATTAACCACTCCTTACACTCCTCAGCAAAACAGTGTTGTCGAGCGTCGCAATCGCACGGTTGTTGAAATGGCTCGTTCCATGCTACAACACAGGAGTGTTCCAAACAAATTCTGGGCTGAAGCAGTATTTACTGCTGTTTATCTTCTTAACAGATCACCCACTCAGGCTGTTACAGGGAAGACTCCTGAAGAGGTTTGGTCTGGCCGAAAGCCTAAGATCAGTCATCTCAAAGTATTTGGCTCAGTTGCATATGTTTGGATTCCAGCTGCTAAGCGATCTAAGTTGGATTCCAAAAGCCAGAAACTCATGATGACAGGGTACAGTGATCATCACAAAGCCTATAGGCTAATAGATATAGCCACTGGTCGTCTTAGCTTCAGTCGGGATGTAGTATTTGATGAAGACAGAGGATTTTTTCAGTCTTCTTCTTCTAAGCAGTGTTCTGAGGATCAGCCTCACAGTGTACTTCTTCCGGTCGGTCCACCTGATGGGAGGGATGATGTAGCATCAGTATTTGATCATACTCTATCTGAGCTTTCTCCAGAAAATAACCCTCCTCTTGCCACCCCTATTGCTCTTGAGTCTCCTCCACCTCCTCCTGATATTGGTTCCTCTACTTCTGCTATTGCTTCTTCTACTCTTCGGCCAAAATGGTGGGCTAAAACCATTGGTGATCTCCGGGATGATGAGCTCCTTGAAGGCAGAACTTCTAGACATAAGAACAGACAACAGTCTACAGTCAATTTTGCTCTTATGGCTAACCTGCACAGTACTTTTGAGCCTCAAACCTATTCAGAGGCTAAGGGTACATCTGAGTGGGAACAAGCTATGGAAGCCGAATTCCAGAGTCTTCAGAAGAATCACACATGGACACTTTCTGATCTGCAGACAAAAAGCCCATAGGCTGCAAATGGGTGTATAAAGTGAAATACAAAGCTGATGGAACCTTAGACAAGTATAAAGCTCGGCTTGTGGCTCGAGGATTTTCACAGAAGAAAGGCATCGACTATGAGGAGACTTTTGCTCCTACAGCCAAGATGAGTAACATAAGGCTTGTTCTTGCCCTAGCAGCTCAGTTCAATTGGAAAGTTCATCAGATGGATGTAAAAAGTGCTTTCCTAAATGGTGATCTCCAAGAAGAAGTCTACATGACGCAGCCTCCAGGATTCAAGGTTGTTGGTCAAGAACAGAAAGTGTGTCGGTTAGCTAAAGCAATCTATGGATTGAAACAAGCTCCTCGGGCTTGGTATATGAAAATTGATCAGTATCTGACAGATCAGGGTTTTCAGCGGAGCCCTTCTGATGCAAACCTGTATATCAAGCATACTGGTGATGATATCTTGTTTGTGGTTGTCTATGTGGATGATCTTATCATCACTGGCAGCTCTGCATATTAGATCCATGGGATCAAACAAGATTTATGCAGAACTTTTGAGATGACAGACTTGGGGCTTCTTCATTATTGTCTGGGGGTTGAAGTTTGGCAGACTGAAAATCAGATCTTTCTCTCTCAGTCCATGTATGCCAAAAATCTTGTGGACAGATTCAGAATGCAGGATTGCAAACCGGCCACGACTCCTATGGAACCAGGGCTCAAACTTTCAGCTCAGTCATCCTCTCCCCTTGTGGATGAAACTTTATTCAGGCAATTAGTGGGCAGTCTCATCTATCTTACTGCTACCAGACCTGACATCAGTTTTGCAGTAAGCTACATTTCTCGCTTCATGTCTACTCCTAAAGCTGATCATTGGCAAGCAGCAAAGCGTGTGCTACGATATGTGCGTGGCACTTCTGATTATGGCCTCCTATACACTCGAAGTTCCAATCCTATTCTCAGTGGTTACACTGATTCTGACTGGGCCGGTTCGGTTGATGACCGTAAATCTACAGCTGGGTATGTGTTTAATCTAGGATCCGGCGTTGTTACTTGGACTGGTAAGAAGCAACAGGCAGTGGCTCTCTCCTCAACAGAAGCCGAGTATCGGGGAGCAGTTAAGGCATCCTGTGAGGCAGTTTGGCTTCGACGTATGCTGGCAGATATGCATGTTTCCCAGACAGGGCCTACTTCTTTGTTTTGTGATAATCAGGGAGTGCTCAAACTTGCCAAGAATCCTGTCTTTCATGAACGAACAAAGCATGTGGAAACTCATTGCCACTACATTCACCAGCTTGTTGAAGACGGCTCAGTTCAGTTGCAATATGTTCCCACAACAGAGCAGCCCGCCGACATCTTCACCAAGCCTCTTGGTCCTGATAAATTTGTGAAATTCAGAGGGTCTATTGGTGTTGTAAATAGATTGAGCATTAAGGGAGGGTATTAGAATATATTAGAATATTCCTATTTAGCATTTAATGCTCATTCCTTTTAGCTGTTGCTATTTATATTCTTTTAGCAGTTTCTTTGACGAAACTGAGTGTTTCTATATTCTACATAGAAACCTGATGTTTCTATTATTGTAAATATCTCTGTATTATGATTGAGCTGTTTGCTCATTCGAAATTAATGCATTCAACATTCTTTTAGAAACAACACATGTAGATGTTGCAATTCAGACAATGGACATCTCAAGTGAATGTTCCATAACCAATTCAACAACATCTTCGCCAAAAGAAAATCTAAAAGCTTTATATCGGCATCCGAATCATGAGAATAGACAAATCAACCAAGCTATGTATCAGGACCATTCAAACCGTAGACAACAAATTAATGTTTCAGAGAATAATGACGTAACATCAATTCCGTCTTATGCTAACAAGTCGTCACAAAATTCCAGTGATCAAAATGTCATACAGAAGATTAATCTGGGATGGTCTGATCCCTTCTCGGTGCAACAATTTTGTTTGTCACTAAGAAAATCATATCAACTTGTATCGACGAGGATGACTATTCCAAAACAGAAAGACTTTCAAAGCCGAAAAAGAGATCAAGCTTTTTTTATCGACGAGCTTTGAGGACAAAGCTTTTTGAGGAAGGAGGCAATGTAACGAATAAAATATATAAATAATATAAATATAATGTAAAAGATAAAAATCATAAATAATAGTTAAGTTAAGCTAATAGTTAGGTTGAAGAGGCATGTCTAATAGGACATGACTCTTCATGAAGAGACGCTAGCGTGATATATAAGCAAACCTCTTGTTCTCATTGTAAATCATTATCATTATCATTCTTATTCTTATTCACATATTTAATATAATATTTATATCCTTAATGGATATTTTAATATTCCAAGTCTTTTGGAGTAATTAATCTTAAGAAGAAACTTTGTTCGCTTCAGGGTCCTAGGAAGGGTTCCTAAGGGACAACTACTAGACCAAATGGCAACAACGGGACAAGGACCCACTGTCACCTCAGTCAATGTCCCCTACACTTTGCAGACTTTCACTAATGGGAGGAGTCCCAGTATGAAGGAAATCACTAGAATGATGAGGTCAATAACAATGTAAAATGTGATTTCCAAAGCCTGTTCAATGGAGAGGCTCAAATAATGGCTTGCTTGCTTCAAAAGCAAGAGAAGGGCTCTCCAAGAAAGGCTAATTGGTAGGAGGCCTAGACATAGCTGAAAATTGTTGATTTGGGGTAGCATTGGATGTGCTCTATCCACGAAATTTGGTGGACAGGTTAGGGCACATGAGATCTCCAATACCCAGAAAGGGTTTGGGCAGATTCTAAACAGTTTGGGAGATATTAAATTAATTAATATTTTTAATGGAGTCCCTGAGTCTAAACTTAGGGAAATTAAAATATTAATGTGAATTAATATAAAACTGTGTTAGAGTGGTCTAAAAGACATGGATCAAGCCAAATCTAATCTTATTCGTTGATTAGGGACTTAATCTTGGCCGTTGATTTGTCAACGAGAAAAGTATAAGAAGAGGCTTGAGGGTCACTTGGAGAATACACCAAAGTGATCAATCATTCTATTCTCTAGAGAGGGGTTTGCTAAGAGAGAGAGAATCAGTGATCAGTTGCAGCGAGGGGCAATGAGTACGAGGCAGAGAGGCAGGGACAGTGGCAAGAGACCAACACAGAAGCAGAGAGAAGCAGATGCAGAACCAGAGGGAACCACGCTGAAGCAGCAGAAACTGTGCAGAGCCAGAAGGGCCTGCGTCATCCACGCAGAGGCTTCAGGAGTGACACAGAGAGCAAGATAGGCTACGCAAAGCCTCAGTAGGCTGATGCAGAGGGTTTCAGGCTGACGCAGAGGCCAGCAGGGCTGACGCTAAGCTTCAGATTGTGCTGGAGAGGGATTTCGTGGAGTAGGTTTTCCGAATCCCTGCTTCCGAAGAGAGGTATTGTTGCCAAATTTTTTATCTCTGTCGAGTTAGCCAGTTTGGCACCCAATGTACTCAGAAAATCGCTGCTTAATAATAAAACCCTCAAGTAGCTGCACCGGTTTTCCCACATTGGGTCTTTCCGGGGACATTAGTCCAAAAATAACAGCGTCATTTGTGTGCTTGTTTCTGTTTCCTTCAGTTGATGATTTGTAATATGTTGAGCATGCACTTGTATTTATTTTCAGTATTTATAGGGTAAATAACTTGTTAATTAATAGAACAAGTAGGTAGGAATAAATCAGTAAAGTGCATGGACGGTTTCTAACTGTTAGACTTAGAAACTTCAACATGGTATCAGAGCATGGTTGCAGATCACATGAGAACTGAGGACATCAGCAGAACAGAGCAGCAGCAGCAAAAAACAGTTGTCCCGAGTGACAGAAGTTGTTCCTAGCAGCAAAGCAACAAGGGGTGACGTAGTGCCTGAAGGAGGTAAAGACATGCTCACGCAGAGCCACGCAGAGGCCAGGAGGGCTAACGCAGTTGGCTGAGGGAGCTAGTTTGCCGGTGTCGGGACTGCACAAAGCCTAGGAGCTCTCACCTTCAGGTTGCTGGGGTTTAGGAGGCTGTGGGTAAGTTGCAGAGTGGAGCCGGTGGGGTACTGTAGTCAGAACAGTACCTAACAAGGCAAGGCCAAGGTAGAGGGAGTTGTTGCCGAGGCAGATTTCTAGCCAAGGAATCTAGATTAGTGTGCAATTGCACAGACGATTGGAGTGGGGCAACTTGACATTGGCAGAAGGATTTCCAAGAGGGAAATCGGGACTCGGAGGGAGTCCATAAGAGAACTTCCAGATGGGAAGTAGACTCAGCAGGAGTCAAACAGAGAACTTCCAGGTGGGAAGTAGACTAAGTAGGAGTCGAACAGAGAACTTCCAAGCTAGAGAGACTCAGAGGAGTCGACAAGAAGAGCAAAGAGATGGCCATGAATGGGATGAGGGATCAGGATAGGTTGGATGACGCATCCAACTTTGTCATATGGAAGGCCACAATCATGTTTGTTCTGTGTGCCATGAGTGATTATGTTCCACTTCAGAAGAAGTGGGGAGACATCGAGTTGTAGTCACGCAGACTACAGGCGATGAGGGGCAGGATCCTCGAGGTACCCAGCCTCTTGGATTAGACCTTGCTACGGGAGTCTCGAAGAGTAGCAATACTGACGATGTCAGTAGAGATGGATGCGGATGGAGCAACAGAGGGAGCTACAGTGCAAGATTCCCAGGACAGCGCGAGGCTAGCAAGATGCAACAGTGCGAGAGGCACGGGAGTGTTGCACCAATGCAGGATAGCATAGAGAGGTGTGCATGGTGCAAGATAAATGGAGTTGTTGCAACAGCGCAGAGGTCAGAGAGGGAGCACTTGTCAATGACAGAGGGAGCTTCAGCATCGGGAGTGTTTCTAGCCTGACAGAGATGTCAGAGTTGGGAGATCAGTTACTTACTTCTCAGTAACTGAGTTGCAGTGCAGCAGTTAGCAGTGGTAGTGCTATGGGCAGCACGATGCAACATGATGAGAGGAGATGCAGTGTAGACTTAGTAGTGGCAGTGGCACGGCCATGGGCAGCACCACGGGTGCAGAGGGAGCTATCGTACAGATGCAGCAATGGCAATGGTAGAGTTATGGGCAGCAGTACAGAATGCAGCAGTGCAGAGGATGATGGGCAGCAGGCCTAGCATCAGCACAAGGACCGATGCGAGATGATCAGGGTGATACTCAGTAAGGAGTATAGCTAGAGCACAGTCCTCGCTAAGAGGGAGTGTTGATTTGGGGTAGAATTGAATGTGATCTATCCACAAAATTTGGTGGAGAGGTTAGGGCACATGAGATCTCCAATACCCAGAAAGGTTTTGGGCAGATTCTAAATAGTTTGGGAGATATTAAAATAATTAATATTTTTAATGGAGTCCCTAAGTCTAAACTTAGGGAAATTAAAATATTAATGTGAATTAATACAAAACAGTGTTAAAGAGTGGTCCAAAAGACATGGATCAAGCCAGATCTAATCTTAGCCATCGATTAGGGAATTAATCTCGGCCATTGATTTGTCAACGAGAAAAGTATAAGAAGAGGCTTGAGGGTCACTTGGAGAATACACCAAAGTGATCAGTCATTCTATTCTCTAGAGCGGGGTTTGCTAAGAGAGATAAAATCAGTGATCAGTTGCAGCGAGGTGCAGTGAGTACGAGGCAGAGAGACAGGGACAGTGCCAAGAGACCAGCACAGAAGCAAAGAGAGGCAGACACAGAGCCAGAGGGAGCCACGTTGAAGCAGCGGAGACTGTGCAGAGCCAGAAGGGCCTGCGTCATCCACGCAGAGGTTGCAGGAGTGACGTAGAGAGCCAGAGGCTGCGCAGAGCCTCAGTAGGCTGATGCAGATGGTTTCAGGCTGATGCAGAGGCCAGCAGGGCTGACGCTGAGCTTCAGATTGTGCTAGAGAGGGATTTCGAGGAGCAGGCTTTCCGAATACCTGCTTCCAAAGAGAGGTATTGCTGCCAGATTTTTTATCTCTGCCGGGTTAGCCAGTTTGGCACCCAGTGCACTCAGAAAATAACTGCTTAATAATAAAACCCTCAGATAGTTGCACCGGTTTTCCCGCATTGGGTCTTTCCGGGGACATTAGTCCAAAAATAACGGTGTCATTTGTGTGCTTGTTTCTGTTCCCTTCAGTTAATGATCTATAATACGTTGAGCATGCACTTGTACTTATTTTCAGTATTTACAGGGTAAATAACTTGTTAATTAATAGAACAAGTAGGTAGGAATAAATCAGTAAAGTGCATGGAGGGTTTCTAACTGTTAGACTTAGAAACTTCAACAAAAAGGGTATTCAATAAAAGGGTTATGCCTAGATCAAAGCTTCCTAGAAAAGGGAAAGGAACTCTCTTAGGTTTTGTGAGATAAGAAGCATGCAAAGGTTTGGGACCACAAGAGAGACCTAGCGGATCCAAGCAAGGCCTAGGGTTCAGGATGATTTTCAACAATATGACTAGGTCAAGCAAGGATGAGGAGAAGGGTCAATGAGAGGTGAACTTCCTTTGAGTTTTATGTGTAAATGACCCTTGAAAAGCCACTAACCAAAGAAGCCTAGGAGCAAAGATGATGTTGGAGCTAGGGCTTGAGGTTTCTCCAAATCTAGCCACGAGATGAGCTTCAAAATTTGAGTGCACCTAGAGAAAACCCCATCGCAGTTGCATGCCAACTCACTCTTGAAGGAAGCCACCCTAATGCATTTCACACTAGGCCCTAGGAAACCTTCTAGGGTTAGGGCAGAAAAATGGCAAAAGGTGAAGAAAAAGGTTTGGAGGTTGATCGACTAGGAATGGGACCCAATTCCTTGACAATTGGGAGAAATGGAGTCGAGATAGGCCTTGATGAAGGAACTTCGATCTACCAAGGAGTCCTATGCAGCGTTTTGCTAACCCAAGGTGAGGCAGCTATCCAGCAACAAAGGAATCTATACTACAATTTAGAAAGAGATGATGGAGTTTCAAGGTTTGTTAAACAATACAAGCCCCTAGGAACATTCATTCACTTTATCTTAACATGTAATGCATGAAATACTTCAAAATCCTAGTGTTTTCACTAATTCGCATTTCAGTTAGAGCACAGAAAGACTTAGAAAGACATTCCATACATTAATCATGTAACATAGGAAAGAAAGTAGCATCAAACAGCACTTACAAAAGAAAGTGAATATACCCATCCATCACATTTGCAATTAGAAGCTCCAAGATAAGAAAATCAAAGATCCAAAGACCAAAATACATCAAGTACAACCAATTTCGTCCATCAATTGCAGGTACTAATTCTTTTCCGAGAGAAATCCCAATCAAAATGATGATGAGTTACATGAGGCCTCACTTGTATTTATATGAGCCTCTAACAATTCGAATTGGTCAAATTAACCTAATGAGCCCCTAAAAATGACTCTAATGTGCAAAATAACAATCTAATTGGTGACAAGCCCACCAAATAGCTCAATAGTACTCAACAAGTCTTCTTGTTGAGGCCGAAATGATAGAAAAATAGTGCAATAGGGTCGTTGTGTTAATTTTGGCAGCTCAGTGACAAATTCCAACTATTGGACTAGACTCCTCATTCCAAGAGGACCAATTTTGACCTTTGAAGCATTGTATTTGGACAAGGGAAAGAGTATTTTTGAAGTGAAGCCCACAATGTCACAATGTGAGCCCTAAAGCAAATTAGACGCCCTTGGAAGCCTATCAATACAAGTCAAGTGACCCTCATTTGGACACCATCATCAAGCATCTTCTTCTCTCTTCATTAGATTGGTTCTCACATGTCTGACGTTTGGTTCGTACAGGTCAAAAATTGCAGGGTCTGGAGCTTGCACGTGTGATTAGGGTTTTGGTTTCCATCGGTAGTTTTGACACGGACATTTTTTTATTATAACTGCAAGCACGCTGCCTCATGCATGCAGTTGGAGCATCTCAATCGCACGCATAACTCTTCCTCCATGGGGTTGGGATCTAGGGTTTCAGTTTGACAGTTGATCGTAGTTGACTGCAGATGGGGAAAGCTAAATTTGATCAGTATTGTTGTTGGGATCATATTTCTAATATTGTTTGGTTGTAAATGTTGATATTTTTGTATGGGCTCATTGTACTCTTTGCTAAACATTTTATGACAATCTAATAGAAGAATTACAAATGGTTTTCCCCCTTGTGGGGTTTTTCCCTAGTCATTGACCAAATCTAGTGTCTCTTGTTGATGTGTTGATTATCTTTTATTATCAATGTGTTACTGTTCTATCTTCAGTTACTATTAATTGATGAAAAGAATTAATTGCTATTGAAAGGTTGCTAATTGAATTGGGCTAAAGTAATCGAAACAGCATAGAGCAGTGTAAAATTAACATGGTATCAGAGGTAAGGTGAAGGACAAACCCAAAGGAGATAAGGTTAGAGCAATCATCTTTGAAAAGTTGAAGGAGCCTATCTAATCAAGTCTAGATGTCTTCCTCTTTCTTCAAGGAAAATGAGAGGTTGGGTGACTCATCTAACTTTATTGCTTGGAAGATCAGATTGGAAATCATAGTTGAAGCCAATGATGCTTGGGGATACATACAAGGAAATGTACCTGAGCCTCCACAAAATGCTTCTGTTGTTGCCAAGAACAAGAAAAGAAGGGTGAGTTAAAAGCAAAGAAAATTATAGTTAATGGTTTACAAGATCATTTACTTGCTTATGTTGGAAATTTGAATAAGTCTAAGGATATGTAGGATAAATTGGTCAGCATGTATGAAGTCAACAATTTGAATGAAATCATCACCTTGAAAGATCAATTGAAAGACATGAAGATGAATAAAGGAGAGACTGTGCAATCCTATATCATGAGGATATCTTGTCTTAAAGATCAATTGCAGAGAGTTGGAGAAATTGTACCTGACAAGGAATTGGTGATTGTAACTCTTAGAGGTCTCCCTCTTGTTTGGGAAACCTTCATTACCGCCATAAGCAATAACAACATTTTTTCGTCATTTGATGAACTTGTTGGAAAGCTCACTCAAGAAGAATCTAGGATGATTTCAAGAGGGAGAATTCATAAGCATGGAGAAGAAGAGCCCACTGCATTTGTTACTCAAGATAAGAAGAAAAAGGGAAAAGGAAGAACATCTGGTTCAAATAGGTCCTCTCCCAATTCAAGGGACTCTTATAGAAGATCAAGGGAAGATTGAATGTTACAATTGTCACAAGCGTGGTCACTATGCCCAAGACTGTCCAAGAAAGAGAGATGCTCCAAGATCCAATCGAAGCTACAACAACAACATGTACGATGATAGAAGAAGCAATGATGGAAGAAGAAGTGATGATAAAATAAGGCAAGATGATAGAAGAGAGAGAGATGATCGAAGAAGAAGAGATACTCTAGATGATCGTGAAGAAAGTCCTCGTCCTCAAAAGAAGTCAAGAAACTCCAGGTATGAAAGTAACATAGCTACTAGCCAATCTGAATACATTCTTATTTCAGCCCTCTCTAGTTCTTCTCCTCTAGATTCATACAATAGCTGGCTAGTAGATAGTGGGGCTTCTAGACACCTCACCGGGTATAAGGAAGTCCTCTCAAATCTGGTTGAGAGGGAGACAAGTTTGAAGATTATTCTTGGGGACAACTCTACATATCTAGTGATGGGCTTTGGTATTGTCAAATTTGATTTGGACTATGGAAAATCTATTATTCTTCATGAAGTGATGTATGTTCCGGAATTAAAGAAGAACCTAATATCTATTTCTGCCTTGGAAGACAAAAGAATGAGAATAGCCTTTATTAATGGAAAGGTACTAACATGGCCGAAGGGATCCCAGATGAAAGATGCCCTTATCTTAGGATCTAGAGTGGGAGGGCTATATAGAGTCACAGGAATACCTCTTCTAGCAACTGTACACGACACTAGTGAGCTATGGCACCAAAATAAAGAGAAGTCTAGGGGACATTCCCCTCTATCAAGATCAAGACCGATGACAATTCCAATCAAAACGAAGTAATTATGGCCGAAGAATCAATTAAGAGGGATGGTGTATGGGATGGTGCAACTTCAAAATGGCTATGCAGGATGAAGTATGGAGCAGATGGTGGCATTGAAAGGTACAAGGAAGAAGCATGTGTTGAGCAGCATATGAGGTTTGATGTACAAGACAGGAAGACTTCCATTAGCAAATTGAAGAAAGCATTATGTGGTTTGAAGCAAACTCCCCGATCCTATGCCCGAATTGATAGTTACCTAGTGAAGTTTGGATTCACAAGAAGCAGTGTCGATCTGGACCTCCACTTTAGATTGGTCCAAGGTATGACTTTGACTTTCATTTTATATATTGACAATCTATTCCTGACAGGTAGTGAGCCTTCGATGATCAAGTGTAAGAAGGATTGTGGTCTAAGATATACTTCAAGAGATATGGGTCTATATGGAATCTGGATACACTGATGATGATTGAGTTAAGAGACCTTATCATACTTCAATTGATGAGGAGATTGCAATGCAAATTGATGTGACCCTCCCAGGTAAGGGTCTGGGCTAATCGAGGACTATAAGCTAGCTCTTCCCCCCTATCTAAGCTCTGTTGGAAATAATACTGAGAGGGGGGGTGAATCAGTATTATCAGATCAATCAAACTTTTCTATTTCATACTCAGAAACATATACGCTACTTCAATTAAGTGAACCCGCGTGTACACGCTACTGTGTCTAATGAAACCCGCGTATATCAAGAGATCTTATAATTCAGTTATCTTAATCTTCAGTAAATGCATCAGATCATTATTAAGCATATTAACAGTAAACAGGTGCAGAATAACAGAACAGAACATCACACAAGAGCCACACACATGAACACCATGATATAAGGTGGAAACCCAATGTGGGTGAAAACCACCTGCTGCAATTCGTCTCTTTCTTCTTTAATAAGAAACTTCTTTTACAATGCACTGGTGCAGTCATTTACCAACACGCAGGCTGCAACCTGCAGAGGGCTACAACCCTCATAGCTTTTGTACTAGCCGATACATTTACTAGTACGTAGGTGCCAACCCTACAGAAGGCTACAACCTTCACTCGTTTTCCAGCTGCTCCTGGAAGGGAGCTACAACCCCCTTGGCTCTTGTACTGGCTGATATATTTACCAGTACGTAGGTGCCGGCCTACGATCTTCCCGGGACCACGTTTCATACATTTTCATACTAGATCCATAAGACAATCATCATTGTAGTACAACCTGCATCATCAATCACTGAAACACCCAATTCTGAATCACTGTAACCCTGTCAACAACAACCAGACAACATAACAACAACCAGATCCAACTCCATCTTCAAATATCATACTTCACATTGTATACGCTACTTGGATGAACCCAACCTGCGTGTATACGCTCTTTTACCAAAGCCAACCCGCGTACAGATCTGCAAATTCTAACTTATAGCTCTGCAGCTATATCAGACATCAAAACATACCCAGATCATAATAATAAACATGCGTCAGTAGATCTGATCTATCCACAGTCAAACCATATGAAGATAATCATTCCAAGCCTTGAGATCTCGTTCCATCATTCATCATCCTCCACATGGGTGAAACCTTGGTTCAGATCACCAACCCATAACCAGCACTTGGATCACACACTTCCTCAGATCTTCATCACTCATACACTCTCTCACACTTGCACTCTTTGGCCTAGTGATCTTTTCCTTATATAGCCTTAGGCCTTGCTCAATGCCAAGAGCCAAAACCATAGTAACACAATACCATCAACTTCAATACTAGGGATCGACACGCCCGTCGAGACACAATGGTCCGAAACCATAGGCACAACTTCCAAGGACTAACCGCCATGGACCAAAGGTATGTTTCCACAT
Source organism: Pinus tabuliformis (assembly GCA_031772625.1). Taxonomy (NCBI): domain Eukaryota; kingdom Viridiplantae; phylum Streptophyta; class Pinopsida; order Pinales; family Pinaceae; genus Pinus; species Pinus tabuliformis. The sequence goes on along the minus strand of CM062814.1, from coordinate 57,595,150 downwards.
ACACGCACTTTTGCTGAAGCCAACCTGCGTGTACACGCTGATTCGCCTTGCTGAACCTGCGTATATCTCTTTCTTGTCCTGCTGTACTGAGATCTGTCCATTAGTTAAGTTGTCATCACCTGTACCAGTCTCTGAGCACCTGTACCAACCTCTGAGTGAGTTGCCATCAAGGACAACACTTGAATCATAATGCCAACAATCTCCCCCTTTGGACTTGATGGCAACCACCACACCAAGTCACTCTCCCCCTTTGACATCAAGGGCAAAGGGTGGACCAAGATATTCTCTTCCTTGGTATACCTTCTGCTGTCCATACTGCTGTCCATACTCCCCCTGAGTACATGCTGAAATCTCCAAATGTGCTCCCCCTTTGTGTATGCCAAAGTGTACCAATCTATCCATCCTGCTCTTGCTGAATTGTGCTGTTCATGCTCCCCTTGACTGTAGGCAAGATCTGTAAAAGATGTTCTACAAAAAGAACAAAGACTTATACATCATAGAAGACCTTCCTATCACCAAAAGACTCAACATACATTCATCACCCAACCTAGTGGGGATATCCCAATATTGACTCATTCACCTAACCATGTGAAGATACATGATAATACATGAACATTTCATCATTCATCCCAGGCATAGTGGGGAAACCAACATAGGCCGTTACATGACCTTGACATCATAAAAGAGATACATGACATAGTGATGAAATATCTAGACCAAGACTTATGAAAGCCACCAACAGCATCATGATCAGCCTGCAATACCATTCCTAAACAGTAAGATGTATCATTTAGCTTCATAGACTTTATCAACACCTTCTAACCATAATGCCAACAATGCATTATTCGAAGAATATTCTCCCCCTGAGTGTGAGCCAACCATGTCTGAACCATTTCCTGAGTCTGTTCTGCTCCCCCTGAGCCTGAGCCAACCATGACTGAACCTGGGTCTGTTCTGCTGCCCTTTCTCCATATACGCGACTTTGCAGCCTGTAACTCGCGTATATACGCGACTTGTCTTCATGAAACTTGCGTATGAGAATCAGAACACTGAAGTTCTATACCTTCAGCTCCCCCTGAGTCTGTTATGTCTGTGCTGTGCTGAGTACCCTGTGCTGTGCCACATCTTTCTGACTGAACTTCCTTCTTCTTCCATATCTTCACGCATGTTGATGATTTCTTCTTATCATGAGCTTTGTTCCTGCAATCTCTTGCTTTATGTCCAAACTTGTTACATGCATAGTATCTTACATGTTTCATATTCCTCTTGTAGCAATCAGCAGCTTTGTGGCCAAACATATTGCAAGAAAAGCAATATCCATTAAAGTATCTTGAATGTGATGATCTTTCTGCATGATGGTCTTGAAACCGTCTTCTTCTACATATGGCTGCAACATGTCCAAGATTATGACACACATAACATTCAACATTATTCAGTGGAGGAAATAATCGTCTATCACGTCCATAGTTAGGAGTAGAGAATCTTCCTTGAGGAATTTCTTTCCTTGGTTGTTCCTTTTTGGGCATTTCAGATTTCTCATTAGAGTTTCTTGCCTCACCTTGTGAACTAGATTCACCTTCAACATATTCATGAAAACCAAGACCAGTCTTGATAGCAGGAGATCTTTGACTACTAAGAATATCATCCAAGACTTTAGAGCTATCTTGAAATCGTAAAAGCTTATCCTTTTCTTCTAATTTGCTTTTCAAGATATTTACCTCAACTTGATGTTGTTCTTCTTTTTCAAGACATTGCTTCTTCAAGGTCTCTCCAACTTTCCTTTCTTCATCCAACTGATGCCTTAGTTTGAGGATCTCGTTTTCTTACTCTTTATTCAGTGCTAGCAGCATTTCTCGAACTTTGAAGGCACATTCCAACTGTTCTTCTAATCTGATGATTTCTTCTTTGAGGGCATTCTCCCTTTTGCTAGGTAGATCTTGTTGATCTATGATTTGATCTGACGCTTCATTTGCTTGTCCATCTTCAATCTGAGGTGCTTCTGGATCTGAATACTTGCTTCCACACAACGACAGGTTGTCATTGTTCTTTTGAGCTGTCTTCTTCTTCTGACGTGCTTTCTTCCCCATTGTTCTACGAATCTCCTTCAAGCGATCAAGCTTCTCTGAAGGACCTGCTCCGATACCAATTGTTGGAAATAATACTGAGAGGGGGGGTGAATCAGTATTATCAGATCAATCAAACTTTTCTATTTCATACTCAGAAACATATACGCTACTTCAATTAAGTGAACCCGCGTGTACACGCTACTGTGTCTAATGAAACCCGCGTATATCAAGAGATCTTATAATTCAGTTATCTTAATCTTCAGTAAATGCATCAGATCATTATTAAGCATATTAACAGTAAACAGGTGCAGAATAACAGAACAGAACATCACACAAGAGCCACACACATGAACACCATGATATAAGGTGGAAACCCAATGTGGGTGAAAACCACCTGCTGCAATTCGTCTCTTTCTTCTTTAATAAGAAACTTCTTTTACAATGCACTGGTGCAGTCATTTACCAACACGCAGGCTGCAACCTGCAGAGGGCTACAACCCTCATAGCTTTTGTACTAGCCGATCCATTTACTAGTACGTAGGTGCCAACCCTACAGAAGGCTACAACCTTCACTCGTTTTCCAACTGCTCCTGGAAGGGAGCTACAACCCCCTTGGCTCTTGTACTGGCTGATATATTTACCAGTACGTAGGTGCCGGCCTACGATCTTCCCGGGACCACGTTTCATACATTTTCATACTAGATCCATAAGACAATCATCATTGTAGTACAACCTGCATCATCAATCACTGAAACACCCAATTCTGAATCACTGTAACCCTGTCAACAACAACCAGACAACATAACAACAACCAGATCCAACTCCATCTTCAAATATCATACTTCACATTGTATACGCTACTTGGATGAACCCAACCTGCGTGTATATGCTCTTTTACCAAAGCCAACCCGCGTACAGATCTGCAAATTCTAACTTATAGCTCTGCAGCTATATCAGACATCAAAACATACCCAGATCATAATAATAAACATGCGTCAGTAGATCTGATCTATCCACAGTCAAACCATATGAAGATAATCATTCCAAGCCTTGAGATCTCGTTCCATCATTCATCATCCTCCACATGGGTGAAACCTTGGTTCAGATCACCAACCCATAACCAGCACTTGGATCACACACTTCCTCAGATCTTCATCACTCATACACTCTCTCACACTTGCACTCTTTGGCCTAGTGATCTTTTCCTTATATAGCCTTAGGCCTTGCTCAATGCCAAGAGCCAAAACCATAGTAACACAATACCATCAACTTCAATACTAGGGATCGACACGCCCGTCGAGACACAATGGTCCGAAACCATAGGCACAACTTCCAAGGACTAACCGCCATGGACCAAAGGTATGTTTCCACATACACGCGCTTTTGCTGAAGCCAACCTGCGTGTACACGCTGATTCGCCTTGCTGAACCTGCGTATATCTCTTTCTTGTCCTGTTGTACTGAGATCTGTCCATTAGTTAAGTTGTCATCACCTGTACCAGTCTCTGAGCACCTGTACCAACCTCTGAGTGAGTTGCCATCAAGGACAACACTTGAATCATAATGCCAACAAGCTCTCAGGGTGAGGAATTGAGATGTAGGGCTCCTGGAGTTGAGGGATCTCTGGACAATAGGGTATCACCCCTATCTGTCACCCATAAGGTGGAAGATGTTGCTCCCCTATCCTGGACTATTAGAGTATACCCTAGTTGGCATCCGTCTTTCCCATCCATCTGGCCAATGGGTGTCGGTTGCTTGAGTTAGGCACAATCCTTACCATCTATGGTAAGTGGCATCGTGCTCAAGCTAGAGATGCAAGTGTTCTACCACTAACTTTTGAGGGTCAAGTTGGGCAAATTAGTCAATAAAAGGATAAGCGCGATCCTTGCCATTTATGGTAAGTGGTATCCCTCCTATTATCGCCAGGCAATGGGATAGGTGTGATCCTTAGCTCCCAAGGTAAATGGCATCCCTCCTATTATTTGTGGTTTCTTGACTCATAACATTGGCTCCCTACTGGCAGAGGTTCCCCAGGTAGTAACATTGACTTCTCACTCGCAGTGATTCCAGGTGGTAGCAGTGGCTCCTTGATAGATAGAAGGTGCAGTTGAAGCTCCCCTATGATTCTTCATTTTTAGATTTGAAAATGTTTCATCAAATAGAGTCAAGCAAAGATGGGATATAATATGATGACAAGATACTTGCGATGATTACATGATGCAATTGGAATTTCTCTCTAGCTGAGAGGGAGTGTTAATTTTTGGCAGCTCAGTGACAAATTCCAACTATTGGACTAAACTCCCCATTTCGAGAGGACCAATTTTGACCTTTGAAGCACTAGATTTGGACAAGGGAAAGTGTATTTTTGAAGTGAAGCCCACAATGTCACATTTGATCAGGTTGGCCCTAAAGCAAATTGAACACCCTTAGAAGCCCATAAATACAAGTCAAGTGACCCTGATTTGGACACCATCATCAAGCATCTTCTTCTCTCTTTACTGGATTGGTTCACACAGGTCTGAAGTTTGGTTCATACAGGTCAGAAATTGCAGGGTCCAAAGCCCGCACATGTGATTAAGGTTTTGGTTTCCAGCGACAAGGTTGACATAGGCATTTTTCAGTTATAACCACAACCACGCAGGCTCATGCATGCAGTTGGAGCATCTCAACCACACACATAACTCTTCCTCCATGCTATTGGGATCTAGGGTTTCAATTTTATAGTTGACCGCAGTTGACTGCAGATTGGGAAAGCTAAATATGATCAGTATTGTTACTAGGATCATATTTCCGATATTGTTTGGTTGATATTGTTGATATTTTTGTATGGGCTCATTGTACTCTCCGCTGAACATTTTATGACAATCTAATAGAAGAAGAATTACAAAGGGTTTTCCCCCTTGTGGAGTTTATCCATGGTCATTGCCCAAATCTGGTGTCTCTTGTTGATGTGTTGATTGTCTCCTATTATCATAGCATTATTATTATATCTTCAGTTACTATTAATTGATGAAAAGAATTAAGAATTAATTTCTATTGAAAGATTGCTAATTGCATTGGCCTAAAGTAATTGAAACATCATAGAGCAGTGTAAAATTAACACATTGCAAGGCTTAGATGAGTCCTCCGTGTGCCAAATCGAAGAAGAGGGTTGTCTGTGATGATCCCAAGTGGTTGTGGGGCACAGTGAATGGTCTCCAAATGGATCAAACAAGTCGATACTCCATCCATGAGGGCAGGAATGATGATACAAGCTCTCCCATGTCTCACTCGATGAGACAAAAACCCATCTAGGCTCTAGATCAAATGTCAAGTATCTTGTGCAAGTATGTAGCCGGTTGGGCAATGTGGTCCAAGTGCATCATCATCACTATATGAGTGGGGCACGAGCAAGCCAAATGTGGTGCCGAAGAATCCCATAGCGTGGCAATCAATGCTTTGTTGTGCAGGAGGCCCATGGCTCTCAACGCTCACCCTATAAGTGCTATCATGACCCTCTGGAGGGCTTGTATCCCGTATAGGGGAGCCAAACCCAAGATGAAGACTGACCTGCAATCCTATATAAGATCCAATGCGTCTTCTCAACTTCCAGTATGACAATTTCATTAGTGCAATTGAGTAAATAAGCTTACAAATCAGGGACCCAAGTGGACACTTCATAGTGGCATGCCCTTCCAAGTGGGCTTTAAAATGTACAAGTGTCACCAGGCTTAACAGGAGGTTAATAAAGGATCCTATTAGGTGGTTTCAACTTTCAACCTTTGAGGGAGTGACAGGTCTATGGTACATCCGTCAAATGGTAGGTGTCGTGTGAAATAATAGTGGAACAGAGTGGGGTAGCAAGGGAAGGCTCCAAGCCACATGCCATGGTACAAAGGTAGCTATAATGAGGGAAGGCCACACATGGGTTTACAGATGTAGGAAGGAGTAATCGTGGTGCATGAGTTACCCCTGCCTTTGTTTTTCCACCCTTCTTCATATGCCTTTGCCTTTAATTGATTTTGTTTTCTTATAACTGCTCGGGGCTCTAGGGAATGAGAGCATGATGTGCATGACATAGCAATGATTACCCCCTTAAGGTTGGGTAGTTCATTGCCCACTAGAGATTGGGACAATCATGGCTTCCTCAATGATGCAGGGGGCTCACATAAGAGCCCTAGGAACCAGGGTGATGGCTATAATGATAAAGGGTTGAGCCCATGTTTGGCTTTTGCCCACGTGCTAAATTTGTATGTCTCAGTCATCTTTTGCATTTTATGGTACATTTCTTGTTATAAGTGGCAAAATTGCGCTTTTATCTTTCTTTTTAGTTGCATCAACCTCTGGGGCATCGTTTCAAGCCCGACCCAAAATGTGGCCAAAGGGAGGGGGAGGCTAACTCCTTGTGGACCCAATGGACAAATGTAGTCCCAGATGGGAAAAGAGTGAAAAGTGGTTATAATGAGTGGAGAGGGGTGATGTATATGGTGTTGGGAAGGGGGACCACGCAACCAAAATCAGGTTTTCCCATGCAGTGCCACTCCTAAAGCTAGTAGCCAATAAAGGGGATCCTACGAAACTAGGATACAAGACTAACCACCAAGATGGACAAGGGGACAAGAGTACAAACCAAGCCCATTCTTTCCGTCGAATCTGCCACTAATCCATGTCCAGATGTGTCCATGACAAGTAAGCAAAAATCCCCAATTACATAATGAAAAGTCATACCTTCGGAGTTGGAAGGCCCACCTTCAAAAATAGAATCATAATAGATGGGCGAGGGCACATAATGGCTGCCTCAAGTGGCGGAAAATGGTTGCACGTTGAGCTATCTAGTGGTTGCAAGGGGTTGTTGGTTGTCAGCTGAAGACAAATCTAAGAGAAAAATTTCTCCTATGGGGGTTGTTGACCACATTTTTGTCAACAATCCAAGGAAGTAGAATGCAAAGACACGAAGAAATTTTTTCAAAATTAAGATTCATTAGCCAACACATGTTTTATCATTGTAAACCTACTTTCTGCAAGTTATAATGTAAATGATTCATGATCATTTAATTTTGTAACAACACCTAGGTAAGCCTTTGATTTTGGCAACGAATTTCATCCTAGGAGGTTTTTTAACCTCACTGAATTATGTGTGTTTCTAAACACGGATAATCAACAGAGTTTTTCCTCCAACTTAAACCCCAAAGCTGTTGGGATATTCCAACACATAGGAAATAGTTAAGTATAACTTGGTCTAATGTAGAGTTAGGTAAGGTGTGTTTCTTTACTATGTACATTTGTAACTTACAATCCGACAATCACGATATGTTCTAGACATGAAGTGATCTGATGGTTCATTCTCTCCTCGGTATTACCGACACTTGATCCGTGGCTTAACACCCGATTGGTCCATGATCTCTATTTAAAGAGCATGGAGGGTCATTTGTAAGGTGACCGTTCATGAGAGAAACTTATGTAAATTTTCATTATTTTATTAATAAATTGTCTGAAGTGGCCAAGTTGGCTCAGGCCGTGGACTGTTTCCCTCTGAGGGTTTCAACCACGTCAAGAACACTAGTGTATTGATCTGTGATCTATTTGTGAGCGGTGTCCTTTGGTGTTCTATCTGAGGATCTTACCCTGTAAATTCCTACATGGTATCAGAGCAATTTGAGGGCCGCATCCGTTGGTGATCCAAATCCGAAGCCGGTACAACTGCATCCAACTGTTGTTTCCTACATCTATTGTTTCTGACTGCTTTTGATATGAAAGGACTGCTCTATTGTGTTAGGAGCATCTTTTCTAGTGAGGAACCCCTTTCGTTTCACGCAAAAAGGTTTCTAGTAGCCCTAGCTATGTTATTTTTAAGATATGGAGGTATACAGTCTTCATTTGCAATTTTAGTTATTCATCTCTCTGTTTATTTCGGTTTGTTTAACTCTCTGTTTTTTTATTACCGGATCTATACATTTTATTTCTGTGTATGCTCTTTGCCCCGTGACTATGTGCGATTTGGGCAAATCAGAAACAGAAAGGAAGGATTTTTCTCATGTGTATGCTCTTTTCCGTCGCGCCTTAGTGTGATCTCAGAAAATCAAAAACATTGAGGAAAATATTTAGTTTCCGGCGAAAGCTAACTTCAAGCCATAAGGTTTGGTTTTTTTTTGCATGTCCATGTTGAGTTGTGTGGTTTTTTGTTTTGTAGGCAAAAAGAGCTTTTTCAAGTAAGCACGCACCCAAAACTTCAAGGACTAAAAAAAAAAAAAACCTTCCTCTTTTCCACAAATTACTTAACCTTTTAAACTAGCTCACTTGGTCCAAAGTTACTTTTATGAAAATAAAGATTTTGGGTTCAAGTCTTTCTTTTGTTGAGTTACTTTTTCAAAAAGCACATGTAACTTATGTTTTAAAGTTACTTTATGTAAAAGTGTTCTCACCCATTATAAAAAGTGAGTCACTTATAATTCTAAAGTCTCTTTATCTTTTATTTGAGTTACATTTAGTGAGTAGCTCATAAAGTACCACTGTAAAAGTGACTTTCACTTATTTATAAAAGTGGATCACATAAATAAGTGAGCTAATTAAATTAAGTTTAGAGGTAGGGGGGAGTTTTTTTTATAACATTATCATTCACTTCCACACATTCACGCACTTCATCGGCATCTTCAACAACTTTTCTTCAAAAAGCCATAACTTTTTCATTCGAAAGCCGTTTTTTTTAATCGGCCTAATTTTTCGAGATCTTTCCATTAGAACACTTAGTTTCAGCATCTACAACTTCAATTTCTGTCAAAATGTAAAGTCCATGCCAAGTTATTCTTGACAACACCAACTACTTCCAATGGTGGTCCTACATTGTGGATTTACTTAAAAGTAAAGGTCTTTACAGAATAGCGTCAGGCCAAGAAACTAAACCTAAAGATGAAGATAAGGCAACCAAATGGGAAAATAGGCAAGATCAAGCACGTGGCTTAATAGGGATGTCTATTTCTCCAGACCTTAGATTCCATATCGCAAAACTTGATACTCCTAATGAAGCAATGAAACAGCTCACTAAAGTTTTTGGAATTAAAAATTAAATTAGAGCCCATCAACTCGAAAATGAGTTGCTTACATTGGACCTCAATAAATTTTCTTCCATTGAAGATTTTTTGTCAAAATTCAAGACCCTCAGACTTCTCTTGGAAGGTGTTAAGGTTAAGAAAGAAGATGGTAGCCTTATCTATTCCATTCTCATTAAGTTGGGACCATCCTACTCTGTGTTTGTTTCCACATTCCATTCTACCAGAGAAGCATTTATTTCTCGAGGACAAGACTACAAGTCCCCCTCTTTTCATGCTTTTTGTGATTCTTTAATCAGAGAACAAGAAAAACTCTTACATCTTGGTCTTCTTAATCTTGGAAACTCTTCTAAGAAAGCCTTAGCTGCCCAGCAACAACCAAATTCATAGAATCCTAAGAAGCAGTATCCTAAAAAGAATGGTTTTAAACCAAACAAGGGTCCTAAGCAATTTCATTCTCAAAATGAAAAATCAATTCAACAAAATGATAAGGCAAATAAAAGCAAAGGGAAGAAAACTGATACACATTGCAACTTTTGTAATCGAGATAGCCACTTCAAATCCAAATGCTTTAAGAAGATGGAAGCCTTGGAAGCAACAATGAAGAAGCATAACATCCATTTGGAGCACTCTTCAACTTCAATTTCATCTTCAGGAATATCACTTTCTGCATGTGGCTGTCAAGCATCTCGATCTGGTTATGCACTAAATGTATCTTCTTCTTCTCATTCTCATGAGTGGCTCATTGATTCTGGAGCTTCTTATCACATGGCCAAAAACAAAGCCATGTTTTCTTCTTTAAATGATTGTAACACCAAAAATATATATGTTGGTGATAATAGATCTCTTAGTGTTGTAGGGACTGGAACTATTCATCTAGACAATGCTCAATTTAATGATGTACTATGTGTTCCAACCTTATCCTACAACCTTCTATCTCTATATCAGATAACTCATTCAAATGAAGGTAAAACCATTGAATTTTCACCTCATGATGTTGTAATTAAGGACCTAAGAGATCCTAGACAGATTTTAGCTACTAGCATTGCTGATGATTCTACAAGGTTGTATAAGTTTAACAACTTTGGGTCATCAACTCTTCCCTCAGTATTTGTTGCTCATAATGATGAAGTGAGCAAACTTTGGCATGAGCGATTTGGTCACTTAAACTATCGCTCCCTTCAAAATCTATGTAAAGAAAATATGGTGACAGGTCTTCCTATGGTATCTTGCAGAGATGGTGTTTGTTCCAGATGTGTACTCGGAAAACATAATCGGGATAGTTTTGAAAAACGTGCCTCTTGGCACGCCTCATCCCCTTTACAGCTTGTGCATAGTGATTTATGTGGTCCACTTCCAGTTGTTTCATTCTCTGGCTACAAGTATTTCTTAACTTTTAATGATGATTTCTCCAGACGCACTTGGGTGTACTTCTTAAAACTCAAGAGTGAAGTATTTAACATGTTCTTGGCCTTTAAGGCCTTTGTTGAGAAACAATCTGGACATCAAATTCTTAAGCTAAGATCTGATAATGGCAGAGAATATGTTAACAACAAATTCATCAACTTTTGCACTGAGCATGGAATTCAAATGCAACATACTATTCCATATACTCCACAACAAAATGGCGTCGCTGAAAGGAAGAATCGCACCTTAAAGGAAATGGCTAATTGTATGCTTCAATCTAAAGGACTTAGTCTTAATTTTTGGGCAGAAGCAATTAACTGTGCAAATTACATAGTAAATCGCACTCCTACTATGGTTTTAAAGAACATCACTCCAGAAGAAGCATGGAGCTCAATTAAACCAGAGGTAAGTCACTTTCGTGTTTTTGGAAGTGAAGCATGGGACCATATTCCAGATGAGAAACATAAAGCTTTAGAACCTAAGAGTGAAAAATGTATTTTTGTTGGATATTCTGAAGATGTCAAAGGATATAGACTTATTCCACTTAAGTCCAAAAATGTTATCATTAGAAGAGATGTAAAGTTTGTTGAAAATATATCGGCCTACGAGCCTAGTTCGACGAATGTATCACCTCTCTCTATCCCTTCTAATTCTGAAAATATTTCTTCTTCAGATGATGGCAGCGAGGATGACAATCCTCCCTCACCTTCTCAGGATCGTCCTTCAGCTCCTCAGCTTCCAAAATCGGTCTGTGCTACTCGAGATGCAGCAGGTGCTCTTGTCGGTGATCCTACAGATCAGCGACATACACGTTCTCAGTGCGATAGAGCCTCTTCTTTACTGGCTCAAGCTTCAACGAATTATGATCCTGACACTTTGTAGGAGTTTCAGGCCATCCAGATTGGGACGCAGCTATGAATGAAGAATATCTTTCACTATTGGCAAATGATACATGGGATCGTGTTCCTCTTCCAAAGGGACGAAAACTTGTTAGATGCAAATGGGTTTACATAACCAAGTATGGACCAGATGGAAAAGTTGATAAACATAAAGCTCGTCTTGTTGCTAAGGGTTTTTCACAAGTTGAAGGCATTGACTATACTGAAACCTTCTCCCCTGTTGCCAAAATGAACTCTATCCACCTTATTCTTTCCCTTGTTGCCTCTTTCAAATGGGAAGTCCATCAGATGGATGTTAAATCTGCCTTCTTACATGGGGACTTGCATGAAGAAATCTATATGGAACAACCTCCTGGCTTTATACAACCAGACTCCAACTTTGTATGTCGGCTTAAGAAATCCCTTTATGGTCTCAAGCAAACCCCTCGGGCTTGGTATGCCAAAATGGATAGCTTTCTTTTAGATACTGGCTTTTCTAGGTGTCATTCTGACAATACAGTCTACACCAAGAAAGTGGGAAAGTCTCTTATCATTGTTGTTCTTTATGTTGATGATATTATCCTTACTGGTAGTGGTCCCAACCTTATAAACCATGTGAATTCCAGCCTTAAAACGCAGTTTGAAATGACAAACTTAGGACACTTGCATTATTTTCTTGATCTTAAAGTCTTGCAATCCAAGGAAGGTAATTCCCTTTCCCAGTCCAAGTATGCCTGTGATCTTCTACGCCACTTTCACATGGAAGACTGTAAGCCAGCCCCTTCTCCCTTTCAGTTTGGAGCCAACTTTCAGTCACTTGTACTTCCCTTGAAGTTGATGCTACCTTATACCATCAGCTTGTAGGAAAATTTTTGTATCTAACCCATACTCGTCCTGACCTTTCCTTTGTTGTTGGCCTTATTGCTCAGTTTATGCAAAACCCACATGAAAGTCATTAGAAAGCAACTAAAAGAATACTTCGTTATGTTCAAGGAACAATTCAGCTTGGGATTCATTATAGTGCCGAAGCATCTCCTCTATTTGTTGGTTTCACTGATTCCAATTAGGCTAGTGACCCTGATGATCGGAAGTCTACTGCAGGTTATGTCTTCACTCATGGTTCTGGACCTGTTACATGGGCTTGCAAGAAACAAAGGGAATTTCTCTTTCTTCAGCAGAAGCAGAGTATCGTGGCGCCGTAGAAGCTAGTAAGGAAGCCTTGTGGCTTCGTCAGATCCTGTCAGAGTTTGGCTTTCAGCAGCAGCATCCGACTACACTTTAGTGTGAATCAAAGTGCCATTCAACTATGCAAAGATCCAATCCAACATCAGCGCAGCAAACACATTGAACTACACATGCACTTCATCAGAAAGCTCATTCATGACCATGTTCTTGAAGTGCAATATTATTCAACCGATGATCAAGTTGCAGACATCTTTACAAAGGCTCTCACAGAGGCGAAGTTTACTAAACTTTGTTTTATGGTTGGAGTTCAGGAAGTTGTCACTAAGGGGGGATGGGCTCTAATGCCTCCTTCCTTCTCCTATTGTGTCATATTTGTACATCCTTCAATCATATCCCAAGTTGTTCTTAAGGGGGGATGTTAGGATATTCTGACACATAGAAAATAGTTAAGTATAACTTGGTCTAGTGTAGTGTTAGGTAAAGTGTGTTTCTTTACTATGGGTAAAGTGTGTTTCTTTACTATGTACATTTGTAACTTACAATCTGACGGTCACGAAATGTTCTAGACATGAAGTGATCTGACGGTTCATTCTCTCCTCGGTATTACCGACACTTGATCTGTGGGTTAACACCTGATTGGTCCATGATCTCTATTTAAAGAGCATGAAGGGTCATTTGTAGGGTGACTGTTCATGACAAAAGCTTATGTAAATTTTCATTCTTTTATTAATAAATTGCCTGAAGTGGCCGCATTGGCTTAGGCCGTGGACTGTTTCCCTCTTTGAGGATTTTAACCATGTCAAGAATACTGGTGTATTGATCTGTGATTTGTTTGTGAGCAGTGTCCTTTGGTGTTCTATATAAGGATCTTACCCTGTAAATTCCTACAAAAGCTAGGGTTGAATTTATTAACAAGGTCTTAGGTGAACCCTAGTGTTATATCAAGTCTTTGTAAGAGTGGTTTGGGAATAATATAAGATATTCGGTTAAATCATTTTATTACAAGCCACTTGGTCTATACTAGATCATATTGTGTCGCAGAATTGGGTAATTTCATGAGGGTCTATATGTAAAGTTGCATTCCCCCTTTGAGTATTGTATTAATTAATATATGATGTAAAAATACTTTAGTACATGGTCCCTCATATTAATCCCCTCTAGTGTCAATTAATTAATTTTTCTGGCAAAAATTAAATAAAAATCCTAAGCCATAAAATTAAATAATTTTGAGTCAAAAATAATTATAGAGATTAATATTTCTCCAAGTGGGACATAATCAAAAAATTTGTGGGTCAAAAAGAAGTCAATTTTTGGAGATTCCCCACCAAGGAAAAAATGGATATTTTACAAAAAAGTTGAGCCTTTGGACCTTGGTTGTTAGATCAGTCAAATTTTTGAGGAAATTAATCCAAAATACTAATTTTTGGATTAATTAATTAAAAGTGGGTTTATAGAAAAATCGATTTTTTCTCAAAATAAAAAATTCAACGGTGGAGATTAAAAGATCATCAAACTATTATCAATGGTTGAGATTATTTTGATGGGGATCAAGCCAACTAACCGTTATTTTCCACTTGGAGGGATTTCTCTATAAATAGAAGTCATTTTACTTCCATTTGGTATCTTTGGGTATCTCTAGATGATGTAAAATTTGTAATGTTGGTATTGAGTCATTGCTCTGCTGGGAACGTTTTAATATCATAATAGAAAAAAATTGTGGTTCAATTCATGGTGTTCTTGTTCCATTGATCTGTGGTACGTGCTAGTTATGTGTTAATCCCGTATTGTGTTGCATTGTTATATGAATTGTTTTTTTCATTTGTCAGTGATAGGAGCATTCTATTGGTAAAATTTATTTTTATCTTAGGTGATCTAATTCACCATTGACCTAACAGTTCTACTTGAGAAAAATTATAAAGATTTGCAGGTACGCTAGCCCTTGGGCTCCAAGCTCACAGATTGTGGGGAAGAGCTTACTATGTTTGGACTCTAGATATGGTGTTTTAATTTTGAAGAAGGGTTTGTGGCCAATATTCTATTTTTTCGAAAGATACATTTATCCACCCTGCTATTATTCAAAATATTTCTCCAAAATTTTAATTTACAAAACATTGTATATTTGTAAATATTTTTTAAATAATTTGTAAAAAAAAAATTATTTCTAAATTTTGTTTTGCAGCAATTGGGGTTTTATTTTTGGGGTTTTTTATTTTTGTATATATTTGGGGTTTTGGGGAAATTCTATTTTCATTTGTACAGGTGAGTTCTCAAGCCATCAAAGAAGATTCGTATTTTGTGGAAGAACCCCGAGAAAATAAATATAGTAAATGAAGGCACCCCTTTCAATATCTTGCTTGGGGACCCCTTCACAACAAAGAGATGGGCACTTTGATGATTCTGACAGTTGATTGACAACTCAGAGCAACCCCAAATGTTGAAATGCTAAGCTCACTTTGCTTAATGTTGGAGATTCTTGATGATGTACCAAGCGAATCCAACCTGCCCCAAGCTATCATGACACTTTGATGGGCATGCCTTGATATGGAGTCCAAATTATGATGATAATCCCCAAGATGATTAGGGAGGGCTTATACCATCTTATGGAGCCCCAACGCGAGAAAGAGAATGCACCACATTGTCTTGATGGCACCCATGGAAATGGCATAGGACACCCAGAGCTAGCTTTTCGACACATGGAGATGTTTTGAGGCTTGATTTGAGGACTCATCCTCAATTCATTATTGAGGATGATGGTTGGAGATGCATCTAGCCCTTTATCTTGCATTTTTGGAGCTTTATTAAACCTTAAAAGGACACGTCATGCTTAGGAGTAGTTTCGACCCACACATGTGGACTATTAGTGGCTTGTCTTATTGTATTGAGCTATTAAGTTGGCTTGTAATCCATTTTCTTCATGTTCACTCAAAAGTAAACTTGTCATAAGGCTTTTAGGCAAATTAATGGAAGTGATTGACCTCATATAAATAGAGGATCACTCGATTATATTTTCTAATCATCACTTGTGAATTTCGACCTCCCTTAGAGGCTCAACTTAGCCTAGATGTAACTTGCTACTTGTGGAGATGTGATCTTTTTGGAACTATTGCTATTGGAGAATGATTTGTGTCATGGAGATGTCTTTTTGGGACTGAAAGAAGGCTATTTCTTGGAATAATTGTAAGTGTAATTGTAGATTTTTATTGTAATTCTTTTGATAAAATTATGTTAGGTTTTTTCTTATTCCATGTCTAAATGCATATCTTTTATGGAAACTATTGCTTGATTATTGCATGTTAAATTTGTTTTCCTTGAATACCAGAAGGGACCTCCTAAAGAGCTTTCCCCCTATTTAATTTCTTCCCTTATAAAAAGATAGTTAGGATTTATCAAGTGAAAACTAGGGCTTCCCCCCTTACTCCATGCATAAATTAAATTTCTATTAAATGTATCCCTAAAGACTCCATAACCTAAGTACGGAAATGCATGGGGAATCCTTATGGTGATCAAAAACCATTAAAAAAAAAATACTTCTCCTCTATTTTTCTAAGTCCTTTTAGGCAAGTCACTAGGGCTAGGGCAGAATTCAATTAGGGAATATTGGATGGACATTCAAGCTTTAGTAGCTTGGATTCACCTTTGTTGGTCCTTGGCACTCAAGCTCTAGCATTTTTCATGGTTGAATTTGCACTAATAGGGCTAACATCATACTCCTAAGCAATTTGTGCCCTAGAAAAACCATAACCTACGCTACAGCTCCAACTTAATTTAAAGGTTTGCCTTCTCCTTTTGTTGATTATATCATTTGCAAACTTTTCTTGGTGTTTATATGCCTAGGCATCCCTTTGTTGATCTATATCTTGAAACCCTAGGTCACAAGTTCCTCTTGTAGGGTTTTGTATATGGTACGTTACTCCTACACATAAAGAATTTTACCCTTTTCCATTGAAGAAGTACCCTTACATAGGCTTTCATTTCTTCACCTTGATCCATCTAACTTAGAATATCCTTTGGTGAATAATATATGATTGGATAGTGTTGTTAGTTGATATTGAAGTGTGGTCATCCCAAGCTTCAAACCTAAAATTGACAACTGTACCAAGTTGTTGACGAACTCAAGTCGCATCGAAAATTTCAAAGCCTCTCACTAATCACTCAATCTTTGTTCAAGCAATGGGGTTTGCAGATGTGGTAACCACCTACTAATGAACCATTCTTTAAGCTATACAACCTGAACAATATAGCTCAGGCAACTCATCAAGTGAATCCCACATAATGTCGCCCACCTTTCTCTTAATCTACTTCAATTTAGTAATGCTTTGTTATTTTGATTTTTGCTTTTGAAATTCCTTTAAAATGTCTACCCACACAATATTGGGCCAATGTCAAAACCTAGTTAGTAGGAACACTTTGCTTGCACTTTATATACCACCACCATGCTCGTGCCTGCAACATGATCTGGAACTTCAACAAGCAAATCTCATCAGTGGCTCTTTGTGTGCTCCATATTGCATCACAAAGAAACCATTGTTGTTCCACTTTGTCTCCTCAGCCATGGAACAATGAAGACATAGAGAGGAAACAATTGGCTATTCCACCATTCCTATTACCTAAACTAAGATTGACAGGGATTTTAGGGCTCCTAACTACTAGACAAATGAGGGTGCCCCTACCTAAACACTTGGTGAATAAGAACACACCATGGATATCTTATAGTTTTTTTCTTGCAGCAACCACACTCACATAATTCATGGTTACCATTGCAAACATACTCTAATTATTCACCACACACATACTCATACTATGTGCAGCAATGGTCGAAAGGGCTAGACAAATGAAAAAAGACATACGAGTTACAACATGGGATGGATTGGAACCATTGTCATTCTAATCTAGCTTTTTCTCAATAACATGGATGTCCACAAATCTAGAAAACCAATGGTCCATATTCTCAAATGTTATTCCTCCCGACTCTGATTTTATGCCCTCTGTAGTAACTTGCAACTCAGTCATCTCGTCCAAGGTCTCTACACCTATGGTCCAAGCATTCGTATAACCTGCTTCATACTACTCTACCATCTCAATTATTTAGGTATTAGGGCAATTGTTGCACTTAGGGTTTCTTAGGAAACTAGGGTTTCTCAGGAAACTAGGGTTTCTCAGGAAACTAGGGTTTCTTCAACAGAATCCTTCATTTATCCAATAATGAAATAAATAGTCCTTTCCAACAATTGTTGAGATGTGTAGCTTGGGAGGTACTCCCACAACCCCTGAGGTACTAGGTTTTTGTGGAGTTTACCCACGAAAAAGTGGTTTCTTAGGCAAAGTACCCAAAGTTGTGGGAAAATACCCAAGTGGAAAATTAATAATTTAATCATTGGATGCTTGAGAAGCGCTCATGAAGGGCTAAGGAGCACCTAGGGCTTCAATGGTGTGGGCGAAAAACAAATGAAAGAAATTTCATCTCATGGTTTATTGGTATTTAAGCATGATTTGCTTAGGACGGCTTGGGCATAAGTGGTGACCCTTCGTGGTTAATGGACTCCACCATGAAGCCTGTAAAAGGAAATAGGATTAAGCTCATTTGGAGACATCAAAGGAGTATCTTCTCTCATGTGATTTCTATCCAAGAAGAGTGTGAGTACCATAGTGGGCCACAGATCCTTGAGGAGGGACGAACTAGAGCTTGTATGGTCTATTATGTACTTAGATGAAGGTCGAGTAGCTCAGGTGTGAGGACAATTTGAAGCTTGAACTTTTGTGCCCTTGGGAAGGTTTATTCATGTAGGAGGAGGACGTTTCCCTGTGGTGAAAGTTTGTGCCTTAATTAAGGCTTTGGCCTAGTTTGCATACTTGTAAATCTTTGTCCCAAAGTTCCGTTTATATTCACTCAGGTTCCATGTACGAGAAGGAGGGCTAAGACCCTACAAACCTCTATTTTTGTGACTGTGTGACGATCGTTAGGCTTTAGGGAAGTGCACTGGAGGTTTTGTAGAGTGGTATGACCTTAGGGAAGTTGAATCTTGTCTCTAAGTGTGAACGAGAGTTGCGAACAAGGAGGATAAAGGAGTTGGGCTTGTGACAATGCAGAATCGTTGAAGATAGATGCTAATTTGATGAGTGTTGAAGGTTTGTTCAAAAGGTGTTTGGACAACGTGATTGTTGTGCCCTAGACTAGTCATCTTGAGTGTGCTAAGGAACTGTGTCTAGGTTGGTTTGTGTGCCCTATGTTTAGTGGTTTAATGTGACAAATTCACAGTTACAGGGATGTTGGTAGAATACCTTATGTGCAACGACATTGGTGTGTGATAAATCATTGTAAGAAGACAGTTTACGTAGCTCATGAATAGAGATCCTTGGAGCAACTAGGAGACTATTAGGAGTTGTGTATTGAAGACCGTAAGTACAGTGACTTAGGTGCAGCTGAGTCATCGTTGAAGGGCAACTTATGTTCAGTGATACTTGGACGAACATTGACAATTGATAGAAGGCAGATTGAAGAGTTGAGCATGCAAGCAAACTTGAAGTTGCATGGGACCTTGTGAGCAGCAGTGGTAGAGGCATTGGAGTATCAGTACCTTTTGCAAGATAGGTGGCAAAAGGTTGGCAAAGGACCCATCAAGTGTTCAAGGTACATGGACTAAAAGGGTTGGTGTGAGCACTCCTTCAGCAAGTAAGTCAAGTGTGCCTTGTTCTAAGTTAGATTTATTGCCATATGTTGTTCACATCAAGCCCTAGTTTTCCTTGTATTAGGGTTAATTGTAAGGGCCATGATCCCCGATATGGCAGCTCTATGTTTGTTGTATTAAAATTGTAATATAACAAGTTTTAGGTTGTTGAAAAATTCTTATGTACTATATTGATTCATTGTTGTACATTTTTCGCTGTGCAAAGTGCTTGTGTTGTGGCATTTTAGGGTGTTTGTGATCATGTTTTAGATATAGACCTAATTTTGAAGTGTTGAGGAAAAATCAACAACAATAACAAAATTAAATGAGTAATTATAATTCTTAAACCCACAATAAATAATATTGGCCAACCATCAATAAGGGGTTTTGAAGCACAAAATTGTATACGACAGTAATTCTAACACTTAAGTAAATTACCAACAGCAAATGATCTTAGTTCCTGAACTGATCCGCAAATTAGACAAAAAAGAGTGATAAATTTGCTACTCTTCTATTGCAATTGTTACTTGTTCCTTGAAGATACGAAAAGCCATAAGAAGAGACCCTTGCACCTCTGATAATGTAACTACTACTCAATGATCAGCAATATAACATTGCATTCAGTATCATAAAGCAATTTAACAACAATTCTAGTAATATGATCCAAGTCCAACAGAGTTTATGTTATAAACAGATATTTCCCACTTGTCTTATAAGTCGAGTTGATGCTTTGATTTGGTAGTTGGACTGTTTAGGCAATGATCAAACCTTGAATACTTTCAAACCCCCTTTGACTGATTCAAGATGCCTTCTAAACTCTACTTTAGGAGCACGACTTCTCCTTAAAGCTTCAAGTCTAGCAGAGAGGAATTAATCCTCTGCGAGAGCTTAGAAACCCAACCGTATCTACCATAGGGCTTGGACTAGTCTCAATATGGTCGTGGATCTATAAAAAACTACAACTAGCCCTCTCAAATGACCTCAAGTGGGCTAGAAATAGTTCAGAAACCCTCGTCCAACCTCAAAAATATTTCGACCTTCCTTAGAAGAGTCCACCTATATGAATTTCAATGAGAAGACCGCATAGGGCACTTCGTTCTGCTTTAGAAGGTTTGCCTTTGCTATGCCTCAGAACGGATTCGCATGTCTTAGCCTCAAATCGCAAAAACCCTCGTCCCAATCTCATAAATGTTTCGGCCTGCCTCAGAAGATTAGGAGATTCATTCCTGTTTGTCTCAAACAAACTCGCAAACCTTTAAGAATTTAAACGAGTTGCCTTGGAATTTCCACAAAGTCTCCGCTATTTCTTTAGATATTTGATTCCCTATGGCCAGAACAAAGAAAAGTGACTAGGTATGGTGGGATCGTGTTAAAATTGGCAATTAGGGCCAAATTCCACCTTAGGACAGCTCATATGATGGAGATGGTTATTGCATTGAATTCCTCTTTTCCAGGGATCCAATTTTGTTATAAAGATCATCTCATTCTGACAAGAAAAAGTGGAATTTTGAATTTATTCTCTCTCATCCACAATTGTCAAGGTTGGCCTCAGTCAAATGTAGGCTCAAGAAGCCCAATGGATGTGTCTCCTCACCCTCAACGAATTGTATAAATAGGAGTGACCTCTCTCCTCATTTGGACATCACTCATCACATCAGTCATCTCTCTCTCTTCTCTTGATTGGTTAGTACAGCTTGGGCATCCTCTCTCTCTTCTTCGCACATGTGGCAGGAGGCCGAAATTTCAAAGAAGCGACCAAAGTTGACCAAGGCTCCTTTGACCATCTTTGACTTCAGTTTTCAGGGTAGACTTCCAATTTTCCTAGGTCGAGTTGTTGGGCACAAAAACTGAGGTGTTTTGAGCAGTTTGACAGGCGTTGATATTTGCATTGACTTCAAATTTGACCACAGAAAATTACAGCAGTATTTCTCTCTCCTTTGACTGAGTTTGACCGAACTGTTTTGGGTTGACTTTGACTCTCCTTGAAAGTCGAATTGGATTGTTGTTGACCGAGTTGCTTGGACGATGTTTTGGTTCTAATTTGACCAGCGTTGACTTTCTGGTTAGGGCTGCAGTTGACTATTGTTGACTACTAACTTTGACAGGGTTGTTTTGACTATGTATTGGGCAAGTGAATTTGATCTATGTACTCTCTCTCTCTGTTGAACTATTGAATAATAATAAGAAGATTTGATTAAAGGGTTTTCCCCACATTGGGGTTTTTCCCTAACATCCGCCAAATCATGTGTCCTCTTGTCTTGGCTTGTCTTCTACACTTGTTTTTATTTTCTATCTGCATTTACTGTCAATGTGATTAAGTTAATGTGATTGCTACTGGATATAATTGGAAATTGTAATTGGGCGGATAAGGAACATTGAAGTGAATTGTGCTAAAGCATAGAACATACCATTGTTATCTAAAATTAACAGATCACCTCCACTAAAACTAGTCGAAGGCTAAAATGGGGTCGTAAGACACTCAAAGACTCAGGCTCAAAGAAAAAGAAAGACAAGCAATCTAATCCAATGATGCCTCAAATGAATATAATCCTCTTGTACTTACAAATTTCCTTGAGGGGATATTTTTCTCCTTAATTAATTGAATGGGGTTCACAACAAACCCCAACTTTGGGCTTTTTTGCCCCAGTTGCCCCAAAACTTGCCCTTCGTTGCCCAAACATTGGGTATTTTGGGGTTTTCCCTATAGCCTATGGAAATCAAAGGGCCACTTTGTCCCTTGGGCCAATTGATCCGTTGGGGACATTACACCCTCCAACTCTTTTTATTCTCCTCGTCAACACATTTTTTTGAACCTCCATGTTGAGATCGATGACCAAAGCTCCTTTCTACATTTTTATCATCCTCTAGATTGACCACACTCTAGATACATTTGATGGTTATATCTTCTCATGAGGGAGTCTTTGCTAGTGAAGATCTTTCTCATCTTCACCCACCACTAGCTATCAACAACTTTTGTGCACTTTTGGTGTCAGATCCATCATTGGCTTTCAAGATTCTCTACATCTGCCATAGCAAATTTTTAAGTAGTTTGAATCTTCAACATTAACATAGGGCTTACACTTCCATCTTAATAAGGTTCAGCAACATACCCCATTCCATGGTCAGCGTCTTAATGTTAGGATATTCCAACACATAGGAAATAGTTAAGTATAACTTGGTCTAGTATAGAGTTAGGTAAAGTGTGTTTCTTTACTATGTACATTTTGTAACTTACAATTAGACGGTCACGATATGTAGTGATCTGACGGTTCATTCTCTCCTCGGTATTACCGACACTTGATCCGTGGCTTAACACCCGATTGGTCCATGATCTCTATTTAAAGAGCATGGAGGGTCATTTGTAGGTTAACCGTCCATGAGAGAAGCTCATGTAAATTTTCATTTTTTATTAATAAATTGTCTGAAGTGGCCGCGTTGGCTCAAGCCATGAACTGTTTCCCTCTTTGAGGGTTTTAACCACGTCAAAAGTACTGGTGTACTGATCTATGATCTGTTTGTGAGCAGTGTCCTTTGGTGTTCTGTCTGAGGAACTTACCCTGTAAATTCCTACATGGTACTAAAGCTATTTGAGGGCAGCGTCTGTTGGTGATCCAAATCTGAAGCCGGTAGAACTGCATTCGACCGTCGTTTCCTAGATCTACTGTTTCTGACTACTTTCGGGCCGAGAGGACTGCTCTATTGTGTTGGGAGCATCTGTTCCAGTGAGGAACCCCTTTCGTTTCATGCAAAAAGGTTTCCAGTAGCCCTAGCTACGTCATTTTTAAGATCTAAAGGTATACATTGTTTATTTGCAGTTTACAGTTATTTTCTCTCTGTTTATTTCGGTTTCGGTTTATTTAGCCTTTTTAATTAACGGATCTATACCTTTCATTTCTGCGTATGCTCTTTGCCCCGCGACTCCGTGCGATCTGGACAAATCAGAAACAAAAAGGAATGATTTTTCTCATGTGTATGCTCTTTTCCGTTGCGCCTTAATGTAATCTCGGAAAATCAGAAACATTGAGAAAAATATTCAGTTTCCGGCTAAAGCTAACTTCGAGCCGCAAGGTTCGTTTTTTTGTATGTCCGTGTTGGGTTTTTTGTTTTTTGTTTTGTAGGGAAAAAGAGCTTTCTCAAAGTAAGCACGCAAACCAAAGCTTCAAACCCCCCTCTCTCTCTCAAACTTTTTATATAGCTCACTTGGTCCAAAGCTAATTTATGAGAGTAGAGGTCTTGAGTTCAAGTCTCCTTTTTGTGGGGGCGGATTTTTCATTTCCACAAATTCCCGCACTTCGTCGGCATCTTCATCAAATTTTCTTCAAAAAGCCATAACTTCTTCATCCGGAAGCCGTTTTCAGAACCGTTTTTTTTTTAAACAGCCTAATTTTTTATTCAAAAAGCCATAACTTCTTCATTCGGAAGCCGTTTTCAGAACCGTTTTTTTTAAACAGCCTAATTTTTTGAGATTTTTCCATTGCAACACTTACTTTCAGCATGTATAGCTTCAGTTTCTATTAAAATGGAAAGTCCATGCCAAGTTATTCTTGACACCACCAACTACTTCCAATGGTGGTCCTACATTGTGGATTTACTTAGAAGTAAAGGTATCTACAAAATAGCCTCAGGCCAAGAAACCAAACCGAAAGATGAAGATAAGGCAGCTAAACGGGAAAATAGGCAAGATCAAGCACGTGGGTTGATAGGGATGTCTATTTATCCAGATCTTAGATTCCATATTGCAGAACTTGATACTCCTGATGAAGCATTGAAACAGATTACTAAAGTTTTTGGAATAAAAAATGAACTTAGAGCCCATCAACTTGAAAATGAGTTGCTTACATTGGACCCCAATAATTTTTCTTGCATTGAAGATTTTTTGTCCAAGTTCAAGACCCTTAGACTTCTCTTGGAAGGTGTTAAGGTTAAGAAAGAAGATAGTAACCTTATCTATTCCATTCTTACTAAGTTGGGACCAGCCTACTCTGTGTTTGTTTCCACCTTCCATTCTACAAGAGAAGCCTTCATTTCTCAAGGACAAGACTACAAGTCCCCTTCCTTTGATCCTTTTTGTGATTCTTTAATAAGAGAACAAAAAAAACTCTTACACCTTGGTCTTCTTAATCTTTGAAACTCTTATAAGCAAGCGTTAGCCGCCCAGCAGCAACCAAATCCAAAGAATCCTAAGAAGTTGTATCCTAAAAGGAATGGTCCTAAACCAAACAAGGGTCCTAAGCAATTTCAGCCTCAAAATGAAAAATCATTTCAACAAAATGATAAGACAAATAAAAACAAAGGGAAGAAGACTGATAGACATTGCAACTTTTGTAATCGAGATGGCCACTTAGAATCCAAATGCTTTAAGAAGATGGAAGCCTTGGAAGCAGCAATGAAGAAGCATAACATCCATTTGGAGCATTCTTCAACTTCAACTTCATCTTCAGGAATGGCACTTTCTGCATGTGGTTGTCAAGCATCTCGGTCTGCCTATGCACTAAATGTATCTTCTTCTTCTCATTCTCATGAGTGGCTCATTGATTCTGGAGCTTCTTATCACATGGCCAAAAACAAAGCCATGTTTTCTTCTTTAAATGATTGTAACACCAAAAATATATATGTTGGTGATGATAGATCTCTTAGTGTTGTAGGGACTGGAACTGTTCATATAGACAATGGTCAGTTTAATGATGTATTATGTGTTCCAACCTTATCCTGCAACCTTCTATCTGTATATCAGATAACTCATTTAGGTGCAGGTAAAATCGTTGAATTTTCACCTCACGATGTTGTAATTAAGGACCTAAGAGATCCTAGACAGATTTTAGCTACTGGCATTGCTGATGATTCTACAAGGTTATATAAGTTTCACAACTTTGGGTCATCAAATCTTCCCTCAGTATTTGTTGCTCATAACGATGAAGTGAGCAAACTTTGGCATGAGCGATTTGGTCACTTAAACTATCGCTCCCTTCAGAATCTATGTAAAGAAAATATGGTGACAGGTCTTCCAATGGTATCTTGTAGAGATGGTGTTTGTTCCGGATGTGTACTCGGAAAACATCATCGGGACAGTTTTGAAAAACGCGCCTCTTGGCACGCCTCAGCCCCTTTACAGTTTGTGCATAGTGATTTATGTGGTCCACTTCCAGTTGTTTCATTCTCTGGCTACAAGTATTTCTTAACTTTCATTGATGATTTCTCCAGACGCACTTGGGTATACTTCTTAAAACTCAAGAGTGAAGTATTTAACATGTTCTTGGCCTTTAAGGCCTTTGCTGAAAAACAATCTGGACATCAAATTCTTAAGCAAAGATCTGATAATGGCGGAGAATATGTTAACAACAAATTCATCAACTTTTGCACTGAGAATGGAATTCAAATGCAACATATTGTTCCATATACTCCACAACAAAATGGTGTAGCTGAAAGGAAGAATCACACCTTAAAAGAAATGGCTAATTGTATGCTTCAATCTAAAGGACTTAGTCTTAATTATTGGGCAGAAGCAATCAACTGTGCAAATTACATAATAAATCGCACTCCTACTAAGGTTTTAAAGAATATCACTCCAGAAGAAGCATGGAGCTCAATCAAACCAGATGTAAGTCACTTTCGTGTTTTTGGAAGTGAAGCATGGGCCCATATTCCAGATGAGAAACATAAAGCTTTAGAACCTAAGAGTGAAAAATGTATTTTTGTTGGATATTCTGAAGATGTCAAAGGATATAGACTTATTCCACTTCAGTCCAAAAATGTTATCATTAGAAGAGATGTAAAGTTTGCTGAAAATATATCAGCCTACGAACCTAGTTCGGCGGATGTGCCACCTCTCCCTATCTCTTCTACTTTTGAAAATATTTCTTCTTCAGATGATGAAAGCGAGGATGACAATCCTCCCCCACCTTCTCAGGATCCTCCTTCAACTCCTCAGCTTCCAAAATGGGTCCGTGCTACTCGGGATGCAGCAGGTGATCTTGCCGGTGATCCTACAGATCAGTGACGTACACATTCTCAGTTTGATAGAGCCTCTTCTTTACTGGCTCAAGCTTCAGTGAATTATGATCCTGACATCTTTGCAGAAGCTTCAGGCCATCCAGATTGGGAAGCAGCTATGGATGAAGAATATCATTCATTATTGGCAAATGATACATGGGATCTTGTTCCTCTACCAAAGGGACGAAAACTTGTTAGATGCAAATGGGTTTACAGAACCAAGTATGGACCAAATGGGAAAGTTGATACACATAAAGCTCGTCTTGTTGCTAAGGGTTTTTCACAAGTTGAAGGCAGTGACTATACTGAAACCTTCTCCCCTGTTGCCAAAATGAACTCTATCCGTCTTGTTCTTTCCCTCGCTGCCTCTTTCAAATGGGAAGTCCATCAAATGGATGTTAAATCCGCCTTCTTGCATGGGGACTTGCATGAAGAAATCTATATGGAACAACCTATTGGCTTTATACAAACAGACTCCAGCCTTGTATGTCGGCTTAAGAAATCCCTTTATGGTCTCAAGCAAGCTCCTCGAGCTTGGTATGCCAAAATGGATAACTTTCTTTTAGAAAATGGCTTTTCTAGGTGTCATTCTGACAATACTGTCTACACCAAGAAAGTGGGCAAGTCTCTTATCATTCTTGTTCTTTATGTTGATGATCTTATCCTGACTGGTAGTGATCCCAACCTTATAAATCATGTGAAGTCTAGCCTTAAAAGGAAGTTTGAAATGACAGACTTAGGACACTTACATTATTTTCTTGGTCTTCAAGTCTTGCAATCCAAGGAAGGTATTTTCCTTTCCCAGTCCAAGTATGCCTGTGATATTCTACGCCATTTTCACATGGAAGACTGTAAGCCAGCCCCTTCTCCCTTTCAGTCTAGAGTCAAACTTTCAGTCACTTGTACTTCTCCTGAAGTTGATGCTACCTTATACCGTCAACTTGTAGGAAAACTTTTGTATCTAACCCATACTCGTCCTGACCTTTCCTTTGTCGTTGGCCTTGTTGCTCGGTTTATGCAAAACCCACGTGAAAGTCATTGGAAAGCAGCTAAAAGAATACTTCGTTATGTTCGAGGTACAGTTCAATTTGGGATTCATCACAGTGCCGAAGCATCTCCTCTATTGGTTGGTTTCACTGATTCTGATTGGGCTGGTGACCCTGATGATCGGAAGTCTACTGCAGGTTATGTGTTCAATCTTGGTTCTGGACCTATTACATGGGCTTGCAAGAAACAAGGTGCCATTTCTCTTTCTTCAACAAAAGCAGAGTATCGTGGTGCCGTAGAAGCTAGTAAGGAAGCCTTGTGGCTTCGTCAAATTCTGTCAGAGTTTGGCTTTCAGCAACAACATCCGACTACACTTTGGTGTGATAATAAAAGTGCCATTCAATTATGCAAAGATCCAGTCCAACATCAACGCAACAAACACATTGAACTGCACATGCACTTCATCAGAAAGCTCATTCACGACCATGTTCTTGAAGTGCAATATTGTTCAACAGATGATCAAGTTGCAGACATCTTTACAAAGGCTCTCACAGAGGCGAAGTTCACTAAACTTCGATTTATGGTTGGAGTTCAGGAAGTTGTCACTAAGGGGGGATAGGCTCTAGTGCCTCCTTCCTTCTCCTATTGTGTCATATTTGTAAATCCTTCAATCCTATCCCAAGTTGTTCTTAAGGGGGGATGTTAGGATATTCCAACACATAGGAAATAGTTAAGTATAACTTGGTCTAGTATAGAGTTAGGTAAAGTGTGTTTCTTTACTATGTACATTTTGTAACTTACAATCCGACGGTCACGATATGTAGTGATCCGACAGTTCATTCTCTCCTCGGTATTACCGACACTTGATCCGTGGCTTAACACCCAATTGGTCCATGATCTCTATTTAAAGAGCATGGAGGGTCATTTGTAGGTTAACCGTCCATGAGAGAAGCTTATGTAAATTTTCATTCTTTTATTAATAAATTGCCTGAAGTGGCCGCGTTGGCTCAGGCCGTGGACTGTTTCCCTCTTTGAGGGTTTTAACCACGTCAAAAGTACTGGTGTATTGATCTGTGATCTGTTTGTGAGCGGTGTCCTTTGGTGTTCTGTCTGAGGAACTTACCCTGTCAATTCCTACACTTAATCCACATGGGGATTTCATCAAACAATGTTCCACACAGCGCCTTCTTGAAAAATTCTAAGGCTCGGAAAATAATTCCCATGCATAACCTTCCACGATTATTTAACCTAGAAATTTTACCACCCACCTCCATTCATGATCATATGCTTTGATCTTTGACAAATTCTCAATGGTCTAGTCAAGCTTCAACAGTGGGAATCAATGGCAAGGCAGTTTTGGGAGCCTTCCAACCATTCATACAAATTTACTAGGAATTTTGTCTACAAAATCTAATGTAAGCACTCAAATAATTCCACAATTAGTGAAGAATGAATTCCTTTGCTTCATTTTCACCATGCAACTTCGAACTATCAATTAACGCAAAATCACATTTGAAATCTAGCGTATACTTTACAGCGCTGAGAATCCTTCATGGTATCTTCATAAAACGAGCAATCATCCAACTATAAAGCTAGTCTAGTGATTTTAACGTAAACTACCAACCAAATGTCAATCCCATACCCTCACACATCTTGATTTTGGATCATCAACAAGATTATCATGCCTAACCAATGATTCTGGTTTGAGTGAAGGGTTCATCTTCTCAACCTTATAATATGGTAGAAAAAGCTTAGCATGCCTAACCAATTATTTTGCTTTGAATGAAGGGTGCATTTTTGTTAAGGCCATGGTAGAAGAGTTCAACATTTAATACCACCAACAACAAGGGAGTTCAACAATCAAATACCACCAACATCAAGGTACATAAAGGACTTCATGTTGTAGATCAAATGTCAATCCCATACCTGATCCGGATTTAAACAGGAACGCAACAAATTACAGAGATAACCATATACACAAAGATGCAGCGGAAATAATACTTCATTTCATTAATGGAAAATACTGAAATATGCTTACAAACAGAAATGGAAATAAACTAGATGGGGCGATAGTAGCTTATCTCTGAGAAGAGATGTGATGGCTACATGCCTCTGAACTGTGTTACAATGAGGCTCGAAGGCCTATTTATTGTTGAGAAACAATGGAAAAACCCTTAACATTCCAAAACCTAACCCTAGGAGATGAAACGCCAAACTGTGGGCCCCGTTTGGGGGTAAGTTGGTACATCAACTTCCCGGGGTCGTAACTTTGGCATATGATCTCCGTTTGACGAGTACAATAGCTCATTAGAAAGATCTATCCGAGCACTATCATTGTTGGAACGGGCAACACTAGTCCATTCCATGGACTCGTGTTGCCTCCAGATTCCCCAAAAAACGTCGTTTAGGGCCTCAAAACGGCTCCGGAAGTTCAGGACCCGAAAAACTGCTAAAAATAGTAAGTTGTGCTACAATTAAGGAAACTGAAAATGCTGAGAAAGACAATGGTGGGGGTCCAGGTGGACTTGGCAGGTGGCCACCAATATCCACCTGGATCATTCCTCCCCCCTTAGGAAGCAATGGTCCCCATTGCGTTGAGCTCCTCCATGAGATGAGGAAACTTCTGCTGAACTTGTTCCCTGGTGAGCCACTTGCCCTGCTGAAGGAGTTGGCCCGCTTTGACAACTCGATACAGTTGGATATTCTGTTGGCGAGTGTTCTTGATCTGTGTGTCCATGATCAGATCAGTTGCAGCTTGTTCCATGCAATCTGGATTTAATTCTGTGGGTTTGAGCTGTTCTGCAATGTCGGATGTGTCTAGCAATGGTGGAAAGTATGGCCGAAGGCGGTCCACATTGAATACTGGGTGCAGGCCAAGGAATGGGGGAATGCTGAGCTCAAATGCATTGTCTCCGATAGCGTTAGTAATGGTGTAAGGACCATATCGGAGTGGTCTCAATTTCCGATAGGCTCCAGTAAGACGTTCATTTTGCAAATGCAACCAGACTTTGTCGCCCACCTGAAACTTGTGTAGCACCCGATGTTGATCATGTCGCTGCTTGTACTTGGCATTTGATTTCTCAAGAATGTCATGGACCTGCTGGCGAATATGTTGGATGCGCTCAATGAAGCTGGTGGCCTTATCTGTTTCGGACTGGACATGAGCTGAATTCATGTGAGTAGCTGCAAGTGGCATGGCCACATCAATGGGGCATAGTGGCTGGAATCCCAAACCCACCTGAAAAGGGCTATGGCCAGTGGAGCTGTGAAGAGCTCGATTGTAGCTGTGCTGAACGTAGGGGAGGCTCTCGTCCCATGTGCGTGGATGCTTTGAGTTATACATGCGCATAATGTGCACAATCATCCTATTGACAACCTCTGGCTGGCCATCAGTTTGAGGATGGAAGGCTGTGGACTTCGTGAGTTTGGTGTCCAGCATTGACCAGAGACTGGACCAAAAGGTGCTGAGAAACCGACTGTCCCGATCTGAGATGATAGACTGTGGGATCCCAAAGTGCACCCACACTCGTTCAAAGAAGAGTTTAGCAGTGGCTTCTGCTGTGATATTCTTCTTGCAGGCCATCATAATGGCCATCTTTGAGAACCTGTCGACGACCACAAAAACACAGTCATTTCCATGCTTAGTGGAAGGAAGGCCTGACATGTAATCCATGGAGATGGATTCCCAAGGTCGACTAGGGGTAGGCAATGGGGTATAGAGGCCTTGCTTCTTAATGGTCGGTTTGGCAATGACACAGGCAGTACATGATCGGATGTACTTCCCAACATCCTGTCGAAGATTCGGCCAATAAAAATAGTTTTGCAGTACTGCCACTGTTTTCTCGACCCCGAAATGCCCAGCAGCCCGACTGTAGTGTGCTTCCCAAATCATCTTGGCACGCTCGCTTGAAGGAACACAAAGGTGTCCGAGGTGGCATAATAGGGCATCCTGGAGGTGAAAATCTGCAACCTGCCGACCCTCCAAGAGTGTCTGGTATGTGTGGCCGAATTCTGGGTCGCTTTTGTAGAGGAGTGGCCAATCAGAAGTCTCGTGCCCGCAAGAGTTGAGCACGGTGGTTAGCGCCATGATCGGTGGTCGACTGAGGCAATCTGCAACATTATTGGTGCTGCCCTTTTTATACTTGATATTCAAGTGAAACTGTTGCAGGTATGTAGACCACTTCTGATGGCGATCATTCTGCAATTTCCCTTGGGTCTGTATGAACTACAGAGGTCGGTGGTCTGTGTGGATGACCGTTTCCTTCCCCAAAATGTAATGTTTCCATTGTCGGCAGGCCTGTACAATGGAATACATCTCTTTATCATAAGTGGGGTACTTCCGGACTGTGTCTGAAAGTGTTTCACTGTGATATGCCACTGGATGTCCATGTTGAGTAAGGACTGCCCCAATAGCATAGTCAGAGGCATCTGTCTCGACCTCAAATGGTTGTTGTAAATCTGGTAACGCGAGCACTGGTGCCGTGCAGAGGCGATCCTTCAACTCCCTGAATGCCTTCTGTTGAGATTCAGACCAAAAGAATTTTGCTTTCGCCCCGCCCTTGGTGACTTGACTCAAGGGCCAAGAAATATGAGAAAATCCCAACACAAACCTGCGGTAGAAGTTGGCAAGACCTAGAAAGCTGCGGAGCTCTGTTAGAGTGGTTGGAGAGGGCCAATCCCGAATGACTTGGACCTTGGCTGGATCGACATGCACCCCCTGTTCATCAATGATGTATCCCAGATACTGAACCTCGGTCATGCCAAAAGTGCATTTCTCCAAATTGGCACATAGCTTGTGTTGCCGCAGTGTTTGGAGAACCTGTCGGATGTGGTGGAGGTGCTCTTCCCAACTCTGGCTGAAGATCAGAATGTCATCCAAGTATACTACTACAAAGGAGTTGGTGAATGGCCGCAAGATGTCATCCATTAGCCTCATAAAGGTTGCAGGAGCATTCGTCAATCCGAAAGGCATGACCAACCATTCGAAGAGGCCCTCCTTGGATTTGAAGGCAGTCTTCCACACATCTGAGGGTTCAATTGGTACCTGGTGATATCCTGACTTCATATCGATCTTGCTGAAATATTTCGCCCCCTTTAGTTGGTCTAGGAGGTCATCAATCCGCGGGATCGGGTACCTATTACGAACAGTGATCTTGTTCAGCGCCCGATAGTCAATACAGAGTCTCCACGTCCCATCCTTCTTCTGTACCAACACTATCGGGCTCCCACAGGGCGAAGAAATCGGACGGATGTGACCTTTCTGCAGGAGCTCCTGAATCTGCCTCTTGATTTCATTGTTCTCCAGAACGGAGCGCCGATAAATTGGTCCATTGGGTAGCGGCGCACCTGGGGTCAGATCGATGGAGTGCTTGACTTGACAGTGCAGAGGAACCCCTACCGGGGAGGTGAAGATGTCTTCATACTCCTCCACAATCTTGTCCATCTGTAGCTGCCGTGCAGAGGGACCCCGTTTGGAGGCCGCGGCCACTGTCTTCTTCTTCCCTTGAGGGCGTATCATCAGGAAAACAAATTTCCTGGTTTTGGAAATGATCTTACTGCATTGTTTTGCAGTAATCAAAGAGATGGCGGCAGGTGGTGCTACCTCTGGTATCCTGAACAACTTATTTCCCAATGTAATAATAACAGCACGGGGCCTTGATTCATACACAGCATGTCGCTTCCACAAGTATGGTTGTCCTAGTAATACATCACAAACTTCAAGGGGAGCAATGTCACACAATACCTCATCCGTGAAGGGCTTGATGTTGTATGGAAGGCGACACTGCTGGCTTACGCGAAGATCTCGCCCTTGGTGAAGCCACCCAATGGTGTATGGTTGTGGATGTGCTGTGGTTGGTAAGCCCAACCGCTTCACGACCTCTGCCGAAATGAAGTTCTTTTGACTCCCGCTATCAACAATGAACTGTATCGGGGAGCCCTTTACCCACATCTGGGAGTGGAAGAGACGCTCCTCCTCCTCTGGATCTTCGGGTTCATTTTTCTGGATCTTTGCGGTAGCAACAGTGGCGCTGGGATCCGCATCAATGATCTGCTTCCCTTTTTCATACCCCTTGTCGGGTTCTGACTCAGAGTCGGAACATGCATCTGATTCTGAAACCTTTAGCTCAGCCACCAGTGACTGCTTGGCCTGACACTCACTTGTGTTGTGAGTGGAGCTCTTATGGAACTCGCACCATTTTCCAGTGTCCTTTCTCGGCTTCGCGGCGTTGCTCTTTGCTTGCAGCTTCGGCTGGTTGTCTTGGGCTGTCCCGCCTTGGCTTTGTCCTTTGTTCTGTGGTTTAGGGGCACCTTTCCCCTGCTTTGGATTCGCAGATCCAAAGTCTCGCTTCTTTTGTTTAAACTTCTGCTCGACCTTGACGGCATACCGGTATGCTGCGCCGAGCGAGGGGATGTTTAGGAACTATATTTCTTCCTGGATGTACTTGTGCAGGCAGCCACGGTATTTGAGTATCAAATGTTGCTCCGAATCCTTGATACCCAACTTTGTGCGAAGGGTATGGAAAAGATTGGTGAACTCCGGCACGTCTTGGTCCCTTCCCTGCCGCAGCGTGGTCCACTTTATGTATTCATCCTCATAGCTTCCTACAGGGTAGTACTGCTCCTTGATGGCATCCCGGAACGAATCCCAGGTGGGTGCGGCTGAAAATAGTGAGCCAGTACTTTCATCCTTCTGCTCGCAGTAGGTTTCCCACCAGTCCTTGACGTGGGGGGCTGCTTTGAGAAGAGCAAAAACAATCTTTTCCCGACTCGAAAATTCATGAACAGAAAAATAACCCTCTAGCAGATTTAACCATTTATCTACGGCATCGGCGTCTATCTGACCCTCGAATATGGGGATTTCAAAATTAACTTGTACCTTAAAGGGTGTGGCGTTTCCAGAGGAGCTGCTGGAAGCCGATGCGCCGCTTCTGGGTAGCCGCTGAAGGATCTGCGCAAAGTTGTCCATCATCGCGTTCCGTTGTCACTCGAGCGCTTCTTCGAGCAAGATTTTGAAGGGATCTCCTGCCCCCTCGTCTTTCTTCTCGTCCGCCATGGGAGGCCGTCGGGATTTGCGAGGTTGGTCTTGCAAAGGTTCAACCAGTTCAAACCCTAACTCCTTATATCCCGACCTTGTTGGGGACATGCAAAGAAAAACAGAGAAAAAGCAGACCGCTCTGATACCACTGATCCGGATTTAAACAGGAACGCAACAAATTACAGAGATAACCATATACACAAAGATGCAGCGGAAATAATACTTCATTTCATTAATGGAAAATACTGAAATATGCTTACAAACAGAAATGGAAATAAACTAGCTGGGGCGATGGTAGCTTATCTCTGAGAAGAGATGTGATGGCTACATGCCTCTGAACTGTGTTACAATGAGGCTCGAAAGCCTATTTATTGTTGAGAAACAATGGAAAAACCCTTAACATTCCAAAACCTAACCCTAGGAGATGAAACGCCAAACTGTGGGCCCCGTTTGGGGGTAAGTTGGTACATCAACTTCCCGGGGTCGTAACTTTGGCATATGATCTCCGTTTGACGCGTACAATAGCTCATTAGAAAGATCTATCCGAGCACTATCATTGTTGGAACGGGCCTCAAAACGGCTCCGGAAGTTCAGGACCCGAAAAACTGCTAAAAATAGTAAGTTGTGCTACAATTAAGGAAACTGAAAATGCTGAGAAAGACAATGGTGGGGGTCCAGGTGGACTTGGCAGGTGGCCACCAATATCCACCTGGATCAATACCCTCACACATGACAAAATCAAGTGAAAACATTGCAATCCATCAAACCTTGAAATCTTGAAAACTGTTAAGTATGGTGGATTTTGAGTGAGATCCAAAATTCCACTTTCTCCTAGTGAAATCCAATGAGGTTGGAACCACTTTCAAACATCCTGAAACAATTAATGGTAATGTTAAAAGTTTTTGTGAACTTAAACATTACCATTGATTGCCAACATTATTAGGGTTGAGCTAGTATTTGTGTTTAGGTTTAGGGTTTAGGAAGGGAGGAGGGTGGGGGGGTTGGTTTTATGGCCAAGGGGCAATGTTTTGGGAGGAAAACAACCCCTAGTTTCTTCTAAAACCACCTGAAAACCCACCATCGAGGGTCTTGGACTCCACCATGCATGTGAGATCTAATCGGGCCGGTGAGAGTTGGAACCGATTGGTTTGGTACCTAACCGGTACAAATCTGCCCTCCAACCGTGTTTTTCTACCAGTTCGTTACCCTGACGAGCAAGTTTGACCGATTTCCGGTTCAGACCAGCCAGTTTTTAAAACTATAGCACTTGTCACCACAATGACTCGAGTTCAAATCCCGGCAGACATGCCCCACCCAATAAAATACTGCATTGATGCAGAGAGCAATGCAGAGAAAGGACCGTGTTTACCAATTCTTTGTACCCGGCTTGTCCCCATTGTACATCAAAAGGAGTTTACACATTCTTTGTACCCAGTTTGTCTTCGTTGTACATGAAGCGGAGCTTTATGGTCCCCACATAAAAAGGATGATTTAACTTTAGAAAGCTAGTAATCTCGTTTGAATTCTTTCCTACAAACTACTTTGGAGAAGTACTGTACATGAAAGAGTTTAATACTGTAAACTTGTAAGGCAGGAGCCCACAACGTAAATAGCAATGGCAGAGCTAGGTCAAGTTCTACAAAAGTTTTATGAGATTATGAATAAATCCAATTAAAAAGACTTCGAGGAGCTACATCACTTCTGAGTCAGAAGTTAACTTAAAATATCTGTCAGGACTCAGGGGCAATCATAACTTCTCAATTGTCTGAACTTGTCTGCATATTTCATGAAGCCTTTATCTTGAAACTAAGGGTATTACTCTGGCTTAAACCAGACCTCACCATATTTGGTCCACATCAAGTCTACAAACTAGGAAACAGTGTGCAATCTTCTCAATCAAAACCCTAATGTACGGCTACCAATATTAATAATGCTGATAAACATTCCAAATACGAAATAAGTACAGTACACAACTGAGACCATTAGAGAACTTCAATGTAACTTCTTAAAATACGTAACTGAATAACTGCATAAACAGTAGACATGTGAAACTCACCTGGCAAAATAAATCACCAAAAAATGTGAGCAACGCAGATGTCACGGCCTTTGTTGTAACAGGATATTTCTCCAGCAGCATCAAATACCTACACAAGTAATAGAACAATTTCACTTAGTGTGTATATATATATATATATATAAACTGTATACTTACCATGAAAGAAGATATATATAGACACACACACTTACCACGAAAGAAAACCACCATTGTCATTATTATTCATTTTTCCATCATATCCTCCTTCACCACCATTACCATTGCCATGGGGTCCTCCACCTCCAGAGCCCCCTTCCCCTGTACCACCATACCCACCAACTTCCACAGCTTCGGCCTTAACTCCCATGCCCATGTGGCCTTGGTGCCTGAGATTGAGATTCCTTCCTGGTGCCCTCCACTTCCAATTCACCTGCTGTGCAGGCGACCCTGCAATAGTACTATTACTGCTTACAGATGACCATAGGCACCTCTCAAATACGCTGTGTCTGCCGCTGAGCTTGGGATCGGGGATGAGCAAGGATGATATTGAGCCCTGAAAACAGTGAGGGGAAAATTTACAGTGTGTAATAGCCAACGCATTAGCCATCTATTGGATGAACAGTATTTATCTTCCCTACGATCTCGCAGTTCACTCTTTTGGTGGCTTGTAGTACAGACAGAAACTCATTTACAGAGTTAAAAAACAATTTGAATGACTCAGGTTATGACTTCTTAGGTCATGTTTATAGAGGCAATTTGAGACGATCTCCACCGCCTGAAATGCAGAGAATAAACAATGGAATGAGCTTATCACAGGTACTCAGACTGAAGCATCAACACGTATAAGGTTCTTTAGCGGAAAGAAAACCTGAAGCTTCAACACGTACAAGGCTCTTTAGGGGAGAGAGAAATTACAGTTGAATCAATGCGATCGTAGCATCATCATCCCATGGAAATTGCTTGTTTTTGGTCTTTAATATTAAAGTAGTAATTGCTCCACACTTGCTTTCTAATTTATATATATAAATAAATAAAATACAACGTAAACAAAATCAAATAATTTATGAACAATTATTTAACAAATAAGAATCAATAAATTAAATAAATATAAAATACAAAAGTATGTACCATGACAAATTATGAGTAAACAATAATAGATTAAATAAATATAAAAATATGGGTTGTAACCAGACGATGGTCCATACCAATTTTTTTGAAAGCCAATTAAACAATTAAAAATCATTGATTTAACCAATTATTTATATATAATATTTAATTTACGGGTTAATAAATTAAATAAATATAAAATACAAAATTATGTGTCATCACCAAATCAGGAGCAAAAATTAATAAATTAAATAAATATTAAATATAAAATTATGTGTTATAATTAAATAATCGGCCACCATACTTTTTTCAAAAACTAATCAAACAACTAAAAATAAATTATTTATATATAATATTTAATTTAATAGAAATTAGAAATCAAATATAGTCTTTACTTGAAATTATGTATTTACATTGCTCTCTATTTAAGCCTTTGCCATGGTCTAGCTCTTCATCTCATCTTGATGATGAACCACACTTTGGTTGGAAATGCAGCGAAAAATTTCTCTGATGGAATTTCTATCGAAAGACTTTGCTTAATTCATTATGGATCACAGAATCCTAAATACAGAAATTTTATAACTTTAATAATATTTTTAAAATCAATTAAGATTAATAAAAAAATAACTAATATTATATTAAAATAGTTAAATTTGACCAACGAAATTATGCATAGTAATAAATTTATTATACAAATTATGTTGTAGTCCATTAAAGAGAGAGGGGGGGTTGTATATAAGACACCTATTAAATACTTTAACAATGATTAACATATATGAAAATGTCCATTTCCTTTTTCCTTCTTATTATTAGTAATTTAAAAACGAGTACATGATATCAAGATATAGTCTTCAACATAGTCCATCAACTAAAGACCATATGCATCTAAATGTAAGTAGGCAAATGTATAATAGATATAACCATCAAAACAAGTCACTACATCAATATGAAAATGCCTCATGTAGTCATGCCTCATGATCTAACATGGGAGGAGCAAGCCTCCAGGGTCGATGCAAATCAATAAAACACTAAGTCCTTCAGCCAATTAAGCCAAGCCAAAATTAGAAGTACTTATGACCGCGCATGGGTAAGTAAACTGATAATCATAAGAACAAAAACCATAAGCAAGCACAATGTCCACAAAGTCTAGATTGTGTATGTGCGACCAGAAGACCTCAACTAGGAAGTGGCATAGGCCCAACTTCCATGGTGGAATCGCCCATGCCTAGTGTGATATGCACGCAGCCCTCCAAGTTCGAGATGCCCGGCTTTGACATGTCATCTGCAATAGTGTTGAATTCACGAATGATATGCTGAAAAGATGTGTTTTGAAAGGATCTTTTAAGGTAATCAATGTTCATGAGCCAACTCTGTAAATGTGGATGGGAAATATAGGATAATTCTAGCACATGATTGATTAGTGCTTGTGAGTCCCCATAGATTTGGAGGCTTGGCATGCCCAAGAATCTGGCAAACCACAATAACCCCTATAGTGCAATGGTTTCAACTCTCATATTGGTGCCCTCACCCCAGACCAATGGATCTTATATCGTCGTTCATGGTTGATGTGAATCCAAACCCCACATCCACGTGTTCCTCCATGTTTTGCCCCATCAAAATACCCAACAGGGAAGGAAATATGTGGGAAGTTCTTTTATGTATGATGTCATTATCCACCGCAGTTGTCTGTGTTTAGTCAATTTAGTGTTCCTAAATTGATGTCATTAATTGTCAACCCGGGGCTCGTAAGCTGATGAAGTGAAGGTGTACTATATGTACTTAAGCAACCTCTTAGAGCTTTTTGTCGTTTTGGGTGCTGTTTGTGGTTAATTTATCTTCCTAAGATGGAGTGATGATTTTATAAACAGATGAGTGATAGTGTGTGTAAGGTGAATTCTAGATGAGTGAGGGTGTGTGATTGGTGGTTTCTAACTACTTGCTGAAAAGGAAAAGCTTGAAAGAAATAAATAACTTGAAATGAGCTGAAAGCAAAGAACCACTTTCTAATGGCATTAGTCACTACTCATGTTGCTGCAAATAAAAAGATAAGAAAATCACTTCAAAAACCAATGATAATGTTTATCTCTTCCTAACTCTCTGCTTCTAACACATAGTACTGTGTAAAACACGATTAGGAAGTAGCTAAAGATAAGTATAAGAAATGATAAAGCTCTAAATGACAAATTATAACACCACTATGCCTTTCTCCATCATTTTGCTTCCAACATACATGGTTATGTGTAACAAGTGGAAAAAAGAGTTAGTGATATAAGCCAAGACTACTTCAAAGCAAGCTGTAATTCATTAGTATTCTGCTCTCTTAAAGATAAACAGTTTATGATAAAGAGACCATTAATCAGTTAGCATACAACTTGAGAAACTAAACTAAAAGCTAAACTAGAAAACAGAGTAAAAGGTAGCACTATGAATAAGACAACTGAAACTACCACTAGATATAAAGCAAATACACAAACACACACACAATCCCGAGTCAAAAAACCTGTAGAAAAACAAATCTGATCAGTCAAAGTAAAGGCTGCAAATGAAATGACAATGGAAGTAAATCAAGCTGTACATGATTCAAAGAAAAAGAAATGATGAATGGAAAATAAGGAAATAGCAAGAATATGAACATAAAATACTATACAAGGGTTGTCATGGACGGGGGCCCTCCATCCATAAAACCCAAAGAAGACTCAAGGATTTGAAAACGTCATAACAGCACTGTCTTCTATTACTCCATATGCAGAAAATTACAGTCAAGAGTGCTAGAACAGCACTATCAAAACAGAGTCTTGAAATGTACTAAAATTATAACAAGTTCATAAAACACAGCAACTAAAAAGTAACATTAAGCGTACGCAGATGCTAGCTTTTATAGGCATCTAAACGATTACCTAATGCGTAAAGCTAGAAACTGAAAATTAACTAATCTGTCATGCGTAATAAAGGTTCAGAAACACGTCATGAGCCTTGTGGATGAGCTGGAGGTTTTGGTCGTCATGGGAATTGAATCCAGAGTTGGATTATGTCTCCCACAACCTGCGTAACACGGACAAATCACCAGTTGCATTGACGTGACCCAACAGCTTACGCAACACCGTTTAAGCTGCCTTTGTTGACCGTGGCTTGACCCTCGTTGACCGGAGGTGTAGATGATGTGGCTGACCGAACCAATAGCACAGGAACCTTGAGCACCTTTATTCCCACGTGCCCATGTGGTTCGTTTTGCAAAATGACACGTGGAACCTTGAGATTAATAAAAAGGCTGCGGAATCACCAAATGGCTGCGGAATCGTTGAATGGCTGCGGAATTGCCAGACAGCTGCGGAATCTCTGTAAATATGTCAAAATCTAAACAAAACAGTCACACATTAGCAAAGTTCACTAATCATGCTTAAAGACATCAAATGTAATGATCTGGGTAGGTTTACAAGGAAAATAAGGCAAAAGAGAGAGATGAGTGAGGGAAAACTGTAGGTAATAATGGATGATTAGGTACAAGTTAGAGGCTCTACATACCCCCACTACGAGGGCATTGCATGTCCTCATGCAATCAAAAACACTGTTTAATCCACCTGCTGAGATGCCTCTGCTAAGACATCTAGTCTTCTCCTCTTCCTATGTGTGGCCACATTGACTCTTGGTCTTTTCATCAAACATCTGAATTTTAAATTGATCAAAGCTCTGTTTAGCTTCCTGCATTTCTTCTTGAGCTTTTTGTTTTCCTTTTGCCAAAGGCCCATATGAAGCATGGTATTATCTTGGACCATCTTGTCCACATTGCTCTGTACCTTCAGTTTTTCATTTTCTCATTTGATGTGGCGATTTAGTACCTCCAGCTCAAATATTTCTTGCTTCAGTGATTGAACTTGCTGCTCCAAAGGTTGAACAGTGCTTGGACCAGCAGCTGCTTGTTCTAACGTCTCCAGGTAATTATAAACTTTCTGCTGATCTGGGTCAACCTCTGGTGACTTCTTTGGACTAGGCTCATACTCAAATTCGGATCCATGTTCATATTCAGGTTCATGCTCAAAAGGACTTTCCTCACGTGGAGGACTAGTCTCAACATACTCAGCGTGTGGAGGGCTTTTCTCAAAGTCAAGTCTTGTAGCAACCTTTTCAGGTGTGCTCAAGTCAATGATGAGTGACTTTTTACCCTTTGTGGCC
Organism: Pinus tabuliformis; assembly: GCA_031772625.1. NCBI lineage: Eukaryota > Viridiplantae > Streptophyta > Pinopsida > Pinales > Pinaceae > Pinus > Pinus tabuliformis. The sequence goes on along the minus strand of CM062814.1, from coordinate 57,553,600 downwards.
CCCACTTTGTCTTGTATCCTTCTGCTCCTTCTCACGGTGGTGATGCTCTGTTTTTCTTTTTGTGCCTTTTGCTTTTGTTTTTCCACTTTCTTGGAAAGGGCAGTCTCATGGAGTTTGGCCATTCTTTGTGCTAAGGGCTGAGTGTCTTCTTCACTGGAATTTTCAGGAGTAAGGTAAGTTTCTTGGGCTGCAGCTTTGCCTTTATCTTTCTTTTGTTTCTTCCTACTCTCTTTTCTCTTTTGAGCAACTTCTTGGGCAAGTTCTGAAAGGGTTTATGTGATGATTCCTCAGGCTGCTTGGTCAATGTCCACAGCAGGCTCAGGGTCAACTTCATGTTCAGAATGATGGGCAACATTTTCTTCTTCAATCTGTTCTTGGACAGTTTCAAGGACAGTAGTTTCAGGAACAGTAGTTTCTGCTTGGGCAATAATTTCTGTGTTAATTCCCTCTCCTCTTTTTCTCCTACTCCTTTTAGGTACTTGAGGTGAACCACCAGAAGTTTCCCCTATTTCTTGGAAATGATTTCTTATAAGAGATCTCTCCCAGGTGTCTCTTTTTGCTTTCAACTATTCCTCAACTAGCATCTTAACAAGACCATGATGATACAGATGTGGTTCAATGTTTGTTGGGTTCCTTTGGACAATTGAACACATTTTTCTAAGACTTGAGAGTAGAAAATATGGAAGGTTAATATCATCTCCTAAGAAATGCATCATGACTTTGGCATGGTAAACATATAAAACTCCAAACCTTCCCTCACAAGTAAAGAATTTTTGCACTAATAAAAGTAAAGTTGTCCATTCTTCCTTGACATAAGTAACAGGAATCCCTTTTGTAAAAATGCTGGTATCCATACCTGGATTCTTTAAGATTTGCTTCCACTGTTGGTCTTATACTGATCGGTTTTTAAACCATCTTTCTCCAGTTTGTGGGAGTGAAGTGGCCTGTGCTATACTGCTCTCAGTGACTGTAAACTTTAGATCCCCTATCTCCACTTGATTGTCTTTGTCTCTAAAGGAACGTGCAAAGGCCTTCGTAACCTCTTTGTGGTAACCTCTGAATTTCTGGATGCATTGGAGCCAGTTTGCTTTCTGCAAAGCCTCTTTAACTTGAGGATATCCCTCCAGAAATTTTGAACCCTCTGGTTCTGCCCTTAAGAGTTTACCCATTGGCTCTACGGCTTTGTTCTAAAACTTTTGGAAAAAATGTTACACGGCTTCAACAGTGGCCTTAACACAGTATATTTACGGGCCTTGACACAGTAGATTTACGGCTCTAATGTAACAGCCGTAACATACTTTCACTGATAATCAAAATTTAGCAGAGAGGAAGGAGTAAAACAGAGTATGGTGAAGGTAGCAGCGTAGTGAGCACAGTGGAATAAGGGAATTGTGGGAATGAAACAGCGTGAATGGAATGATACGAGCGTAGGAGGGTTATGAAATGATGGGTAGAAACGGTTAGGTCCTTAGGTATCGGTCATGAATTTACACTTGGCTGCGGAATTATGACGTAGAGAGACGTAGTACAGTAGTCTACGTCACTTAGGTACGAAAACCTTAATGGAGGAGCAGCCGCAATTGAGTTTCAAAATCGTGATGAACAAGACCGATAAGTGTGGGGGATACGTGGATTTTTGGTCGCATGATGGGAAAGATTGGTAATCATTACATTAAATGGAAAAAAACATAACCCGGAAACTTTGCAAAATGAGATAACCGTAAGTTTAGGATTTAGATCATACCTCATATCCGCGCTTGGATTGCCTTTGATCATTTGCCACTAACCCTTCATTGTTTTATTGTTGTTGCATGACTCTTTTCCACTTATTGTTGATGACTTCTGAACTGTAAATTTCTTTTCAAACAGACTGTGTTTCTTTTATGCAGGTGCAGAGAGTTGCGGAATCACTGAATGGCTGCAGAATTGCCAGACAGCTGCGGAAACTGCAGTGGTACCCTCCGGCTGCACAAAACAACTTTAGCTATCTAAAAAAAATAACTTTATTGATGGAATGAAATGTAATGAATGGATGGATGGATGGAAAGAAATGAGGTGGAGTGAGAGTGATTAAATGAATGAGATGGTGAATGAAATGGCTGTAATGATGAAATGATATGGAATAAGGAGGAAAAAGAGATTTTTTTTTTAGAAAATATGAGGTGTCAGGTGGCCCTGATTTTCACCTCAGATTTTCTGCATAGGACTGCCAATCAGAGACTGGTTTTCAGGCCTATGCATTTATTATTATTTTTTTTTCTTTTCTTTTTTTCAAAAACCAAAGATTAGGCTGATGGAGGAGAAGAATCCTTCTCCACCAACCTGATTGCAGAATCTTCTTTAAACAACTTGACAAACTCTTCTTTTGAGAATGGCTTTTGGTAGATTTTCAAGCGATGGCCATTCACAATAAGAGGAGTATGAAATTCATCAATAGTTTTCACTCGAACTGCTCCATTGTTAAAGACTTCATCAATCTCATATGGCCCAAGCCAATGAGTTTGAAACTTTCCTTTGAAGTCTTTGAACTTTGAATCAAACAATAGAGCCCAATCTCCTTTCTGAAACTTTCTTTCTTTGATATGACGATCATGCCATTTAGATCTTTGGTGCTGAACTAGATCGGTCCTTAGAATTGCATCTTGTCTTATTTCATCTAGCTCATTTAGCTGGTCCATTCTGTGTCTTTGGGCTTCTGTGAGGCTCATTCCCAATTGGACTACCATCTTGAAGGTCTTGATTTGGAACTCAATGGGGAGCAGGACTTCCTTCCCATAAACAAGTTCATAGGGAGAATGTCCTGTTGTGTTCTTCCATGTAGTTCTATAGGCCCATAAGGCTTCAGGGAGCCTTTCTGCCCAATCTCTTCTATGAAGATGAACAGTCTTGGTGATAATGCCTTCAAGAACTTTATTGGTAGATTCCACTTGGCCATTTGATTGTGGATGGTATGGAGTAGATGTTCTGTGCTTGATCTTATATTCCTCCATCAGCTTCTCCATCAATTTAGATGTAAACTGGCTGCCCTGATCTGTCACAATTTCCCTTGGGACACCAAAACGAGTGAAAATATCCTCAAAAAGAAATTGAACAACTGAATTTTCAGTGGCAGAAGGCAATGCTTTCGCTTCTACCCACTTAGTAACATAATCAGTACAAACCAGTATATACTTCTTTTGCTTTGATGGAGGATTAATTGGTCCAACGAAATCTAGAGCCCATTTCTCAAAGGGTTCGATGCATACCTGAGGCTGTAGAGGCATTTCATTTGAAGGAGTTGGTTTCCCAACTCTTTGGCAGCTGTCACACCTTCTAACATACTGCTTTGCATCTTTAAAGAGAGAAGGCCAATAATATCCTAGAGAAAGGATTTTATAGGCTGTCCTCTTGTCAGCAAAGTGCCCGCCGCATGGTTCATCATGACATGCCTTAAGGATGTCAGGCATTTCATCTTCCCGAACACACCTTCTGATTATACAATCTGGCCCTGTTTTGAACAATTCATTAGAAATCCAAGAATAATGTGAACTCTCCTGAATGATTTTCCTTTTCTCATTAGGAAATAAGTGTAGAGGTAGCTTCCCTGTAACTAGATAATTAGCCATATATGCATACCAAGGAGTCTTGGTAGTCACTGCAAACAAGTATTCATCTGGAAACTTATCTTCTACTGGAGAATCTTCATTAGTGTTTTGGATTCTAGACAAGAAATCAGCTACTGTGTTTTGTTTTCCAGGTCTATCTAACACAATAATGTTGAATTCTTGTAAAAGTAAAAGCCATCTTGTAACTCTACCATTAGTGACAGGTTTGTTCATTAAGTATCTTATGGCAGAGTGATCATTATGGACAAAGGTTTCATAGCTGGTTATGTAGTGTCTAAACTTATTAATCGCATGTACCACAGCTAAGAACTCTTTTTCTGTAACAGTATAATTTAACTCAGTGGGAGTCAAATTTTTACTGGTGTAATAAATGGCATAAGGGATCAAGTCCTTTTGTCCCAAAATAGCTCCTAGAGCTGTATCTGAAGCATCAGTGGAAATATGGAAAGGGAGTTTCCAATTTGGCCCCCTTAAGATGGGTGCTTCAGATATTCTAGTCTTTAAAGCTTCAAAAGCAGATTGACACTCGGGATCCCATTTGAACTCACAGTCCTTGGTAAGCAATTTGAAAAGAGGGGATGCTATCTTAGTGAAGTTTTCAATAAATCTTCTGTAATACCCAGTAAACCCAAGAAAACTTCTAACATCCTTCTGGCAATTTGGAATAGGTAACTTAGAGATGACTTCGACTTTGGATCTATCAACCTTAATCCCATCTCCTGAAATATGATGTCCTAAAACAATCCCTTCAGTAAACATCATAAAACACTTTTCATGACTTAAAGAAAGATTTGTTTCCTTACATCTTACCAGTACTTTTTCCAAATTTTCCAAAGCTTCTTCAAATGTATTACCATAAACTGTGAAATCGTCCATGTATACCTCTACACAATCATGAATTAAATCTGAAAAGATTCCTAGTACAGCCCTTTGAAATGTAGCGGGTGCATTGCACAATCCAAAAGGGAGTACTCAGTAGGCAAAAGTTCCCCAAGGACAAGTGAATGTGGTTTTGTCTTGATCTTCAGGTGCTACCTGAATTTGATTATACCCACTAAAACCATCCAAGAATGAGAAATACTTTTTACCTGCTAAAGTGTCTAGTACTTGATCAATAAAAGGTAGAGGGAAATGATCCTTTAAGGTTGCCTTGTTCAATTCTCGATAATCAATGCACACTCTCCATTTACCATTCTTTTTGGGTACTATAACCAAGGGAAAAACCCATTGGCTATCTGAAATGGGGTAAATGAAGTTTACCTTGAGCAATTTCTGGAGTTCTTCTTTCACGATTTCCCTAAGGTTTGGATTCATCCTTCTTTGTGGTTGCCTAATAGGTCTGTTGTTTTCTTCAATATAGATGTGATGAATACAAGTCTTAGGATCGATTCCTTTCATGTCAGTGTATTCCCATCATAATGTCTGCAATTTTTCCAACTAGATGTATCCTTTTGGTATCTCTGGTCCTCTTTCCTGTTTTCTTGAAACTCAACTCCTTTATTGTCTTTGCTAGAATGGGAATTTCCTTAATGGCTTGTAACAAGGGGATCTTGATACAGACATTCTTCAATTCATCTAGAAAACTATAGTCAGGCACCCATATTTGCTTTTCCACTCCTTTGTCAATTTGTAATCTTTCAGGAAAAGGAGGTGTAGCTAAAGGTGTAGGTTGCTCAACTATGGGAGTTGTGGAGGTTGATTCTTTTTCTTTTTCTTTTTGGATATTTTGGTTTTGAAGTGATACTTCAGAACCCTTATTGACTTTGAGAGATTCTTCCTCAGAAATGCTTGGTTGTTGAACACTTGTAGAAGGTTGATCTAAGATTCTACCTGATCTGAGTTGTACTTCATTGAGAGGAACAACCATATAGGTAGGGAATGGTTGACCTTCCATCATGTAAGCATTTTGAGGGTTCCTATTATTTGGATTTGGTAATGGCTGAGAGGGAATTTGATTTGATTTCTGCTGGGATTGAAGCGATAGTTGAGAATTTTGATTTTGTGGAGGAGGTTGTTGTTGTTGAGGGTATGGCAATGATAGTTGTTGACCTTGATTTGGAAGTTGTGGAGCCTGCTGATTCTGAAATGATGGAGGATATTGATAGAATTGAGCAAGTCTCCCATAAGGATTTTGCATGCTTTGCATCCATGCTTGAAAAGCATTTTGAGGTTGAGGCCAAGATTGTTGCCAAGGATTCCAATTTGGTTGGGGTTGAAAATTCATAGAGTTGTTAAACCCCTGATTTTGTTGCCCTTGCCAAGGTCTCCTTGCAACAAAACAGAGAGATTCAAGTGTGTATGGATCCTCTTGAAAGACTGCTTTGAGGCCAGGAATTGAAGGACAATCCTTGGTCTCATGAGTTTCTGAGCAAATTACACATGTTTCTACAACGTGTGCATCTAAGGGACATTCCCTTAAAGCATGTTTCTTTCTACATTTCGGGCAAAAGATAGCCAAAGCCTCAGCTTCTGCTTTTTGTTTATTGTGAATCTTAAGGGTATCTAGTTGTTCACTAAGACTCCCTAAGATGTCAGTTTTGAATTCATCAAGCATATTGCCAATTTCAGCCCTACTTACTGATCCTGTTGCAGATTTATTTGCTCTAAGGAGAGAAGGATCTCTAGGCCCTTTTTGAGTTTTTGATTTGCCTCTTGAGAGATGGATACAAAGTTCTGCTATATCATTGAGTGAAAGTTGAGAAATATCCCCTTTCCCCATCATGTTTAAGATATCTATCCATTCATCCCTAATGGCTTTTAATAAGAGGGCTTTTAAGGTCTCTTCATCCAAGGTACTCATTTTTGCTCTTTTCAAGTTATATTGAAATCTCTCAAGTAAATCTTCCAAACTTTCATCTTCTCTTTGTATCATTTTAAACACCTCATCTTTGTGATTAGTAGGCGTACAATAGTCCTGATACCTATCCAAAAAGGTTTGTTTCATTTCATCCCAAGACCTAATGGATTGAGTGAGTAACCCCATGAACCATTTCAAAGCTTGATCTTTTAATGTTGAGGGGAACAATTTGAGTTTCTGAGTATCATCCAGATAGTCATAAGTTCGACACACAACTTCAAATTCAAACAAGAATGTTTCAGGGTCCTCAGTTCTTAACCCATGGAAATTTGGGAGGACAGATGGTGATATGTTTTTCATAGTGGCTCGGGAATCCTCATTAACAATGGGAAACCCAAATGAATTATCCCCATCTCTATTTCCTCCTCCAAAGGGACCTCTACCACCTCCATTATTATTGTTTCCTCCTCCTCCTCTACCTCTACCACCTCTTTCTTCCTCTGCCATGATGGTTCTCCTAGGGATTTCAAAATCTTCTGGTTCCTCTACAAAGGGTGAATGAGAAGAGATTTCTCCTTCCTCTTCAGGTGATTCTACTTCCTCAATTACAATTGGTCTTTCTGTAGGAGAAAGAGAAGAGTCTCTTCCTGGTTCAAACTCAATAGAAGGTGTAGGAGAGTCAACTCTTGGCTCTTGAATTCCAGGAATTCTAGGACTATGAGTGCTGGTTGGAGATAAGGGAGGTGTCTCTTGTCTATCCCTTGAAGCAGATGGACTTGTAAAAATTGAACTTCGAGCTCTAGCTAAAAACCTTCCTCTAGAATATCTAGCTCTATGCATGTCATTTTTTTATTTTTTATCTTCAAGTCAAGTTAATAGTTCTTTTTCTGATCTTCCAGGTCACTCTAGGTGCAAGAAGAGAGCATACTCAAGAAACTACTAAATCAATAACTTTCTCTTTTCTGATCCTCCAGATCACTTTGAAGTGCAAGAGGAGAGCATACTTTGATAGGTTATCAACTTCTTTCCTTGAAATTTTTATGTTTTTTTTTTCTAAGAATATGGCTACTTAATTTCACTTCCCCGGCAACGGCGCCAAAATGTTTAGTCAATTTAGTGTTCCTAAATTGATGTCATTAATTGTCAACCCAGGGCTCGTAAGCTGATGAAGTGAAGGTGTACTATATGTACTTAAGCAAACTCTTAGAGCTTTTTGTCGTTTGGGGTGTTGTTTGTGGTTAATTTATCTTCCTAAGATGGAGTGATGATTTTATAAACAGATGAGTGATAGTGTGTGTAAGGTGAATTCTAGATGAGTGAGGGTGTGTGATTGGTGGTTTCTAACTACTTGCTGAAAAGGAAAAGCTTGAAAGAAATAAATAACTTGAAATGAGCTGAAAGCAAAGAACCACTTTCTAATGGCATTAGTCACTACTCATGTTGCTGCAAATAAAAAGATAAGAAAATCACTTCAAAGACCAATGATAATGTTTATTTCTTCCTAACTCTCTGCTTCTAACACATAGTACTGTGTAAAACACGATTAGGAAGTAGCTAAAGATAAGTATAAGAAATGATAAAGCTCTAAATGACAAATTATAACACCACTGTGCCTTTCTCCATCATTCTGCTTCCAACATACATGGTTATGTGTAACAAGTGGAAAAAAGAGTTAGTGATATAAGCCAAGACTACTTCAAAGCAAGCTGTAATTCATTAGTATTCTGCTCTCTTAAAGATAAACAGTTTATGATAAAGAGACCATTAATCAGTTAGCATACAACTTGAGAAACTAAACTAAAAGCTAAACTAGAAAACAGAGTAAAAGGCAGCGCTATGAATAAGACAACTGAAACTACCACTAGATATAAAGCAAAAACACAAACACACACACAATCCCGGGTCAAAAAACCTGCAGAAAAACAAATCTGATCAGTCAAAGTAAAGGCTGCAAATGAAATGACAATTGAAGTAAATCAAGCTGTACATGATTCAAAGAAAAAGAAATGATGAATGGAAAATAAGGAAATAGCAAGAATATGAACATAAAATACTATACAAGGGCTGTCATGGACGGGGGCCCTCCATCCATAAAACCCAAAGAAGACTCAAGGATTTGAAAACGTCAGAACAACACTGTCTTCTATTACTCCATATGCAGAAAATTACAGTCAAGAGTGCTAGAACAGCACTATCAAAACAGAGTCTTGAAATGTACTAAAATTATAACAAGTTCATAAAACACAGCAACTAAAAAGTAACATTAAGCGTACGCAGACGCTAGTTTTTATAGGCATCTAAACGATTGCCTAATGCGTAAAGCTAGAAACTGAAAATTAACTAATCTGTCATGCGTAATAAAGGTTCAGCAACACGTCATGAGCCTTGTGGATGAGCTGGAGGTTTTGGTCGTCATGGGAATTGAATCCAGAGTTGGATTATGTCTCCCACAACCTGCGTAACACGGACAAATCACCAGTTGCATTGACGTGACCCAACAGCTTACGCAACACCGTTTAAGCTGCCTTTGTTGACCGTGGCTTGACCCTCGTTGACCGGAGGTGTAGATGATGTGGCTGACCGAACCAATAGCACAGGAACCTTGAGCACCTTTATTCCCACGTGCCCATGTGGTTCGTTTTGCAAAATGACACGTGGAACCTTGAGATTAATAAAAAGGCTGCGGAATCACCAGATGGCTGCGGAATCGCTGAATGGCTGCGGAATTGCCAGACAGCTGCGGAATCTCTATAAATATGTCAAAATCTAAACAAAACAGTCACACATTAGCAAAGTTCACTAATCATGCTTAAAGACATCAAATGTAATGATCTGGGTAGGTTTACAAGGAAAATAAGGCAAAAGAGAGAGATGAGTGAGGGAAAACTGTAGGTAATAATGGATGATTAGGTACAAGTTAGAGGCTCTACAGTCTGCATCAAGGGCCTCAACCAAGAAACAATATTGTCGATAATATAGTCAGTATTAAGTGTGTTGCCTTAAAAAATAATGGAATTCCCGGCCTTCCATATTTCCCAAAAAATGACAAGGGGAATAGCCATTTTATTTCTGGGTCTCCGGCTCCACCATAACAAGCAAGCATCAATAGAGTCATGTGCCATGTTCATGAAAGAAAATAGGCAAGAGATCCTAGACCATACCAGTTGTGCAATTAGGCAGGTCAGTAGAATGTGTAGATTTTTCTCCTCCATCAATTTGCATAAAACACATTACCCAAGTCCATTTGTACCTCTTTTCTGCAAATTTTCCCAAGTCAGAGTCTTATTTTTCCATGTTAGCCATGAGTATAATATAATTTTATATGGGACCTGTACCTTCCAGTATTTTTCGAACCAACATAGACTAGATGTTATGTTCGCTGCTACAAATGTACATGTATGTGTTAGCCACAGAAATAGATCCTCAATGTGTGTGTGTGTCCCATGTGATCTAATCCCCTTCATCAGCTTTACATATGCTCAATCTGCATAGTGCATCGATCAGTCTATCCTAACTCCCGACATCTTCCCCATTTAGTCCAATCTCCCCCACCCTTTTCCATATTGGGGTGATACCATCCCATGTTTTGATCACCTGTGCAAGGTAGAAAATGCCCATTTCAATTTATAAGTGAAATTCAAAAATTACAAATAAATAAATCAAGAATTAAACACTATAATTTGTATATGAATTAATAATTAAAAGTTATGACATGTTTTATCAAAATTATGAATTAAGTTTAGGTAGTATAATTAATAGATGAAATACTATAATTATCAATAAAACATTTTGACTCAATCAAATTACATAAAAATAAAATATAATATAAAATTAATAAGTATATTTATAATTATAAGTAATAATTAAACTAATCAAGATCTATCTTAACTCCATATTCACTAAGGGCCAAGAGAGATCAAATCTCTCAAGATGCAAGCCCCTTTTAAGTGAAAAGAGATATGATCCCTCTCGTTGCTCCTCATAGTTAAGATAGATCTAGGCTAGTATTTATAAATGGAAGTAGAAAATAATTTTATATTTTTAATTTTTTAATTTTAAGGTGATAATATTTATAAAAGGAAGTAGAAAAGATTCCGTTGGAGTATGCCCTAAAATTGCTTATGCTTGGCTAAGAGCTCATATTCCACGTACACAAGGAAAAGTTAACCGCCCAAAAGAGGCATATGGTAGGAGTGAAAGCATGTCCCCTTACTAACCACCAACAGGTAATTCCAGGTGATATGGTTTTCTTTGAATAACAGCGATGAATCAACTTGCATTAGTTGATAGGAGTTAGTGATGGTTGCCTCACTACTAGTTTGATTAGGTTTTTGTAGTATTTAAAAAAAAAGTAGAAAATAATATTTAATTGTTTATATTAAGATGGTAATATTTATTAGTTTACTTTACATTATAATATTCATTCACCATAGATTGTCAATTAGTTAATCTTTTATTTTAAATATTTTTTTTGTTAACCTATACTATATAGGACAAATGAAATTAATAATTTTTTACTTCAAATGTTTTTTTGGTTTCCAACGTTATATAGGATAAATGAAAAAAATTATTCTTGATAATATTTAAATTGTCTTTTCTCGTGAGGAGGGTGCCCTAAAGCAGTTGTTCCCCATATTTAAATTATTTTTTTCCCAAAGATGGTGCCTAAGAGTGGGTGTTCCCTCGCTGCCTTGATATGATGCCTGCTCACACAAAATGGAGTTGCAGCTCCCACTATACTTGATGCATTGCATGTACTCCCATCACTTCATCAATCATGGCACAAAGGCAACACGAGGTTAAATGTCATTTGAATATTGTAGGTGACATAGAGAGGTACAAGAGGACTTAGTAGGAGAATTATATCTAATTGACAGAAATGGAGGAAAAATTGACAATATAGACTACATACGACCATTCTAGCCAAGAGATCAGACAACATCTCCTTCTCCTTAGATGAAGACAGTGACAAGCTTAGATCTATCTAACTGCATATCTTATGTGTCGAGAGGCATCAAATCCCTGGAGGTGCAAACCTTTCCTTGAGTTCTACACTCCACGTCAAGCATAGACGAAAGCGCACATTGCCCTCATACTAGGTTGTAGAATGCACCTCTTGTCGTAACCAACTAGTGTGGATGCTTGGAAATTCTGCCCAATAGGTGTTATGATTCACTAGCTTTTTGTTTGCAATACTAGTAGTATTTTTTGTCTTCTCATGTCAATGTATGTCAAGGTCTAACACAAACAACTTATTTTTATAAGTTTCTATTAACAAGATGCTCTAGTTAGAGGAGGTCTTAGTAACGTCAAGACTCTAAACTTATGTTATTGGTCTGGTTTCCCTTTAGACAGACCAATAGCAACAAAAAATTGGTCTATGTAATCCTCATTTAACATAATGCAAAGTGCCGAACTTCAAAAAAAAATTAAAACAATAATATTGGTTTATTAGGTTTAAAGTCTTATTATTCATCTTTTGAAATATTTCCTTGTTGTTTAACATTGTAAGGTAAATGAAATGGTTTATTTTTACAATATTTAAATTAAATCTGCCTCCATAGAGTAAATTAGTTGGCTACAGGGTACATTCTTAAGGCATTCCTTGTAATGTGGTTAGTCCAAACTCCTGACTAGCCTTGTGTACTAGGTGAGGGTCTCATTGATATGCTTCAAAGTTATTGCGCCAAGAGACACTCCACAACCTAGTATGAGGGAGATGTTAGTGTTACATTTTAAAATAATAAAATAATACTTACAATAACAATTTTAAGAAAAAATAGTAATAACAACAACAAAAAAATGTTGTCCATAAATAGAATACTTCAATTTCCACCTTGATTTTGCATCCATGTTATACAGAGATAAAGTAATTGAAAGTAAATAAAAAATAATAATTTACTTTTAATATTAAAGAGATATGTAACCCCTTCACTCCTTAATATGGAGTTGACAGATGCCATGTAAAAATAATATAATTGATATTACATCAACTTAGATCCATCTTAACTTCAATCTACCAAGGGCCAAGAGGGATCAAAACTCTCTTCACTTTTAAAGGTGTTTGTATCTCAAGAGATTTGATCCCTCTCGGCCCTTGGTAGATCCGAAGTTAAGATGGATCTATGTTGATTTTAAAAATAATATAATTTATAGTTTTTATTTCATGTCTCAAATATACTTAAGTATTAGTGTTTTGTTTGCTAAATATTATTTTTATAAATTAATTATAATATATTAATAGTAATTTATGCCGAACAAATTGGAAAAAATATAATAAGTATTTATTTATTATTTTTTAAAATTATTGAAATTTAAACTTGTAAATTAATAATAATAATAATAAACATTATCTTAAATTTAATTGCTCCTAGTGTAACTAATAGATGAAATGGCTTTTGGCAGGGATTTGTAATACAATTTCTAGCAAGAGTGTGATTTCATTTAGTTTAAAACACTTTTGAATGCATACATGGATTATGCAACCTAAATATATTTATTTAATCTAATAGTTTGTGCTCATGGTTTTGTACTTTATGTTTATCCATTTTACTCATTTTTGTTTGTGAAATTTTCTTTTACAAATTAAAATCACTGAGATATATCATTGCCTTGGGAAATTATTTGGTGTTAATTTACATTTATATATGTTTAATTTTAATATTAATTAAAACATATGTAGCCCACATTTAATTTTATTATTATTATTATTATTATTTTTGTAAGCTTGGTAGTACTTTCTCTATTAATATTATCCAACCATAATCATATTTTTCCAATAGTATGAGGCGGCCTCAACTTGCCCATAGGAAACCAGGTTGGCCACCTGTCAGCGTTAAAAGATGTCCAAAATTTAAATAAGTCTTTTTCTACCATCCATGCAACATTTTCTATTCTATCTATAATAAACATCAACTTAGGAAAGTAAAGGCTATTCATCATAAAAACAAAAATTTGTCTAGCACCTTGTTTTACTCATCATCCGAGGACTCCACTGGGGCTGAGGCTTTAGCGCTAGACCTCGGCATCTCGCTTCTCCTCATGTCCTATAGACTTTGCTCAGTAGACTTGAATCCGGACTGCTGTTATTTCCCTGAGGAGCTCCTTCCTATTGGGCTCCTTCGTTTTGGCTTCCTCTTGTACCTCCTGTTCCTTGTTTAGTTCATGTTCCTTGTTAAGTGTCATAGCTCGGGCCACTATGTTCTTCATAACCCAATATTGTTGGATTGTTTGTCGGAATAGAGTATGGCGACCGCGGGTGTTCCCCAGATCTTGCACCATGGCTTCCCACTCTTTTGTCTCAATGTCCTGGTTGGTGATGCTGTCATTGAGTTCCCTCTCCCATCTAGCTATTTGTGCTCTTACCTCTGGTGTGTTGCTAACCATGTACGCACTGATAAGAGTCTGCATATGCTCCTTTCCAATCTTCCTGCCTCGCTTGCGTTGGCCTCTGTTGGAGGTTGCATCCCCCCCGAGTGGTCTGTTTCCCTGCCTTTCCAGTTCCTCTACTGCCTCATTTAGCCACATCTTTTCCTTCTCTAGCCATACTTTCTTTGTCCCGGCTGATTTTCTTTGCCCGATTCTTTCTCCTCTGTAAGATTGTTCGCTACAGTGCAAATGCGTGATCTGGGCCTCCAAACTGTGCTACACTCGGATTATTATTAAACCTAAAGCAGTAACATAAGAAATATCAGTAGTCTGTATGTATACACCCCAAAATGTTGTATTTTTACATGGTTCGGGTTCGGCCTCTCGCCCAAGTCTTGGCAACTTGGGTTTGCCCCCCTTCTCCCTCAGATTCGCCCCTCACGGCTCTTGGGTTAACATTCTTTGGCCTCTCAAATATTCTCCTCTCTGATACATCCCTCCCTAGAAACCCGCAACCTACTAGTCTACCTTTATAGTCCTACATGAGTCCCTACATTGGGTTTCCTTATCCCTTCCCAGCCTCTCTCCTCTCTGGTATCCCCACTCGAATTGTGCCCCTGGATAGCCCTTGGGCCTTACTCTAGAAGTTCCGATTTGGTTCCGCATCAAGCCAGGCTATCCATAGCCTTGCTTCATTGGCCCCTGAAGAACCCTCCACTCTGTCTCGGCTACCTGGTTTATCCCTTTCGAGCCTCAGGTACCACCTGGCCAGGGCTGTTATCTTTCTGCGCTCTCCCTTAACGGGATCCCCATTGTCTCCCCGACCTCCCTCATTCCCTCTCTGATCATCTTCCCAAGGCAAACCTTTAACTTTACCACATCTCTCCACTTCATTATCATTCGAGACCAGGTTATTTTATTATTATTATTATATATTGACATTTAAAAAAAATTGACAATTTTTTTACATTACACCTACACATCTCCCCTATACTAGGATGTAGTGGGCCTCTCAACGCAATGATATGTAATTCATTTTATGTTTAGTTGGCATGTAATAGTAACTAACCTAGATCCATCTTAACCCAAGATCTATCATGCGTCGAGAGGGATCCAATCTGTCGAGGTTGAAACCTCATTTTGAGTGCAAAACTTTAGGAAATGTTTGTAGCTCGAGAGATTTGATCCCTCTCGACGCTTAATAGATCCAAAGTTAAGATGGATCTAGGCTGGTTATATACCAATAATAATATATAAAGAAATAACCTTGTAAACAAGCAGTAGCATGATAATTTTACATTATAAATAGACTAGTTTCTTCTCACCAAACTGCTAGCTTTGTGCCTTACATTTTACATTCTAATTTACATTACATTTTATTATATGATATGAAATGTAATATTATATTAAAAAAATTACCCTGATATATTGATGATGATGATGGTTAACGTTCACTAAGACCAATATGGTCTATTAGACCTTAAGAAAGTAAGCGTTTAACTGAGACTCTTTAATGTTTTATCTCTATGATAAAAAAGAATAAGGAAGAGAAGCGTTTGATATCATTGTAGTCAAGAAGGTTGTTAGTGTGGCAAATGTTTTGAAAAGGAGAATGAATGTGAGTAAGGGTCAGGAAATCCAAGAGAAAGTGCTTTTCACCTTCAACTCTCTTAGTATCACAAATGGGGCAGATTCTTTCGTCCCAAGTTGTTTTAGGAATAAACCAACGCCCTGTTTCACTCCGAAGCTCATGAAAATTAGTTCTTATCTTTGTAATGTTCATTTTCTTCTTAGCACTGGTAAAGACAAAAATATAATTTTGGTTAGCAAGGGTGGGATTGATCACCTCCTTATTATACATTAGCTTCCTTTTTCATTTCAACCTTGTATCATCCCATATATTATCGTGATCTTATCCTTAAGTTTGGAAGTAATAGTTTTTTAATATTATCCTCATTCTCTAATATGATCTCCTCCTTTATCCCCTAGTGGTCTAGCTAAGACTGGGCATCCTTGTGTCAGCCACACTTGAGCCAAAGGTGGGTGCTATGCGGGATTTACGATTGCAGACAAAAGTATCTCCCCTAGGTCGATGGCTAATCTAGAACAACAGAGAGATAAGGAACACAATGCTTTTCCTTAAAGTAAATAGATGACAAAGTGAGGCCTACCTAGAATCCTTCGCACACTTCACTCCTTCCTTAGCTTGGAAGCTCCAATTTCAGTTCCAAATGCCAAAATTAGAACCTGCACAGTCAGATAACACAAGCAAAAAAACTACGAGATCTATGCAGTATCATCTAAGTACTTCATTCAATAGATCAACATGGTATTGAAATAAGTGAAATAACAACATGACATATAGGAAAACAATGAATTCTTTGTATTAATATAAATGGAAGGAGATTACAACCATAAGTAGCAATTAATCTTGTAGAAGACCTCCTCCAAGTTGTTGACTTGTCCTTTCCTTGTCACAATATGCACCTCCAATCACCCTAAATGCATGAGATAATAACCACTCACCACAGCAACATAAGAGCATAATCACTCTCCAAAAGCCAACCCCCAACCACATAGAAGGCTGGGAATATATAGAGAAGTAGAGTAAGTTGGGAGTTCTTATCCAATTACCAATCTAAGGTTTGAGATCTACCTTTGATGGAGGGATAAGATCAAAGGATAAGTGGTGAAAACTCAAAAGAAGGGAAGGATAGGATCTAAATTTTTTATCGAAGGTAAGTAGTTAAAACTACTTTTGGAAACTCCTAGAAGGGGAAGCTTCTGGAATCCCCATCATTCTCCTGGATTTCTAGAACCAACGCAGGTGCAAAGGGGAGCAACCTAATGGTGACCAACGCATGCCATAATGGAGCAACCTGTAAGTGAACGCACCCCAGTAGGCTTACATGGAGCGTTGGTCCTCAAAATGACTCAAATGAAGCAGTTTAGGGCTTAAACTCTGGGGGATGAAGGGAAAATGCTTAGGGCTTTGTGCAAGATGGTGACAAGGGGGAGTAGGATGTTGATTGATCCCATTAGGAGGCTCACTGATCAAATTTGACAAAATGGCCTATAAAAAAATCCCCCCTAAAGCGCAAAGTCAGAGATGATGACTGATAAATGAATTGATTTACCTTGTGATAGGTTGGGATCAAGGACAACCAACGAGCTTCATATGTTACAATACATTTACAACATGACATATTTGTTTTATGAGGGAGGCATACCCATACTCAGCTCATAAGCTAACATAACATGTACAATGATCAAAATATGTGTCCACAGGTGCAACTGGTGGACCTATGACAAGATGACTGTCTATATGATCATGACCATCATACATTGTGATCTTTGTATAATTCTTGAAATCACAACCTGAATGGATGAAACTAGATCCAAGGTCTTATATGTCATTCACATGACCAACCAATGTATGAGTCTAACAATGTGAATCAATGAGCTAGAGTCGAACATGGTAGACACCATCTGATTACCGATCAATGATGTAAGTCGTTAACGGACGTGAGAGAAACCACCAATGATGTTAATGCCTCTCAAGGTACTATAGTACAATCTATATGGTGTGAATGAATGAGTTGATGTTGAACACCACGCAGAATCTTTCGGTTGAAGGTCATTGATGTAAACTTGTCACCGAGAGCGAGGAAACTTGTCATTTATGTATGCAAGCACCAAGGTAACAATTGTGTGTTCCTAAGTCAACTTCCTGGATGATGTGTTGATGTCGACAGGAAGCAACCCATCACAAGAGGGCCTTGATGTATCCCCCATCAACGACATGAAATGGGTATCATGATTGAGACGGAATGATTAGAATGATGCTGACATGGAAATGGACAAAGAAAGGCAGACATAAAATGAAGGCTCAAGAGTATTGTAACATAGATCAACTGAATGACTTCTCTTGAACACATTGATGACATTGAATGGAGTTGGCATGATTGACCCAAAATCGAAATGGAGGCTTTGAAAACGGTATGATAACCAAACAACAAGTAGACTACCCAACGCAACAACCACAGAGATGAAGTCGAAGAGTGTCATGTTCAAGAGTGACTCTCTACCATTAGCAAAATGGAATCCCTTGTTTTCTCAATTTCCCCAACCACACTGGTCAATACCTCTTTATTTTTTAACAAGCTTGAGGAGGATAACATATGCTTGATCTGTAAGTTCCTCATTTGGATGAATCCCTCCGAGTATATTTAACAAATCCTGAGAAGAAGTGGTTCAGCCTTGTCATGTTTGACAAGTCCATCGTTGTTTGATGTTTTAATGAGTCTAGTGAAGGTAAAACTCAACATCTTTTTCATGTTTAGATAGTTTGAAACCTTGTGGCCATGTTCGACTAAGGTATTCCTTTTTCATAACTAGTCTATCTCAGTCTGGAAAAGGGTTAAACTTATATTGAGTATACGTCTTTTCATTTACTTTAACGAGTTTGAAAAGACAAGTCCTCGACAATATTTTCATATTTTGGGAGTTTGAAAAGAGTTAAAAGAGGACTCCTCCTAGAGTAACGAGTGTTACAAAAGGTAGCAACTGGTTTTGGTCATGATGGAACTACTCAAAACATGTAGATTTCATGAGGCTGGCCAATAAGACCACTCATCACAATGGTTACTCAAGAAAGGGTAAAAACCAAGTGAAAGTGTATGATCGGCCAAGCAGATGGTGATGATGGAATGAAAAAACCAAGGCTCATCTGGAAAAAACAAGATGATAAAAATGGAAATCATGGGGGATAAAATGGGAATGGTTCCATTTTTACACAAGCTCGAAACATGGGAAACTATGCTTGAAATTGGTTTCATTTTTACACAAGCTTGAAATAGAGAAAATCTATTCTTGAGATTGGTTGGCTTGCCCCCAGCATAATGAATCAATCGAGGTACATGCCCCCCAAACTTGATTTCATGCACCTAAGTAAACTATTGGGTACTAACATGTGGATGGAATGAAGGTTCATTTACGAGATCAAGTGAAAGACTCGATTAGGAATTTACGAGATCTAATCAAAGACTCTAATTGAAAGGGGATTTGTTTCATTTTTTAATGAGCTTGACACAGGAAAAGAACTATGCTCATAGGAACCTATTTCATTTTTTAACGAGGTTGACATAGTAAAAGAACTATCCTCATAAGAGCTTGTTTCATTTTTTAACGAGCTTGACACAAGAAAAGGAACTCTGATTCGGGAACCTTGTTTCAATAGTAGAGTTTAGGCTTCTGTGATCCATATCAAGTTTACAAAAAAAAAAATCGGCGAAGATCACATGAGACATCATTTGTTGACGCGTTTCGAACCAACTAGTGTGGTTCATCGTCAAGACAAGTTGAAGAAACAGATCCAGCTTA
Organism: Pinus tabuliformis; assembly: GCA_031772625.1. Lineage (NCBI taxonomy): Eukaryota > Viridiplantae > Streptophyta > Pinopsida > Pinales > Pinaceae > Pinus > Pinus tabuliformis. Next base: position 57,534,448 of record CM062814.1, on the reverse strand, counting down.
GCAGTTTAAGTAGACAGAGCAAAGCCCCCAACGGTTAAAGTAGTTGTTAGTCTTTTTAACCGTTGGGGGATTTGCTCTGTCTACTTAAACTGCTAAGCTGGATCTGTTTCTTCAACTTGTCCTGACGATGAACCACACTGGTTGGTTCGAAACGCGTCGAAAAATGATGTCTCATGTGATCTTCGCCGATTTTTTTTTTGTAAACCTTGTTTCATTTTTTAAGGAGCTTGACACAAGATAGATCATGGCTTCCAAGAGGTTCTCATCAGATGGGAGAACAATGCTTTGGAAGGTATCAAAGGGTTCAATGGACATATAAGACTCTAATTCCCCCAGTAAATGATGCACTACATGACCTACCAGATCATTAGTAGACGTGGTCATGGAACAAGTTGCCACATAATTAACCTATGGTGGGTGAGATACCACTTGCATATAAGGACCATTTAGGGAAACTAATTGATTTGGAGTCAAATTAGGACCAACAAATGAAAGCTAGTCAATAGTCACGATTCTTCCTTCATGCGGGAAACACATCACACAAATGAGTGAAGAGACAAGAGCTCCCATGACATAAATATAGTCATGCCCAAGGAGTAAATTAAAATCCAAAGGGCCTTGGAATACCATAACATCGATATAGATAATGTTTCCTCCTAATGTAATAGGAAACTTAGGAAGGATACCTAATGGTTGACTGGTTCCTCTGCTAAAGGCTAATAGATTTTGGGTAACAGGCACAAGCTGTGAAGAAACTAAAGCTTTCCAAGTAGTTGAGGACATAATACTAACATAGGCGCCTTCATGTATGATTGTGCTTGGTACGACCACATTATAAGCCCACACTGTTATCTGAAAGGGCATGTAAGGAGGAAGACGATATCTTTCCAGTCAACTCCAATTAAAGGAACTGACCATACTACTTGGAGGGGGGACCGTAGGAACATGATAATTGCCCCCTTGTGCCATGGGAACGGGAGGATTGCCCCCCTGTGTTATGGGAATGGGTGAATTGTTCTTTAGTGTTGTTGGAACGAGAGTATTTATCCATTGTGCCATTGGAAGGGGAGGACTGCCCCCCAATTCATTAGAATCTGAAGAAACGAGAAGAACATAAGCAGTATGAAGTTTACTCTATACAGGGAAGGTACGATCAATTGAAGGTGGAATCGAGTCAACCATTTTCTCAACCAATGGTTGATCGAGAACAGACTCATGGAATTCACGTTCAAAGAGAGTGGGATTGATGGGAGATGGATTCTGATCAATCACTACATCAACTAGTGGAGGATTGGGAGAAATCTTTCGATAACCATCTGGGAGTCGAGGTTGAGAAGTTGTAAGGTTTTCCAACACTTTCGTGGCTTCATCCATTTGAGGACAAAGGTGAATATGATGATACCTTTCATGTAACTTACAGGGAAATTTGACTTTACCCTTTTTCCCATGGATGTTACTATCACTGGTGGATGGTTTATCACCAGCATGATCTCTAGAGGCTGATGAAAAAGGTCGATGTGAGCCTGTGGACCGCACTTCTAATACCTTGGGAATACTAAGATAATCTCTAAGAAGGTGGTCAACCTTACATAACATGCAAGGGAATTTAAATTTGCGGGGTTGATTGGAAGGTTTCTCCATGCTAGTTGCATCTGTAGCAATGGATGCTTGGTTTCCCCCTTACTTATTTTGATTCCTCTTCTTCGTCCTTTTCTTCTTCTTCATAGCTTCCTGGTTACTAGAATCAAGAATTTCACCAAGAGAAAAGGATGAAAGGGATGAAGAAACAATAGGTGAAGAAGGCAAAGGGTCAACTTTAGGATCAACATGAGGTTGATGTTGTTCAGGTGGAGGAGAACTTGGTTCATAAGTAGTTTGGACATTCGGGACCATAGGGGTTGAAAATAACCAAACTGCTAAACCAATGGTAAATTCAGAAAGGGAAAACGTTGCCATATAAGGAGCATAAATATTTCCAAAAGAAGGAAAAGGACAAGGATTCCCATCAAAGGGGCTTCCTTGATTGGTGGACTCAGGAATTGTTTCCATTAGTCTCAACCTAAGACATACAAAGGAGTTGTTCCATAAGAAGGATGTTGTTCCACGATCAATTAATTGATTTTAGAAGTTAAAGACACAAAAAAACAAAGAGGGGTAACTAGGAAAAAGGGTTTACCAAGCAACCATGAACTGCAATATACACCTTAGCAAACCAAGCACTTAACATACGATAACCAATCTCCCCACATGTTATGTTTGGTGTATCATGGTATACAAGGCAACAGACTACCTATGGATGGATAACAACCTATAGGGGACTCCCAAAATATATGTGATGGTACATGGGAGTGCAGTCCATAATAGTGTTGTCTAATGTGTAACCGTTTGATAAGAGCGTTCCCATATACTTATCATGTGTTTAGTGTTGTCCGATATACCCAAAGGTATTTGGAGAATTATATTATACACTTACCTACGTGGAACGAGATTTCACCCCAGGATGCAACGCTGGAAAACAACGACAACTCCTAAATTTAATGACGCTGGAATACGTCTCTAGCCTAGACCTCTAAATGTTTGCGTTAATGTTACAAATGCTCCTTAAGTTGATTCAACAATTTGTATTTTTTATCTTTGATTAGGTTTTAGTTTTGGGGCTCACCTTGAATGTTACCTACATATCCTAAAATGCAATTCTAGCATGAGAAAATAGAAATTCTTTCTCTTTCAATGAAAATATATCTAAGGAAGGGAAGAAACAATCAAGATGCAGCACACAATATGTAGCAAACAAGATGCAAGATGCAATTTCCTTTCCAATGCAATTGTTCCTATGCTAATGCACATGCAAAACCCTAAATGTTGATGCAAAATTTTTCTTTTCACCACACTTAATTTTCGAAATGAAGAAAACTAAGATGCAAATGTTCAATTACTGATTCAATTACACTTTTCAGAATGAGGACTAGAACAACAATTCATCTAAGCGACCAACAATCAAACGAAATCAGTTTGCAAGTGACCAAATGATAAGAACAAAGAAAAATCAAAACCAATTCTTACCAAAGGAAAATAACACAAATGCAAACCAAACAGAGGCTTTAAAGAGACCACAAGGCACTGAAGACTCAGCGAAGTTCAGCTAGAATTAGGATGAACAAAGAGAGGCTCAAGAACCAAGGCAAAATTCATGCAAAAATAGGGGTCAATGTTGGTGAAGAAGAGGCACCAGTGCGTTGCAAAACTGGTGCAAAGTGGGGCAGGGTGAGGTGCAACATTCTATCAAAGGCACAGGGGGTGCGTTGGGCCTGGGAAAGAGGATTCTGAAACAAAAAATTGCAAAAAGGGCTCAATGAAATCACTTCCTAGGTTTTTTCTTGGCTGGATGATATAACAAAGGTCTGTCATGGAGGTAATCAAACACAGTGGACAAGGAAACCACCAAGGGAATACTCCACTCCCTAGTATGGTCACCAATTCTTTATGCGAGTATTACGATTGTGGACAAAATTATCTCCCCTAGGTCGGTGGCTAACCTAGAATAACATAGATAAAAGGAGCACAATGCTTTTCCTTAAAGTAAATAGATGATGGAGTGAGGCCTACCTAGATTCCTTCACACACTTCGCTCCTTCTTTAGCTTGGAAGCTCCAATTCCAGCTCCTAATGCCAAAATTAGAACCTACAGAGTGAGATAACACAAGCCAAGAAACTACGAAATCTATGCAATATCATCTAAGTACTTCATTCAATATATCAACATGGTATTGAAATAAGTGAAATAACAACATCACATACAGGAAAACAATGAATTCTTTGCATTAATATAAATGGAAGGAGATTACAACCATAAGTAGCAATTTATCTTGTAGAAGAGTTCCTCCAAGTTGTTGACTTGTCCTTTCCTTGTCATAGTATGCACCTCCAAACACCCTAAATTCATGAGATAATAACCACTCACCACAACAACATAAGGGAAAAATCACTCTCAAAAAGCCAACTCCCAACCACATAGAAGGATAGGAATATATAAAGAAGTAGGGCAAGTTGGGAGTTCTTATCCAATTACCAATATAAGGTTTGTGATCCACCTATGATTGAGAGATAGGATCAAAGGACAAGTGGTGAAAACTCAAAAGTAGGTAAGGATAGGATTTGAATATTTTATCCAAGATAAGTAGTTAAAATAACTTCTAGAAACTCCTAGAAGGGGAAGCTTCTAGAATCCTGATCATTCTCCTAGATTTCTAGAACCAACATAGGTGAAAAGGGGAGCAACCTGCTGGTGACCAATGCAAGCCATAGTGGAGCATCCTGTAGGTGAATGCACCCCAGTAGGCTTACAGGGAGCGTTGGTCCTCAAATTGGCTCAGATGAAGCAGTTTAGGGCTAAAACTCTGGGGGATGAAGGGAACATGCTTAGGTATCTGTGCAAGACGGTGACAAGGGGGAATAAGATTTTGATTGATCCCATTAGGAGGCTCATTTTTCCGGATGAGACAAAATGGCCTACAACAATGGGGATTTTTACTAGAGTTAGAAGCAATTATGGGGAGCCTCTTGGTTTCCATGTTGTATAACTTCTTCTTGTACATTAGATACCTAAACATAGCCATGCTTTCAATGGGGGAGAGACTAGATTCAATCAAGAGAATAGGGTAGGGATTATTTCCTTTAATCTTGAGGTTGTAAGTTATAAATTGCTTTTGGACCATCTCAATCTTTCTCCATGATTCTCTAGATATATTGTAGCCCCAAACCTCACATCCATATAAAATAATAGGGGTGATGAGAGTTTCAAAGAGGAACCTTTTTTTACTCCAAACCCAAAGATCAGTTAACTTACAATTGTTTTCAAGCTCATAGTAAGCTTTCCAACCTCCTGTAATCCTTCCCAATGTTATAGTTCCAGTTGAGTTGATGGTGAATGTCAATACTTAAATATTTGTATGAGGAAACCTTCTGCAAGTAATTGTTATCATAAATAAAATTATCATAGTTGATCCTTTTGTATTTAATTATCACGCCTTTAGTCTTGTCGGTATTAACAGTCGTCCCCATCTTGGAGTAGTAACCATGGAGGATTTTAAGATACTTATCGAGATCATTAGGGATCTTGGCAAGAAAAATGGTACCGTTAGCAAGCAATGACTATACCACCAAGCTTTAGTCCATCACATCCTGTAGCTTCTAAACACTCTTCTAGCTTATCAATGTAAGTGCTAAAAGGGTAGGGGATAGGAGACATCCTTGCTTAACACCAATATTGAATTTAATCTCCTCATATCAACTCTGAGTGTTCTTAAGCTTAGTAATAACCCTAATTGATCTATGAGTGTTCTTAAGCTTAGTAATAAAAATCATAATATTAAGTTAAAAAGAAAAAAGAAAAAAAACAACATAGTTTGAAGCAATTTTAGGGAAGCATATGAGATTAAAGACCACATCAAACCCACTCAACCAGAAAGTGCTCTGGAAGAGCTTTCTAATGGTATAGAGAAGTCTGCAAATGGCTTCTTGGATCAAAAGATAAAGGCATTCAAAGTTGGGCCTATAAAGGTCAAAATCCCGAAAACCCCGTGACCCCAGAATCTTGTAACTCTTTAGAAAGTCAATTTCAAAAAGCTTTGGGGACCAGGGGACTAGGGATCTATCAACTCTCGGAGCCAAAGTTTTCTATTGACAAAACTCCATAAGAGAAATTAGAGGCCTGAATCCTAGAATCCTGGAACCCTATAACATTTTGTTAAATGGATTTTTGAAAAGTGTTGGATTGAGCCATTTACAAAGAAATTGTTTGTATAACAAAGGATTAACTGACCCTTTCTCTCTCCTCCGATCGAATAGGTGGCAAAAAATCATTGGTCATAAGTGATGTCAATAATCACCCATTGGCAGTTGGACACATGACAAGCAGTTTTGGAATTTTCAGGCACCCAAAGGGCCCATATATGGATGACATGTGGACCAATCATGGGTTGACACGTGGCCTTGTTGACTTCAACATGTCGTCATACTGGCAGCATACCCTGGAGGGTCGGAATCCTATAACTGTATGTTAATTCTAAAGGGGCACAAGGGTTGCGGGGAGAAGGGAACAATAGCAGGGAAATCCCAAAATCCTAGGATCCCGTGGCTATTTCTGATTGCATTGTCAAGACTAGGGGACCAAGGGGGCCAAAGAGCATTAAGAGACAATGATGAAAAATCTTTTTGTTCCTGAGATCTGTTAAGTAACAGAGTTGTGGGGGGTCCTCATGGATAATGGGCATGATTGGCAGGGTTTTTCAATTATAAATTTTAAGTAGGCCTTCCCCCTCGCTTTAATGTTTAAATGGCTAAACAACGATTAATTAGGTGGGAAGATCCCCACCCATCTCAAGGTGGCCTCACATGGGAGAAGCTCCGGCAGGGTAACAAGTGTGATAGTTAAGCCAGGGCTTGCCCCTGGAAAGTCAAAGTCAATAAAGTGAATCTTGTAAATTGACGGTTGTGATGGATTTTGGGGGGTTGAACCTTTCCTCCAAATCCAAACAAGCACCCCGCTAGAGGAGGTAAAATGGGCATGCTATATATCAGGTCAACAGGGAAACCACGCCAGCAGTTGGGACCACTATTATGCAAGCGTGGTAGGTGTTGTCCTTTCAGATAACCTAAGGTCAATTGGTTATGCCAAAGCATCTAAAATATTTTGTTTGATTTTAATGGTTGGATGTCCGGTGAACTACTTTTAAATAGGTGCTTTAAACTTAGACAGAGTTTCAATAAAACAAAAGGTTGTTCTCTAAATACATATGGTTATTTTGATTTTAAGTGGGATGGATGAGTAGAATATGAAGAACTATAAATGCTTTAATATCCAGACAGAGTATTTCACCATTCATAAGTAGAAATTAAGAAAACTATGTTTTCTTAATCAACAAAATATAATCAAGTCGTTACAGAAAGCGTGTGCAATTTAAATTCAAATAGGAATTTACAATAACAGATAGTCCTGTGAATTAATCTCTTAATTAAACTACAACTTCATAGTGGATTGAAAATGAAACTAAGATTCAATTAAATTTTCAATAGGATGACTGTAAATGAATTAAATTATATGAGGAATACATAATGGAGAACATAATGAAAATAAGTCACAGAGAGACAAGCCATATGAAGTAAATCCAAAATATTTTATTCAATAAAAAATGATCCAACTTAGTACAAATCTGTTTGCTAACTGGTTCAAGGGTGCAACCCTAAATACTTCGACATAATGAAGCATTTAAATGAAAATACAGAATATTACAATAAATGCCTGAGTGACAAGGCATGTTATTATTTCTTAAAATTAACTAAAAGGGAAGGAATTTGATCAACAAGAATGAATATGCACATCTGGCCCTGTTTTGATGGAAACTTGTTACTGAGTGGCCACTATTTTGGTGTTGCGCTAGCAAAAACTAATATGTCCTATAATCCTGATATTCACACAACTTTTCCCACCGTTCTTCATCTGGAATCGATATTTTAGTTACTCTACGGTAGATCTCATCTACCTCAGTATATTTGGCAAAAGTTGGTTTTATAGTAAAAATATGTTTTATCTCATTCTAAATAAAACACATGTTATTGATGGACTCGTAGAATGCCCTGCCTGTCATGGAACCTTTGATGTTGGAGGACTTGGATGTGTCCTTGGCAATGTCCTATAGCTTCTTCAAGTGATCCTCACTGGTCATTAGCTTATCATTGATGACAAACAGTGAAGGCAGACCCTTCTTGTTTAAGGCATCAATTCTTGTGAAAAATTTGTTGACTGCAATTTCCAAAGTGTGACACTTCTCAGTTAACTGCACTACCAAGTTCTTTTTAGTCAGGACTTTCTTTACCTCCATAATGGTTTCAGTCCTGTCATCCACTCCTAGATCATCCAATTTATACCTGTTCTTAGAATTAAGAAACCTTATTATGATGTTGGTTGTAGAAGGAATCTCCCCTAGTTGAGCATTTATATCGGCAATTGGCCTTTTCCATTAACTCCTTCCGCTAAAAAATTATCTGGATACATGGCCAGATTTCATCAATCTCCTCTGTGATGTTGTTCCAGATAATTTCTTTGACACTACCAAGAGTGTGGCCAATGGAAGACTCAGTGGTTGACTTCTTCCATGCTTCAACTTGATTTTGAGCTCTCTGAAGCTCTGCTGCATGAAAAATGTCAGACTTCTTTTGATGATCCTCCAGTAGTTTTACTTGATCATGTAGTTTCTTAATCTCTTCAGTCTGCAGGGACATATTTTGAATTGCACTAGTCAACTGGTTTGCAGCCTCTCCTGTACTGGTGGTAGTTGATATGGCAATCAGAATGACTGTGATAGGAAGTGCTTCTAAAGGAGCAGTCTGTTTAGCAGCCTTCTCCTTTTCCTTGATTAATTTCTCCATCTCTATCTCCATCTGCTTAAGCTGAGCAGTATACTCCATGATGAGTTTCATCATGTTTTCCTTTTCAGTCTCTGTTTCTACAATATCCTTGGCTAGAGGATCCTTAGTAGCTGGGAGTTTCAATTGTTTCCTTAGTGCTACTATATCCAAATTATTCTTTTTGATCAGCTCCTCTGCAACATTGATGTTTGCAGGATCACAACCCAATTTGATTACCAAATCTTCCAAGGTTTTAATCTGGGTATCTTTGGCAAGAGCTTAAACTTTCTCCATCTTTAGCTGTGACTGAACATTTGCTAGTGCGACATGTAATTTGGAAAAGGTCATAGATGTGCTAGTTACATTAGAGAAGATCATTTCCCCAGTTTGTTTATGCATCTCCATTTGGTCAATGGGATGTATATCTTTGACATCAAACTCAAAAGATGTCTTTCTATAGTCTGATGCTCCTTTGGGCTGAGGAACTTGTGCCTGAAGGAATGCCATCTGCATTTTCCCCTTCTCTAAGTCAAAGGCTGACAGTAGCCTGCTTTGGGCACCAGAGGTTTGTTTCCAAAATTGGTTGTGTGTTTACCTTCAAGGCTTCATTTCTGACCTTTATTTCCTTGAAGATATCCATGATGCTCTTCTCTAGCTCGCTTGAAGTAAATGCATTTGTGTGCATAATTTGTTGCTGCTCTTGTGAGATCGTGGAGGTGGTAGGAGACTGTGTAGACTGATCACCCACTAATGAAGATACAAGAGGCTCATTAGTGATGATAAGAGTTTGCTGCTCTGAATCTTTGCTAAGGCTTAGTCTGGAACTAAGCTTAGCCTTCTTTCTGTACATGATTTTAAATCACTCACTAAATATATCAGTCCATAAAGGAGACTATTCTTCTCTACTACTCTTGGTTGTCTTCTCTTGGATTGTATGAGTCTGCAATGTTGATGAGGAGACTTGATGTTCTTCTGCCTCTTGTAATGTGTTTTCAACCCACTCTGGCTGATTCTTATATTTTTCTATCTCTGGCCTAGGTGTGTGAAAATAAGGAGTAGACTTGGTTTCTACCCTTAATCTGGAAATTATCCCTAATGGATCATAGGACCAGGTAAAACTAAGATTAAACTGCATTTCCCTGAGGAGTTTGTCAGCCTCTTGACCTACTACCCTGCTGTTGCAAATGAATGGGCCAACCTACGTTTTTATCTTAAACTGAGACTTTTTCTTGGCAGCAAAAAAATGGACTTCATCCATGTTGATCATCTACCTGATGTATTCTAAGGCAAAAATCCTCATTGGGAGGAATTTTGGCAGCTTATATGGTGGAAGCTCACATCCAAAAATCCTTATCTCTGTGTAATTCTCATATAAGTACCAGTCTCCTGTTTGTACCTATTCTGACAGCTGCAAGACCTTTTTGATTTCTTCACTAATCCTTGGTTCAGTTCTGCTGCTTAGGAGGCCTATGGTTGGATGGACAAACATCTCAGTAAACTGTTTGTAAGTATATTCTTTCTGCTCTTTCATAACTAGAGTGGTCCAGAAAATGACCGACTGCTGGTTTCCTTTCTCATCTAGCTTTTGCAATGACAAGTTCATGTTGTCCCCCTGAAAGTATAGGAACATGTAGACTAAGACAAAGGCATATTTGAATACCTCCACTGTGGGGAAATTGACCAGTTGCTGATGAATAGACTCTGCAAGAAAATGGTTGAAATTGAACACAATTGAGGGCTTGACATCATTAGAAAAGAAGGTAGGAAATGACAGTGATTATTTGCTTGGATCTCTCAGGGAATATGGATGAGGGATAAGGAGGATTTTTCTTTGGTAATGCAGCATCTTGTGTTAAGAATAATTCAAGAGTTTGGGCTCTCTTAGCAAAGTCTAATTTCTGGTATATTTCACCCAGAGCTTCATAAGAAAATGGGATGTTATTGTTGGCTGTGGATGCTTGCATCATTTGATCAATAGCTTGAGGGGTTATGGTGAATACAATTTGTCTAGTGGAGTTGACTATGGCCCTTTGGCTTGGCAAATATGAGGCATGACATTTTCTAATGAAATCAGGAGTGTTGTGTGTAGGAGGAAAGATGTAATGAGGTAGGTTTGACTCCCACAGCTGGATATCTTCTGATTTGTCAATATATTTATCTTCAACCCAATAGTACATCTCGAAGAGGTTGAGCTCACAGAGTGTTTTTTGGATCTTGTAGTCTCTATCAACCATAGGGATATGGTGAAGATCTACATGAGGATAGATCAAAGGATTGACAATTTCCTCTGGTCCTTTCTCCTTAGGAGGCATGATAACTAAGGCTGATAGTGAAAATTTGATTGGGAAAGGAGACAATTCACAGATAGATAAAAAGTTATGGGGCCAGGAATAGAAGGAATAATTGGAAAATGATCGGACATGTAGTGTCCCTAACGGTTGACAATATCAGGATCTAGCGAGCAGCCTGTAATCAAATCAATGGGAGTGATAAAACAAGAATTTTGTAACCTATAGACAGATAAGAAGAAGGTTTATATAGGAGTTCTAGTTTTCCGTTGGTGGCGTGGGTCCGTTGAGTTAACGGCTAAGCAAATTAAATGCTTAACAGATTAATTATGGAGGGAATGAATATGATTTTATGGGGTTATCGGGCAGATGAGGTGGCAGCAGAGGAACGGTGGATGTGCAACGGTTAGGTGAGTGGCATCAGGAATAAGGAATTCAACTTTTTGGAGGGGTCTGAAACGCTGTGGAGCTGCCACGTAGGGGCGGGCGCGGTTTGGAATACTGCCCATTTTGGACACCCCCCCCGCCCCGGCGGTAAAGCTCAGATGGCGAAGGGGGCCAAAATTGCATGAGGGTCGTCGGATGAGAGGAGATAGGTGGAGATGAAGAGTGATATGGTGGAGAATTAACGTGATGTGACGGGATGGATTGGTGGGGTCGGGAATCAACATTTAATATAATGTCGGGAAATATGAAATATAAGGGGGGTATGAACTTAGGGAAGTGAAAATGAAGGGAATGAATTGGCGGAGGGGTGATATGGGATTAATACTTAGGATATGTTAATATTGAAAGTAAGCATATAAACCTTATAATAACCTTCACTTTTATTTCAATTTCTTCTGCACATGAAAACACATTGGATGTTTGATTATGACGCATTTAGACTAGAAGCCTGTGTATTTTTCAAAAATATAAAATAAAGCCTTCCTTTTCTTTTGCTTCCCTAACATTTTATTTTCCTTTGCCTTCTTTATTTAGGGCAGCTAACACCTAACATTTTTTTTATATGGATGACTATAAAACATCAAATTTTCCTAACATTTTAACTTTTCATTTTTTTGCATCCATATCCTATCTTAACATTTTCAAAATTATTTGACTAATATGCTAACTTATCAAAACTAGATAATGTTACAACAGTAGGCAAGGGTAAAATCATTTGATGCTTTACCCTTTTCCCTTACCCTCCACCCAATCCACCTGTAGCACGTGTCCCCTCCATGTCATCTCATTATTTTCCCACCCACAACCTTCCACGAAACGACCGTTACAAATTAGATTAGCCTATTTTAAATCATTCTGTTATGAAACCAGCTCAAGAAAAGATAGAAAAGATAGATCAATGCCTTAGAATTCAGCCTCTTCGAGGGGGCAACCTCCTTTACATTACATAAATGAACAATTCTTGGATGATACAAATGACAAAACCTCCTTTCTATATATAGGAGTCTAAGGAGTCACAATATAATCCAGCTGACCTAACAATAATAAAATAAAGCCACAAAAATAACAATAGAGGGATTCTATGGGGCACAGAAATAACAATATGGGGGTAATAGGGGCACAACAATATAAATAATGGGTATAACTACAATAGTAATGGGGTAATCACTAGTATTATAGGGACCCAACATGCCCCTCTCCTTCAAAAAAGTGTTGTCCTCAACGCTTGAGTAGTTCTGGATACTTCTGCATAAAATTCTCATCCTCCCATGTGGAATCTTCAGCGGATAAGTTCTTCCACTTGATAAGATACTCTGAAATTGATCGATTTCGTAGCTGTCGAGTTCTTGTTTCTGTGACTGCTTCCGGTTCCAATATAATTTTTCCTTCCTCGTCAAGTTCTGGCAATATTGTTTGAATTGGGAGGTTGTCACCTATAACCTTCTTTAAACATGAAACATGGAAAACTGGGTGCAATCGAGAAGCTGCAGGAAGCTCCAATTTGTATGCCATAGTACCAATCTTTTGCAACACCTTGTACGAACCATAATACTTTGGTGATAATTTATTATCCTTCTTAGCTTGCTTTAGGGACATTTTCTTATATGGTTGTAGCTGTAGGAATACCAAATCACCTACATCAAAACTTCTTTCACTGCGATGTTGATCTGCCTGTTGTTTCACTCTATTTTGTGCCAACACGAGGTTATCCTTTAAGAGTTGGAGGACTTGTTGTTGATGTTCGATGTGATGTTCCACTGCCTGAACCTTAGAATTTTCTCTTAAATATGATGTGATGGATGGTGGTTGATACCCATAAAGTGCCATAAATGGGGTCATTTTTGTTGCTGTATGGAAGGAAGTGTTATACCACCATTCATCCAGAGGCAACCATTTGACCCATTGTGTTTGTTTATCAGATACAAAGCAACGAAGATATCCTTCCAAACATTTGTTTACTATCTCAGTTTGCCCATCAGATTGAGGATGATAAGATGAGCTATGAGCTAACTGAGTACCAAGACAAGAAAATAATTCTGTCCAAAAATTTCCAGTGAAAATGGGATCTCTGTCACTTACAATAATCTTTGGGTTTCCATGTAGCTTTTGAACTGTTTCCATAAATGCAGTAGAAACTGTACTGGCTTTAAATGGATGTGATAATGCACAAAAGTGTGCATACTTGGTAAGTCTGTCAACTACCACCATGATGACACTCTTTCCCTCAGACTTGGGTAAACCTGTGATAAAATCCATTGAAACCTCCTCGCAACGTTGGCTTGGAATGGATAAAGGTTGTAATAGACTCGATGTCTTAATCGTTTCAACTTTATTTTGCTGGCAAACCAAACATTCCGCTACAAACTTTTGAATATCTGATTTAAGGCCATCCCAAAAAAATTCCTTTTTAACCCTGTGGTAAGTTTTTAAAAATCCTGAGTGCCCTCCTAAGGGGGGAGTGTGCAATTCCATAAGAATATTTTGTTTTAGCTGGGAATTATTACAGAGGTATAAGCGATTTTTGTACCATAACGAATCATTTTGCCAGCTAAATGTATCAGAAGTACTGGAATCTTGTTGTAGCTTTCGAATAAGTGCCCACACTTCTTCGTCATTCTTCCATTCCTCCCTTGCTTCGTTTATCCAATCTGGTTGGATAATAGAAATGGCACACAACAATGCTTCCACATCCTCATCCTTTCTTGAGAGTGCATCTGCCACCACATTTTGCTTCCCTTTTTTGTAGATGATTTCAAAGTCATAACCCAACATCTTTGTGACCCACTTTTGTTGCTCTTCAGAGGATAATCTTTGTTCTAAAAAGTATTTAAGGCTATCATGATCCGTTTTTACCTTGAAGTGTCTTCCCATTAGGTAGGGTCTCCATTTCTTAAGTGCATGGAGTATTGCCAACATTTCCTTCTCATAAATAGCTTTGCTTAAAAACTTTCCCTTGATTGGACGACTTTCAAAAGCAATGGGTCTTTCATCTTGCATTAGAACAACACCAATTCCATTTCTTGAAGCATCACATTCCACAATAAAGGTTTTTGTGAAGTCCGGTGTAGCTAAGACCGATGCTTGGCACATTGCCTCTTTAAGATGTTCAAAGGCCTTTGTTGCTTCCGGAGTCCATGAAAATGAATCTTTCTTCAATAATGTTGTTAGAGGTGCTGCTATTCTCCCATAATTCTTAACAAACTTGCGATAATACCCTGTCAACCCAAGAAATCCTCGCAGATTCTTTATGGATGTGGGGATTTTCCATTCCTTAATGGCTTTAATTTTGCTAGGGTCTACCTTAACTCCTTCATGAGATACAATATGACCCAAATATTCCACCTCTTGGACTCCAAAGAAACATTTGGATCTTTTTGCATATAATTGTTTCTCCTCCAATAGTTGTAGCACCCTGTCAACATGTTCAACATGATCCTTCCAAGACTTGCTGTAGATTAGTATATCATCAAAAAATACTAACACAAATTTTCTAAGGAATGGTTTGAAAATTGAATTCATCAAACCTTGAAATGTTGAAGGTGCATTGGTAAGGCCAAAAGGCATGACCAAAAATTCATAATGACCCTCATGAGTTCTAAATGCCGTTTTCAGAATGTCTTCAATCTTCATTCTGATTTGATGATATCCCGAACGAAGATCCAACTTGGTGAAGTAAATTGATCCATGCAATTCATCCAATAATTCATCAATAACAGGAATGGGGAACTTATCTTTAATAGTGAGCTTGTTGAGCTCCCTATAATCCGGACACATGCGCCATGATCCATCCTTCTTGTGCACCAATACTACTGAAGCTGAGAAAGAACTTTGACTTGGTTGAATTATACCCGCCTCTAGCATTTCTGCAACCATACGTTCAATTTCACTCTTTTGGGCATAGGGATATCTATACGGCCTGATGTTTGGAGGAACACTTCCTGGAATCAGATGAATAACATGATCATGATCACGCATAGGTGGGAGACCTTTTGGAGTCTCAAATACCTTGGAATGATTGTCCAGGACTTTTTGGAGATCTAGAGAAATAGATGATTGCAATGTGGAAACATCTAGCGAACATAATTGTGCAATTACACCTCTTTGCTCCTTTTTTAGAAGCTTTGTCATGCCATTAGAGCTGATTATCTTTCCTGGTTTCCCTGCAATACCCCTTAATTCAACTTCCTTTCCTTCCGTAGAAAATTTGATGAAAAGTTCTTGAAAATTAAAAGCTATTGTACCCAAGGATTGTAGCCATTGGACTCCTAGTACAACATCAGCACCTCCCATTGGAATGGAAAGCATTGGGCTAGTCAATACATATTCTCCCATGGATAGCTTGATATTATGGCACTTTCCAGAGCAATTTATTGTTCCTCCATTTGCAATCATCACTTGACACTCTGGTGTTGGATATAGGAAGAAATTCAATTCTTTTGCTACCCTACAATGAATAAAATTGTGGGTGCTTCCTGAATCAATCAACACTATTACCTTTTTCTTCTTGATTTGTCCTTCTATATTGATGGTTTGAGGAGTGGTAATTCCTGCCAATGCATTACAAGATATGGTCGGATTTATTTGTTCTTCATCTAGGCTTTGTTCCTGGAGTATTTCTTCTTCTTTTAACCTTTCTTGCTCCTTTTCTTCTTCCTCTTCACAATCTATGTAGAATAATTTCTTCTCAGCACACTTATGACCTTTAGTGTATTTGCTATCACAACTGTAACAAAGCCCTTTTGCTCTTTTTTCTTCCAATTGTTGTGGTGTCAACCTTATAGGTTGTGGAAGACTAGGGGCAACAACACTTTCGTCTTTATAGTTGTGAGTGGTATGCTTCCTGGTTGCCATAATTTTGCTTTCCATTTTTCTTGCTAACCTGAATGCCTTCTCTAATGAATCAGGTTCCCAAAGGCGAACATCATGTTGGATACTGTCCTTTAAAGACCCTATGAACACATCAATCCTATGCTCCTCTGGAATATCTTTTACCCTTATGTTCAATTTTTTGAACTCCTCAATGTGCTCCATTACTGAACCCTTTTGTTTGAGACTTATCAATTGGCTAAAAAAAGTGTTGCTTTTTGTATCTTCATAATGTGCTATCAATTCTTCCGTAAAAATTGCCCAAGTGATAAATTGTTTACGAGAGCAAAGCCATTGATACCATACAAACTGATTTGGTTCCAAATATACAGTTGCCATACGTACCTTTTGTGCGTTTTGCACATTATTGAGATCGAAGAATTGCTCCATCTGTAATATCCATGTGGCGGGATCCTTGCCATCAAACTTCCTCATATCGATTTTTGGAATATGGTGATTCTTCGATCCAACATTAGCGTTTATGGAATCATGATTAACATTTCTTTTGTTCTCATCATGAGTTTCCTTTACTACCTTTTCACCATTAGTGACCCTTTCTTGTAGCAACTTCTTCAATTCTTCCATGTCTGTCTTCAAATCTATCTTCAAATCATCCATCTTACCCTCCATGCCCTTTATCTTAGATTCCACGCCACTTATCTTAGCCTCTGTTAGCTTTTGTGAGTGTGACATTTGTTGCACTTGTTCTTGTAATTTTGATAAATCATGTAGCATTTCTTCCTCTTCTTCATGAGTCATGCTAGAGCTTTCAGGTTCCTTACTAGGTGTTTGCATTTTCTTTCCTCGGGGCATCAGTTACCGATAATAATGCTTTACTATGCCCTTTGAATTCCGTTAAACCAAGCTTACACAAAAATTAAAAAAAAAACTACACACGTTTTTTCATTTTATAGAAGCCTAATATTGAATCTGATGTATCTCTGTAATTTCGGATCATCCAGTTCTGAAATTGCTACCTGTAGTAGCCTTCTGCGTCCTCTTTCCAATGCCACAAGTCTGAGCCAAATTGGATTCTCCAAGGAAGAGTTATGTGAAATCTCCCACAGTGACTTGCTTTTAGACTGGTTTAGTAGAGCGAACTTGTACGACGTACCACGCGTCATTGTTTCAACCTTTGAATCTGTTTTGAATGTAATTCAGGAGTTTGCAAAAAGACCAACTTCCTCAGATCATATCTCCGCAAATATCGCGTGAAAAGATCTGAAATTCGGACCCAAGGTTCAGCGCGATTTCTTCTCAAATGGGTTTTTTTGGCGACTTCTGAAACGTCACAGAAAATAAGTTATAACAAAAATGCCACGATGACCTGTTTGGAGCAGCGAAACCCTAGAATCCAAAGCTCTGATACCAAATGTTATGAAACCAGCTCAAGAAAAGATAGAAAAGATAGATCAACGCCTTAGAATTCAGCCTCTTCGAGGGGGCAACCTCCTTTACATTACGTAAATGAACAATTCTTGGATGATACAAATGACAAAACTTCCTTTCTATATATGGGAGTCTAAGGAGTCACAATATAATCTAGCCGACCTAACAATAATAATATAAAGCCACAAAAATAACAATAGAGGGATTCTATGGGGCACAGAAATAACAATATGGGGGTAATAGGGGCACAACAATATAAATAAGGGGTATAACTACAATAGTAATGGGGTAATCACTAGTATTATAGGGACCCAACACATTCTTCTTCCTAATGCTCCACCCATCCGAAACATCATTCACCTGACTGTCAACTAGCTTAAGGACTTACGTGTGCCCTTAGTGTCCAATTCCCTCCACTTACCAAGTTTTTATAGGCCTTTTTGTCACATCCGATTAGTGAGCCTCCTAATGGGATAAATCAACATCCTATCCCCCTATCACCTTCTTGCACAAAGCCCTAAGAATGTTCCCTTCATCCCCCATAATTTAAGCCCTAAACTACATCATCTGAGCCAGTTTTAGGACCAACGCTCCTTCTATGCCTACTGGCATGCAATCACCTATAGGTTTCTCCACTGTGGCTTGCGTTGGTCACTAGTAGGTTGCTCCCCTTTGCACCTGCGTTGGTTTTAGAAATTTGGGGGAATGATCAAGATTCTGAAATCTTCCCCTTCTAGGAGTTTCTAGAAGTTGTTTCAACTACTTCCCTTGGATTAAACATTCGTATCCTCTCCTTTCGTACTTTGGAGTTTTCACCACTTATCCTTTGATCCTATCCCTCCATCAAAGGTGGATATCAAACCTTAGATTGGTAATATGATCAGAACTCTCAACTTACCCTGCATCTTTATATATTCCCACCCTTCTATGTGGTTGGGGGTTGGCTTTTCGAGAGTGATTATGCCCTTATGCTGTTGTACTGAGTGGTTATTGTCTCATGCATTTAGGGTGATTGAAGGTGCATATTGTGACAAGGAAAGGACAAGTCAACAACTTGGAGGAGCTCTTCTACAAGATCAATTGCTACTTATGGCTGTAATCTCCTTCCATTTATATTAATGCAAAGAATTCATTGTTTTCCTATATGTGATGTTGCTATTTCATATATTTTAATACCACGTTGATCTATTGAATGAAGTAGTCAGACGATACTGCATAGATCTCTTAGTTTCTTGGCTTATGTTATTTGACTGTTCAGGTTCTAATTTTGGCATTCAGAGTTGGGATTGGAGCTTCCAAGCTAAGGAAAGAGTGAAGTGTGTGAAGGATTCCAAGTAGGCCTCACTCCATCATATAATGAATTTAAGGAAAAGCATTGGGTTCCTTGTCTATATGTTGTTCTAAGTTAGCCACTGACCTAGGGGAGATACGTTTGTTCGCAATCATAAATCCCGTATAACAAATTGGTGACTCCACTAGGGAACGAAGTATTCCCTTGGTGGTTTCCTTATCCATTGTGTTTGATTACCTCCTTGACAGACCTTTGTTGTATCATCCAACCAAGAACAGACCTAGGAAGTGATTTCATTGAGACTTTTTTGCAATTTTTGTGTCAGAATCCTCTTTCCCAGGCCCAACGCTCCCCTAGTGCCTCTGATAGAGCATTGCACCTCACCCAGGCCCACTCTATACCAGCGTTGCAATGCACTGGTGCCTCTTTTGCACCAGCATTGGTCCCTATTTTTGCACAAATTTTTCCTTGGTTCTTGAGCCTCTCTTTGGTCAGCCTACTTCCAATTGAACTTCCCTGAGTCTTGAGTGTCTTGTGGTCTCTCTAAAGCCTCCATTTGGTTTGCATTTATGTTGTTTGCCTTTGGTAAGAATTGGTTTTGATTTTTCTTTGTTCTTATCATTTGGTCGCTTGCAAACTAATTTCGTTTGATTTTTTATTACTTCGATGAATTTTTGTTCTAGTCTGCATTTGGGAAAGTGCATTTGAATCAATAATTCAACATTTGCATCTTAGTTTTCTTCATTTCGAAAATTAAGTATGGTGAAAAGAAAAACTTTGCATTAGCATTTAGGGTTTTGCATGTGCATTAGCATAAGAACAGTTGTATCGAAAAGGGAAATTGCTTCTTGCATCTTGTTTGCTGCGTATTCTGTGCTACTTCTTAATTGTTCCTTCCCTTCCTTAGCTAGATTTTCATTGAAAGAGAAAATATTTATGCTTTCTCATGCCAAATTTGCATTTTAGGGTATTCAAGTGACATTCGTTGTGAGCCTCAAAACTTAAATATAATCAAAGATAAACAGTAAAATTTATTGAATCAACCTAAGGAGCATTTGTAATATTAACGCAAACACATAGAGGTCTAGGCTAGAGACATTTTCCGACATTGTTAAATGTAGGAGTTATTGTTGTTTGTCAGCATTGCATCCTGGGGGTGAAATCATATTCCACGTAGGTGAGTGTATAGGATCATTCTCAACATACCTTTGGGTATATTGGATGACGCTCCACACATGTAAAGTATATGGGAACGCTCTCATCGAACGATTATGCATTAGACAACACTACTATGGAATGCACTCCCACATACCCTCAAGTATATTGTGGGAGTCCCCTATAGGTTGCTATCCATCCATAGGTAACAAAATCGTCTGCCTTGTATACCGTGATACACCAAACACAATATTCTGGGAGATTGCCTGCATGTACATTAAGTCGTTGGTTTGCCAAGGTGTGTATTGCAGTTCACGGTTGCTTGGTAAACCTTTTGCCTAGTTTACCCCTTTGTACTTTGTGTTGTTAATTTATAAAATCAATTAATTGACTGCGGAACAACATCATCCTCGTGGAACAACTCCTTAGTGGATCTTAGGTTGAGACTAATGACAACAATTCCTGAGTCTACCAATCAAGGGAACCCCTCTTACAGGAATCCTTGTCCTTTTCCTCCTTTTGGAAATATTGGTTCTCCTTATATGGCAACGTTGTCCCTTCCTAGATTTACCATTGGTTTTTCGATTTGGTTGTTTTCTACCACTATGGTTCTGAATGTCCAAATTGCTTCTCAACAAAGTTCTCCTCCACTTGACCAATATCAACCTCACGTTGATCCTAAAGTTGACCCTTTTCCTTCTTCACCTTTTCAGTCTTCTTCCTCTTCATTTAGTGAAAGCCTGCAAGTTAGTAACCAGGTGGATAAGAAAAAGAAGAAAAGGACAAAGAAGAAGAAGAAAAATAAGCAAGGGGGATACCAAGCAACCATTGCTACAGACGTAACTAGTATGGAAAAATATTCTAGTCAGGCCTGTAAAGTTAAATTAGCTTGCATGCTTTGTAAGGGTGACCATCTTCTTAGAAATTTTCCTGGTATTCCCAAGGTATTAGAAGTGTGGTCCACAAGCTCACATCAACCTTCATCATCAGCTTCTCGAGATCATGTTGGTGATAAACCCACAATTAGTTATAGTAAGGTCCATGGGAAAAAGGGTAAAGTCAAATTTCCCTGTTAAGTTATGTGAAGGGTATCATCCTATTCACCTTTTTCCTTATATGGATGAACCCTCAAAAGTGTTGGAAAATCTTACAACTTCTTAGCCATGACTTCCTGTTGGTTACAAAAAGATTTCTCCCAATCCTCCACTAACTGATGAAGTGATTGATCAGAATCTGAATCCAATCGATCCTGCTCTCTCTGAACGTGAATCCTATGAGTTCATTCCTGACCAATCATTGGTCGAGAAAATGGTTGACTCAATTCCACCTTTAGTGGATCGTACTTTTCCCATAGAGAGTGAACTTCATACTGATAAGGTTCTTCTTGTTTCTTCAGGTTCCAATGAAATAGGGGATATTTCTTCCATTCACATGGCACAAGGGGGAAATCCTCTCATTCCCACAACAATGGAGAGCAGTTCTCTCATTCCCATAGCACAAGGCGGAAATTCTCCCATTCCTACAACAACCCCTCCAAGTAGTAAGGTCACTTCCTTTGATTAGAGTTGACTGGCAGGATATCATCTTCCTCTATACGTGCCCTTCTAAATCTTAGTACAAGCTTATAATGTTGTCGTTCCTAGCACAATCATAGATGAAGGCACATTTGTTAGTATTCTTTCCTTAACTTCTTGGAAAGATTTAGGTTCTCCGCATCTTGTGCCCATTACCCAGGATCTATTGGCTTTTAACAGAGGAACCAATCAACCATTAGGGATCCTTCCTAAGTTGCCTATTACTTTCGGAGGAAAGACTATCTATATCGATGTGATGGTAGTCCAAGGCCCTTTGGATTTTAATTTAATCCTTGGGTGTGACTATGTGTATGTCATGGGAGCTCTTGTCTCTTCACTCTTTTGTGTGATGTGTTTCTCACATGAAGTAAGAATCGTGACTATTGACCAGCTTTCATTCATTGGTCCCAACTGGACTCCCAATCAACCAGCGTCCCTAATAGGTCCTTATATGCAAGTGGTATCTCCCCCACCATAGATTAATTATGTGGCAACCTGTTCCACACACACATATACTGATGATCTAGTTGGTGATGTAGTGCATCATTTAATGGGAGCATTGGAGTCTGATCTTTCCATTGGATCCCTTGATATGTATCCCTTCCAGAGCATTGTTCTCCCATCTGATGAGAACCTCTTGGAAGCCATGGCCTATTAGTGGTCATGAACAAGGTGTCAGAGCAGAGTTCTTTTTCTTGTGTCAAGCTCATTAAAAAAAGAAACAAGGTTTCTAGAGCAGAGTTCCTTTTCTTGTGTCAAGCTCGTTAAAAAATGAAACAAGGTGCTGGAGCACAGTTCCTTTTCTTGTGTCAAGCTTGTTAAAAAATGAAACAAGCTCTTATAAGGATATTTGTTTTACTCTATCAACCTCGTTAAAAAATGAAATAGGTTCCTATAAGCATAGTTCTTTTTCTACGTCAATCTCGTTAAAAAATGAAACAAATCCCCTTTCAATTAGCGTCTTTGATTAAATCTCATAAATTTCCAGTCGAATCTTTCACTTGATCTCGTAAATGAACCTTCAATGCATTTGTTGTAACATGCTTTATTTTTGAGAAGCTAGTTTTTATTTTATGAAAGAGGGTATGAAAAAAAATGGAAATATGAAAAAATAGAAAATAGAAAAAGAGATGAAATAGAACCCCATCAAAATAAAATAAAAAATTGTATAAGTGTGCTTGTTTAAATGCCACTTCGTCAAATAAATTGTATTTGTAATAAATAAAGGTCTGTGTGCAGCTTGTTTTTATGCCACAGCCTTTTCTTTTGATTTGGATCAAACTGTTAATCTTGACCAAATCATTTAATTTTTTGTATTATATTAGAGTAAGTTCAACCAAAGAGTTTAATCTTGGTTGAACATTAAGAATTGGGATATAATAGGACAAATAAAAGGCCTAACATGCTCAAAACTTGGCCTAAGTTATATTAGATTAGGCTTAAATTAGTGAAATAGTTAAATAAGGGCAGCCAGTGTAAACGCGCCCAAAATAGATTAATTATAAATTGGCGCTTAATTATCTTTTTAAAGTGTGATTAATTCTTATGTAAATAATCATTTATAATGTTTTTTAGCCAAAGTCAAATACGACAAAAATGTTTTGTCAGAAAGCAATAACGTTTGAGCGAAATCCGACAGTAATCCGCCTCCCCACCCAGATTAATGGGAGGGAAGCCTCTTCGCACCCCCTCGCCATGATACGAGATAACAATGGGTTAGGGAGGGGATGCGAAAAGAAGTTTTTATCGTGTGGGCCCCCTGCTTACGTGTCGCCTCCTGAGCGCTTCGCACCCCCTCACTCCAAACTGTTTACCACTACCCCCCTCTGAAATCCGCCATCCTTCATTCCCGCGTTTCCCGATATCGCGCCAACAGTAACACCTCCTGCACCATCTGCCTCCAACCGCTCCATGCCACATGGCCTCACCCATTCCCGCATATTTGTTCCGCCATTTATTGCCTCTCGTTGTTGATCTTGCCTCCCGTTGCTACATTAAATCCCTAATTAGTGGATCAACAATGACTTCCTGTAACGGTAGCCTAATCTGATGATAAATATCCTTTTGCCCCGCTACATCCATTTTCCTAAATTTCTTTTTCATTGTTCAATTCACTGTTTTTGTTAGACAGTCCCTGTCGAGCCAAGCTTGCGACAGTAAGCGTCCTTTGAACATATCTCTGCAATTTTTCTGCCATCCTATAGTTTAGTTTTATCATGGCTCCGAAGAAGAAAGATAAGCCTTCTGTCAGTTCCTCTACAACACAGGAAACCCCAAAGGCCTCTGATGCCTTAGACCTGGACCATATCCCATTAGTCGACCAATATTTTAAAATTGAAAATATTGAATGTGAATTCGACATGTTTGAATTGCACAACTGGCTAAAACAGACATACTTTGATTTTGAGGATGAAATAAACCTATGGGAATCCCTTCTACCTTTGCATATGTTTCCTTAGACCTATTCCTTTCCTGATTTAGTTATCTGGTGCCAATCCAAGTATAATCCTTTACAGAGAACAGTGGTAGCTCAGAATGGAGACATTCTGATATCTATCACTCCAGAAACCATTAATAAAATGCTTATGATACCTAAAAATGAAGCCCTTAGCTTTTTCTCCACTGCAGCCTTAATTGACCTATATCAAAAGCTGAACTTCTCTCAAAGAGCTCAAATGTTTGTGATCTTTCTCCCTGAAGATGTTGAGCTCCCCAAAAAGAATCCTCCTTATCCAGCATCTATGTTCCCTGAGAAATCCAAACATATAATTTCCCTTATTTCTTACTTGTTAGGCTACCAATCAGACCAATGGGTATATGAAGCTATCCTAGGCTATCTGTCAATCTTTTCTAAAGAAAACAAACATGCCTTCATGTATAACTACAATCAATTTTTGGCTGAAGCTACGCATGAACAATTGATGAATATCACTACTAAAGGAGTGTTTAAATACTCCTTTGTGCTATTTCATATGTTCATTTTTCAGTAGGGAGATAGGTTTCCTATTGTTTTACACAAGGAGGATGATCAACAAGAGAATCAAGCAGTCACTCAGTGGACCTCATTGATTAGAAAGAACTCAACTGAGTTCAGATTTTCAGACTTCATAGACTGTTTCATTCACCCAGTTGCACAACTTCTCAGCAGTCAGAGTGAACCCAGGATCAGTACAAAAATAAAAAGGATCCTGCATTTCAGTGATCAAGTTAGAACAGGAGATTGGTATCTTTACCAGAACTACACAGAGATCAGAGTATATGGTTGCGAATTAGCTCCATAGAAACTACCCAAATATTTTACAATGAAAATTTTCTCTTTGGAATATATTAGGAAAATGATGAATATGGATGAGCTTCATTTCATTTTAGGGAAGAGGAGATCACAGTTTAAGATAAAGGCACATGTAGGATCATTCATTTGTAACACCATATCAACAGGTTTAGAAGCAGATTCCATATTAAAATAGGTGGGTTTCCAACCAAGCTTCACCTAGTCTTATGACCCATTCAGTATTATCTCAGACTTAGGGGTGGAACTCAAAACCACACCTTACAATCATACACCAAGACCAAATATTGAGAAGTTCGGAAATCAAGAACAGTGGGAAGGGAATACTCTTCAAGAAGTAGAAGAATAGGTTTTACCTCCTTCTACTCTTCAGACTCCTACTTCTCAAACCAAGCATGACAAGAGGCCCAGGGAAGGATCATCAACATGAATAATTGGAGAAAAAAAATTCATTCACTATCAGAAGAAATCAAGGACTCAATCCAAAGGCACTACTACTACTACTACTTAGGGTCAGAAGGAGCCCATCATCATCAATTTGGATGATTCACAGGTTTCCATAGGCACAAAAGAACCTGTCATTACTACTCTTTCTTCTTCTACTTCACATAATTTTCTAGAAATCATTAAATCTGCAGGACCAAGTGAAACAAAGGAGTCAAATGTCTTCACTAATTTCCTTGAAATTAACTAGAAGAATGAAGCTTTAAAAGAAAATGTTTATGCAAATTTTTGGAAGCAGACTTCTCCTTCACAACACAGGTTGTTGACAACATTTGACAACGAAAAGGGAAGAATGCAAATGGATTTTCTGCAGGCTCAAGTGCCTTTTCCTAAAGGTTCTTCTGATTACAAGAAAGTTGTATTTTCATTTGATGCTAATTAGATACAACCAATTGATTAAATGGACATGCATAGGCAATCTAGTGAGATGATGTTCTCTACCATGACAAACACTGTTATGGCATTGTCGAAACTTAAAACTGCTCTGTCAAATGTACAGTCACAATTGAATATTGAGAAAATATCATCTTTAGCAAAGGATAACAGTGTTAAGTCATTAAAGGTGTTATATACCTAGGGGGAATAATATGGGGTACAAAGGGAGGTACCCAAGGTAATAATGTAATAATGGGATGGGCCATAGTAATAAATAAGGTGGTTAAACCATATCATGTAAGGGACCACAAGTAGTTAGTAATAATGTAATGGGCCAATGGTATTAGTTCGATGGTATGAGGGAACCATGGTAATGATTCATGGTATTGTATGTATGAGGCCTATATAGAGGCTAGAGACTCCACATGGGGGGATGTCAAGGAATATTGTCAAGGATTATTGTATGAACAGGTATATGGCTTGTGGAGTATTCTCCTTCCTTAAGGAGTGAATGTATGGTGTTGCCCTACCTTAAGGGTTTGATAATAAATAAGCAATTCTATCTATTTATCTCTTATTATTCTTGGGTTTATTTCTATTATCATATATTTTTGGATCAGAGCTATAACAAGTGGTATCAGAGCTATAACAAGTGGTATCGAAGCTATAACAAGTGGTATCAGAGCTATAACAAGTGGTATCAGAGCTATAACAAAAGGACTTAATAATTAAAATTGGATATGAACCTACTGATGTCAAAGCTGATGAAGATATTATCAAGAAGAAAATCACAAATATTGCAGCATTGAGGAAGCAGCTAACACTGCCTTCTACAGAGGACCCCCAAACCAAGAAGATAACAGAAAGTGAACAACATAAGGAAGAAATTCTCAAACTGATAATTGAACAGAATGTACAGATAAAGACTATGGAGGAGAAAATTAAAAATTTACTTAAGGAAAAAGAGCAATTTACTCAGTTAGCTATAACTCCCATCACAACTATTCGTATTACTGTCCAGAACAACAGGGGAATCTACATCAGCCACAATAGAATCTACATCGACAACAGAGGATTTGAACAAAATCTCATAGGAACCGACTCACCAGAAGTAAGAGAATGAAAGGCTTCATAAGAAGTTTAAAAAACTAGAAGCTAAAAAGATAAAGAATGATACTCTGAATGTTGAAGAAATGCATAAAACATACAGGTTGAACATAAGAATTGAAGAGTTGCAGAGCCAGTCATTGATGGTTCAAACCTTGGCCCAAGCCAAGGAAAACATTTGGGAAGATATCAGTCAGGCCATAACTGAAGTATGGCCCTCCATTCAGATCATTTTTGAGCAGGAGGAACTCATAAAAAGATGTTAGGTAGTCATCGATGAAGTGAAGCAACTTCTTAAAGACAAACCAAATGAAGCTTCAGACATGATAAGAGTTCTTAATTCAAAAACAAGGGTTAAGTTGGCGCAGATTGAGATTATGGACAGAATAGAAACCATTTTGGAGATTAAGAGGGTTTTGCAGAAAAAGAACCTGATGACTTAGTTAGAAACTAAGTGCCAAACCTTGAAGGTTTTTGTCCAAAGGTTTCATTTTAAGTTTAATTTACTTAATCAGAGAAGACTCTCATGATTAGTGGCCCCAAATGACAGGTTGATCAATTTGGAAGAATATTACGAGAAGCTTTATACTATAGCACCTGATAAAGAAAACTTTGCAGGCATAAAGGGGCATATTACAGGGAAACAAGCATTAGAAGATTTAGATTTTGACTTGACGATTAAGCATGAGATTAAACATCTTTTTGTAAATAAACCCACTTTTGAGAAGTACATTGAGGTTGATGAAGTTTACAAGAAATTGGTAAATTTTGCTATACCAAGTGAAGACCTATGGGATCACTTGTGTGAATTTATTGAGTAACTTTCATCAACAACTGAAGGACAGTTGGGCAACACATTTGGGGACCATATCATCAACAAATTCCTAAATAATAGTGTCAGCACTTAGCAGTTTCGAAATTCCTATAGTTCTGTACTATTTTTGTATTTTTGTTTTGAAAATATCTAGAAGAAATTTTGTATAAATAACTCCTCCTTCGAGTTATTAAGGGTTAAAACCTTGGATGAGATTTGAGAAGATAATTGTAACCAAGTTGTATATTTTCCAAGTTAATGAAAGGATTATGTATTTTCGTTCTATAGTTTTGTCTCCTAGTAAGTTTTTCATATGTGCTTATTTCATTATGTATTTCTTCATATATTTAAGTCTTTATGCAGAGATCTGGGTAAGATCATACTAAGTATCAGTCAGTCTTAAATCCCCTATGAAGTTATCAACAATAACTAGTGACTAGCTTATAAGACTATTTGTTATTATAAACTCACCTATATCAATTAATTACCACATAAATATGCATTTGTTTAGATATATTTTGTTCTACAGGAAACGTTGTTGCCTATATTCTTTGCTTATAACCAATCAAATATTATGATTGAATATTTAACAAGTTATATTACATCAATATTTTTCTATTCATTCACTTTAAATCAATTAACTATAGTTAAACAAATAACAACCCTTTCATCTAGCTTAGTAACTATTAAGGCCTAAGCACATGTTTTCTATAATTCATAACATTGGTCATCCATAAAATTAAAAACCAACAAAACATTTTAGATGTTGTGGCATGACTAACTGACCTAGAGTCATCTCAAAGGACAACATCAGACTGGCGCCATTGCCGGGGACCAAAAATTGAACTATTTTCCCTGGGACAACGATTAAAAAACTTTTTCTTTAAGGTGAATAAAGAACTTGTAGGTTAAAAAATCATTCACCTCGTGACTCCACTAGACCAAGCTGGCTCCTTCAAAACATACCAGATCTCACTTTGACTCTCAAATTATATCTCCTTTATTCGATCTAGAGATACTGGTGAGAGAGTCCTCATTTACAAGGAGACTTGAAGCTTCTGCTTCTTCTTTTGTACCATTACAACCTGCAGATATTCCATCTTTTGATCCCTTTAGTTCTATTCCATCGCAATTAGATTTGGCTGATCTAACACCTAGGGTTTTAGAACTTTTATTTAAAGGATTTGATGTGCAGTCAGCTCTCTTAGTCCAATCTTTAGAATCATAAAAACTTCCATAAATATTTTCAAATTCACCCAAGTCGGAGGAA
The DNA here is from genome assembly GCA_031772625.1 of Pinus tabuliformis. NCBI lineage: Eukaryota > Viridiplantae > Streptophyta > Pinopsida > Pinales > Pinaceae > Pinus > Pinus tabuliformis. The sequence continues at coordinate 57,505,673 of CM062814.1, read as the reverse complement.
TAACTAGATGTACATTTAGCGGAGCTAAAACCAATTGATTTTATCTCCTCCACTCATTATACATTTCCATACACTTCTGCCTAACCTGAAGAAACCTTCTCTATATATTCAAACCCACTGTTTGAAAGTAAAGAGCAGGTTGAAACAGAGGTTTAGAAGTTAGTAATTAAAACACCTTTGAAAACTTTTAGGAATCCTCCACTTTCCCATTCTCCTCCTCCCACTTTTACACCTCCTTCTTCACCCACTGCTTCACCACCTTCCTCTTCATCCTCCACTACATCATCTCCTACCTCTTCTACTGAATCATCTTCTTATTCATCTTTAGATATGGCCTTTCAACCTATAATTCAAGCTAGATATGCTGCCCTGCATCTTCCCAACCAGCTCAACAATTTTCCTGATGGGTATTTGAAACACCTGCCCAAGTTTAATCATGAAACTGGTTTATCTGCAGAAGACCATCTAGTTGCATTTTTAGATTTTGCAAATAATACGAATATAAAGCATGAGGATGTATATATGCGTTTATTTGTTCAGTCTTTAGAGGGAAATGTTAGGATATGGTTTAGGCAACTAAGAGCTGATTCAATTCAGTCCTGGAATGAATTAACTACTATATTCAAAAATCAGTGGGGTGTCAAAAAGGATCCAGTTTACTATCTTACTAAGTTTGAAGAGCTTAAAAGGAACCATGGAGAACCTGTGGTAGATTTCATTAAACGATTCAATAAACTCTACCACAAAATGCCTCCTGATTGTAAACCTCCAGTTACAACAGCAAAAGTTAGGTTTTCCAAAGCTTTTGATGATGACTTTGCAATCATGTTGAGGGAAAGGACATCACCGACCCTTTATTACATGCAAACCAACACAATAGAAGTTGAGGCTAATAGATCAGCTTCATCTAAACTCAAAGCCAAGGCTGAAAGAAAAATGAAAGTTAAGGAGGAAGGATCTTCCTCAAAGACCAAAAATGATGATCAGAAAATAGATGAGATAACATCATTACTTAGAAACCTTTCTAATAGGATTTCTAAGATTGAAACTTAGCCTAGAACAATACAACAAACTGATGTTAGAACATGGACTCAGTTAGAAGAGCCCCTCAAACTCAAATTTTACAGAGACCTAACACTGATCAATAGATCCAACCTCCTCTAATGATTGATGACCAACAACCAGATGACATTGGACCTCTAATTTCCGAAGATATAAATAATTTTGATTCTTCATCTGTACATAATGCTATTGTTTCTCACCCTTCAAATCAGTCTTCCCAAAATCAAGAAGACAATCAAATTTCTAAATATCAGGCCTTCTCTGAATTCCTAATTGGAGAATTGAACAAAAGATACAATCTAAGACCTAGGTCAGGGCCTGGTAGACCTCCAAAAAGTCCCACTCTAAATGAACCTTAGATCAAAACTACTGAAACCTAGACAACTATCATTCAACCATTGAATCAAATAGGTGAAACAAACCAAATTGAAAAAACTCTTTTGACAAACTTCAATGTTGAAAGAGAACTAGAAAGAGTTTAAATTCCAATTCCCCTAGCTGAACTGTCAAAGAACCCAGGGAATAAGAATCAAGTTTCAAAATGGATTCAGTTATCCAGTGTGGATGTTAAAGGGGATGTGATAAGCCTATAGGACAAAAAACCCTCAGTAGTTTTGGTCCTAGCTATGACATGATAGATGAGAATGTACCACCATTTTATGTGACTTTGAAAATTCATAAATTCTTGTTACATAACTGTATGTTAGATTCTGGGGCTTTCCATAATTTAATGCCTAAAGTGATCATGTATCAGTTGCAATTAGAAGTTACTAGAACTTACCATGATCTTTACACATTTGACTCCAAGAAAGTTCCTTGTCTTGGACTCATTAAAGATTTGGTGGTTACCTTAGCTTAGATCCCTGTCAAAAGTGTGGTTTTAGACATAGTAGTCACTGACATCCCTCCCAAATTTGGCATGCTGCTGTCAAGATCTTGTTGTGCTAAATTAGGAGGAAGCCTACAAATGGATATGTCTTATGCCACTATTCCGGTTTATGGGGGTGAGCATCTCAGGCTATATAAAGAGGTTATATTTATGAATGTTGTTTGTAGATCGGATCAAGCTAGGAATCATCCTATTTATGATGTTGACCAAGACTTGGGTGTTTTGAACTATCAGTAAATAATTCACAAAATACTCAACTTGTTATTGAAGATACTGTTGATCAGCCTAAAACCATTAAAACTGATATTTGGAAATTGTACTTTGATGGTTCTTCCTCAAAGGAAGGAGCAGGAGATAGAGTTGTATTAATTTCACCAGATAAAGAAAATACTACATAATCATACAAACTTGAATTCGATGTAACTAATAATGTAGCAGAGTATGAAGATTTTATGCTAGGATTGGAGTTAGCAAGAAGTCTTAAGGTGCAGAACTTAAGTGTATACAGTGATTCTGAACTTATTGTCAAACAAGTTAGGAATCAGTGTCAAACTAAGCACCCCAGATTAAGATCTTATAGGAATGAGATTTGGGATTCAATTGAAAATTTCTTTTCAGCATTCAATATTACTGTTATTCCTATATATCAAAACATGCATGTAGATTCCTTGGTTGTCTCTGCAAGTTCCTTTAAAATCCTTGATAAAATGATTGTCTAGTATAAAATTCAAGTCAAGTATAGACCATCTATTCCTGACAATCTTAAGCACTAGAAAATCTTTGATGATGACGAGCAAATAAAATCCTTTTTGCAAGTCATTGATGAATTCTAAAATATGCAAGTTGAAGAAGAACAACTTGAAAATCTCGAAATTGACAACGAAAATCATACACCACAGTTTGATTATAAAATTGTTGATCATAACATTATCCAAATATATAACAATTTTATTCCAAAAGGGTTAATCCCTCTCGAGAAGCTCTTTGATCATAATGATGTCCCCAAAAATCCACTATCTGATTCACACGAGGAAAATATTGAAATTTATAACAGTGGAAGTTCTAAATAGATCAGAAACGTTAAAATTTCTGCATCTTTGTCAATGGAAGCTAAGTAATAATATTTAGCCCTCCTTAAAGCCTACAAATATTTTTTTGCCTGGTATTATAATGGATTAAAAACATATGATACATCTCTTATTGAACACAAAATTCCATTAAAACCAGAGGCAAAACCTTTCAAACAAAAATTGAGGAGAATTAATCATTTCCTTCTTCCTGTTATTGAAAAAGAACTAAAGAAGCTACTAGATATTAAAATAATACTTCCATTAAGATATTCAAATTGGGTAGCCAATCTAGTTCTAGTGAGATAAAAGAATGGTGAAATTAGATTATGTGTGGATTTTAGGAGTTTAAATAAATCTTCCCTTAAATAGAATTATCCATTACCTAAGATGGATCAGTTACTTTAGAAAGTTTTAGGAGCCCATAGAATTTCCATGTTAGATGGTTTTTCTGGATATAATCAGATTATGGTTAGTCCAAAAGATAGAGAAAAAACTGCATTGACTACTTCATGGGGCACATTCATGTATTCTCAGATGCCTTTTGGGTTAACTAACATTGGAGCCACTTTTCAACGTGCTATGGACCTAGCATTTGTAGGTAAGACCAACAAATTTGTTGTTATTTATTTGGATGATTTAACTGTTTTTTCCAATTCTGATGAAAAGCATTTGAAGCATTTGAGAAATGTTTATGACAGGTGCAGAAAATTTGGGATTTCTCTTAATCCGAAGAAGTCTTTGTTTGCACTCCAAGAAGGTAAACTGCTTGGCCACACATTTCTAAAGGAGTAGCCATTGATCCTAAAAGAATCTCAACAATTCAGGCACTCATATTACCAAGGAACACGAAGGAAGTTCAATCTTTCCTTGGCAAAATTAATTTTTTAAGAAGGTATATCCCTAATTATGCAGGAATAATTAAGGACATAACTAATATGCTGAAAAAGAACCATGAAGTCAAATGGATTATTCCTGCTAGGTATACATTTGATCAGATTAGAAAGGTTATTACAAAAGCCCCCATTTTAGCCATTCCAGATTACTCTGAACCTTTCAGTGTCTTTTCTTTTGCTTCTGAAACTACCTTAGATGTTGTTCTTTTGCAAAAGAAGAAAGATGGAGATGACCAACCCATTGCCTTTTTTAGCAAGGTTATGAGAGATGTTGAGATAAAGTATGAAATCATTGCAAAACAAGCCTATTCTTTAGTTCAAGCTATGAAAGCCTTTAAAGTCTATCTCCTCCACTCCTCTATCATTGCCTATGTACCCAATAGTGTTTTCAAAATTGTTTTAACTCAGCCTGACATTGATGGAAGGGGAGGGAGATGGATAACTAAAATTTTAGAGTATGATCTCATCATCAAGACTACCAAACTAGTAAAAGGTCAAGGCCTGGCTAAGCTCCTTGCTAAATCCAATTGCAAGATCTTAGGAATAAATTTTGTTTTTGACATCCCAACTGAGAAGAATACACAAGAACCTTTTGCAGCCCCCATACAGGAGAATCCAAAAGAATCTCTTGAGAGCCCAACTGAGAAGAATCCACAAGAACCTTCTGAAATCCCAATACAAGAGAATCCAAAAGAACCTTCTACATCAGATCAGACAATTTTGATTGATGAATTTTTTTGTTATCAAATTGGTACTTTGATATTGTGAACTTTCTTAGAGAGTTTGACTGTCCACCTGAATTTAGCGTAAATCAATGTAGAACACTGAAGTTGAAGGCTGCAAAGTATTGTATTGTGAATGAAAATTTGTATTGGAAGGATCCTCTTAACATCCTTTTACTTTGCCTAACATAGAATGAAATAGAAGGGATCATTGATGAATTTCAGTAGGAATTTGTGGAGGACACTATGCTTGGAGGGCCACATCATACAAAATCTTAAGGGTAGGGTTTTATTGGCTTGCTCTATTTGCATAGGTGAGAGCAAAGGTTAGGAGATGTACACAATCTAAAATGTTTGCTGGAAAGTAGAGATTAACATCTCTTCCATTGGTTCTAGTCTTAGTCCAAGCACCATTCTGTCAATGGGGATTCGATTTCATTGGTGAAATTCATCCTCCATTAAGCAGTCAACATAGATGGATATTGACTGCTACAGATTACTTTACCAAATGGGTAGAAGCCACTATAGTCAGAAATGCAACTAATAATGTTGTTATCAATTGAAGAATATATATTGTCTAGATTTGGATGCCCCCAAAAAATAGTGACAGACAATGCACAAGCATTCAACAGTACTAAGATGATTGAGTTCTGTCAGAAATATCAGATCTTGTTGCATCATTCTACACCATACTATCCACAGGGAAATGGATTGGCAGAGTCCTCAAATAAAAGTTTGGTTAAAGTTATAAAGAAAACATTGGAGGATCATAAAAGGAGTTGGGACAGTCATCTTATTTATGCACTTTGGGCCAACATGATTTCACCCAAAAGATCAACAGGTAAATCCCCTTTTCAACTTGTTTATGGAAAAGAAGCTATATTTCCCACACATTTAGCTTTTCCTGTTATGAAGTTTTTGCAAGAGTCAAATGAAGAGCCTGATGACTTCTCTCGAAGAATAAATCAGATCATAGAATTAAATGAGGATAGAGATGAAGTACATTACAAGCTTAAGAAATATCAGAGTAAAATGAAAATCTTGTTTGATAGGAAAGCTAGGGAAAGAGATTTCAGGCAAGGTGATTTGGTACTGAGATGGGATGCTAGGAGAGAAGACAAAGGGAAAAATGGAAAATTTGACAACCTTTGTTTGGGACCTTTTAGTATTGACGAGGTCAAGGGTAATAACACTTTTATTCTGTAGAATTTGGAGGGAGATTATTCCTCATTGCCTGTCAATGGGAAGTACTTGAAGCACTACATTCAGTATTGAGAGGTTTCCATTCATTCATCATTGTATTATACCAGAGAGTTTTATTTTACATGCAGTGTGTATTTGTTTCAACAGAGACCCCATTAGCCCAAGGAGAAGGCACATGGATCTGCAAGTTCTCTGCAACCTGTAAGAGGAAGCAGTCCCCAGTTGGAGTCGATGTTGTAACATGCTTTATTTTTGATAAGTTAGTTTTTATTTTATAAAAGAGTGTATGAAAAAATAAAGAAAGAAAAAAATGGAAATATGAAAAAATAGAAAAAAAAAAAAAAAGATGAAATAGAGCCCCATCAAAATAAAATAAAAAATTGTGGAAGTGTGCTTGTTTAAATGACACTTCATGAAATAAATTATATTTGTAGTAAATAAAGGTCTCTGTGCGGCTTGTTTTTATGCCACAACCTTTTCTTCTAATTTGGATCAAATTGTTTAATCTTGATCAGATCATTTAAATTTTTGTATTAGATTAGAGAATAAGTTCAACCAAACAGTTTAATCTTGGTTGAACATTAGAAATTAGGATAGAATAGGACAAATAAAAGGCCTAACATGCTCAAAATTTGGCCTAAGTTATATTAGATTAGGCTTAAATTAGTGAAATAGTTAAATAAGGGCAACTAGTCTAAACGTGCCCAAAATAGATTAATTTTAAATTAGCGCTTAATTACCTTTTTAAAGGGTGATTAATTCTTTTGTAAATAGTCGTTTATAATGTTTTTTAGCCAAAGGCAAATACGACAAAAATGTTTTGTCGGCAAGCGACAAAGTTTGAGTGAAATCCGACAGTAATCCGCCTCCCCACCCAAATTAACGGGAGGGAAGCCTCTTCGCACCCCCTCACCATGATATGAGATAACGGTAAGGGGGGGTGGGGGGGTGAGGGAGTGTGAAAAGTAGTTTTTCTTGCCTGGCCCCCCCGCTTACGTGTTGCCTCCTCAACGCTTCGCACCCCCCTCACTCCACACTGCTTACCACTACCCCCTCGAAATCCGCCATCCTTCCTCCCCACACTACCTTATACGGCACCAATAATAACACCTCCCGCGCCATCTACCTCCAACCACTCCACGCCACGTGCCCTCACCCGTTACCACCTATCTAATCTCACGTATCTATTGCTGCCATTTATTGCCTCCCGTTGCTGCATTAAATTCCTAATTAGTCGATCAACAACGAATTTCCTGTAACGATAGCATAATCTGATGATAAATATCGTTTTGCCCCATTACATCCATTTTCATAAATTGTTTTTTCACTGTTCAATTCACTGTTTCTGTTATATAGTCTCTCCCAAGCCAAGCCTGCAACAATAAGCGTCCTTTGAACATATCTCTGCAATATTTATGCCATCCTATAGTTCAGTTTTATCATGGCTCTAAAGAAGAAAGATAAGCCTTCTTCCAGTTCCTTTGCAACACAAGATACCCCAAAGGCCTCTGATGCCTTAGACCTGGACCATATCCCATTAGACGACCAATATTTTAAAATTGCAGATACTGAATGTGAATTCGACATGTTCGAATTGCACAACTGGCTAAAACATACTGATCTAATAGTCACCCTATGAGTGACATCAGTTAAAGATTTATTAAACAAAGGTATTACAGACTCATGTGTTGGTGTGTGTTCTGTGTTATTTAAGCAACGGATCGATCATATTGCAAATACACAGAGACTTAAATGGAAAGACAACAGATAAATATAGTAAGAAAATACAAAACACAAGAAATTAATAAAGAGTTCACCCTATCCTCCAGGGCTACATCTCCGATCCAGCTTTCAATGGTGGCCTTGTTTTACTGTGTCTTAGCAGAGAATTACAATGTAGGGACTCAATGTGAGTTCTCCTGAAACAGGTTTTGCTTGGCACTGTGGCTCTTGGATTCCCCAAGCGACTGGAGTGCACAGACTTTTCTACCTACTAGCTCTGTGACCTTCTGGTCTACAATGGAGAGAGCCCAATGTGGTGCTCAGTCCGGACAGATCCTCTCTGGGATGGTTTGAATATCTCAAGCTCTCTGGTGCTCGACGTTGCCTTTGGTAAGCTCGGCCCTCTGTCTTCTTCTGCTTTTGCTTCACTATCTTCTTCTCTGTGTTCCATCCTCCTCTCGGGATTCTTGTCTCTCTGTCTCTCTCCGTGTCTCCCTCTCGTGGTTCCCTGTGTCTTCTATCTCTGTTCATGGCTTTGAATTCATTCGTTCCCATGTCTGTTCGGTTCCTCTTCTGCCTCCATCGAATCACCTTCTGCAGATGCGCTTGGAGTTCCCTGTTCGATGTCATCATCAATGCTCAGGTAGTGGCCACATGTCCTCCTATAAATAGCGCCAACCTGCTTTGTCCGTTCGATTCAGTTACATTCGTCGAATGAGTCTTCCTCCACTGTGGCGGTCAAAACGGACCTCAATCCTTCGAAAACGCGGCTTAATCCATCGTCGATTCCGCTTCCCCATCGGGCGTGATCTCAACCGTTGGATCTGGGGCCTCCAGATCTGATGCCATATGCACATTTCACGCAGTTGACTTTCTCGACCGTTAGCACGCAATCAACTGTGGTTTTCTCTCTCCTCTGCTTGCCACACGTTAATCGTTGAGTGGTATCGCTCCGCTTCCATCCAAAACTGCTTACTGTTTGAGGGCGCCCCGATCAATACTGTCGGTTTCCAGAGAGCGGGTCCCTCATTTTTCCTTTAGCGCTTTTTGCCTTTCGCTCGCGGTTCTCCATCTCCCCACACGATTGAGTGCTCGGGGCTTCCCCATTTCGAGCCCTTTCGCCCAACGATACGCGATTAGCGCTAATCACGCACCAAAAATCACCTCCATTTCGCGATTCGGGTCTCACAGGGGCTAATTCGGCCTCCTGCGTAGTCTCGATGGGCCTCGGTTAGCGCGCTTTGACTGAGGTCCTCGTCGTTCCACGCTCGCTGCCATTGCCACTAGTTTAGGGTGTTTTTGATCACTGTTTTGGAATTATTTGTTGTTTGTCCCGACCTAATACAGTCATGGTTCCTTTGACAATTCTTTATGGATCTAATTCGGATCACAAACTTCCCACTGAAAAAGATTTTGGACCACCAAAAGTTGGTTTTCAAGCATCGTCTGAGTGAGGGTATTACTTTCTCACTTGTCCAATCTCAATCCACTTTGCACTGCTTGGCTTTGAACCTTTGAGCCCAATCCTGAGGTACTCAACATCTCCCCTGTGCGTTGTCCTCACCTTCCTGTCCAGCACTGTGTCTTCCTGCAACTCATTAAGATACTCAGGTAGTAGGTCATCAATAGAAGGCAATTGACTTTTCTCTTCAGGGTCCTCAACCATTGAAGGTTCAAACAATCTCAAGCAATCTGCATTTATGACTGAGTAGATGTGCATGTAAGCTAGTAGATCAAGGTGAAAAGCATTTTCACCAATCTTCTCAAGTATCCTAAAGGGTCCATACCTGATAGGCTTTAGATTTTTACCTTCACCTTGCATCCTGTCCTTGCTGATATACAGTCAGACTTGGTCTCCAACTTGAAAACTATGCTCCATCCGATGCTTATCATGCCTAGCCTTGTACTTGGCTTGGCTCTTTTCCAGCTGTTCCTGTACTACTTGGTGGATCTCCTGGATCTGTTCAATGAACCTAGTTGCCTTGTCCACATCACTGTGTCCATCAACCATGGTATCTTTACCAAAGACAAAATCCAAAGGAGACCTTGGTGTGAAACCAAAACAGGTCTCAAAAAGAGATCTCTGTGTAGAAGAGTGTTTTTCTCTATTGTAAGCATGCTGCACATAACACAAGTGTTCATCCCAAAGCTTAGGATGTTTGCTGCAATATCCTCTCAGTAACTGGATCATTGTCCTGTTAACTACTTCTGTCTGGCCATCTGTTTGTGGATGAAAAGCTGTGCTTTTCTTCAGTTTTGTGTCCATCAGTTCCCACAGACTCGACCAAAACTTCCCCACAAATTGGGTGTCTCGATCAGATACAATGGAAGTGGGTAATCCAAAATGAACCCATACATGTTCAAAGAACAATTTTGCAGTCCGTTCAGTTGTAATCTATTTATTACAAGGTATCAAAATACACATTTTGCTGAACCTATCCACAACAACATATAGATAATCATGACCTTTCCTAGATTTAGGCAGTCCTCCAACAAAATCCATGGAAACACTTTCCCAAGGGTGAGAAGGAACTGGCAATGGAGTGTACAAGCCTAGTTTTCTATTGCTGGGCTTGCTTTTAGCACACATAGCACACCCTCTTACATATCTAGAAACTGTCTCATTCATTTTCGGCCAATAGCAGAACCTTTGAAGCTATGCAACTGTTTTACCTACCCCAAAGTGACCTGATATCAGAGAAGTGTGTGCTTTCCTAACTATCTTTACTCTCTTAGTTTGTGGAATGTAGAGTTTCCCACAATGATATAAGAGTCGGTCCTTCACATGATAGTCCAATTCTTCTACTCTTTTGCCTTGACTCAAAGTTGCATATACATCTTTAAAGTCCATATCCTGAGCATATTGTTCAATGTAGCTTTCATGTAGCACAAAATTATGCTTAAGTATGGTAGATGCATTTATAATGGGTCTAGATAACATGTTTGCAACCTTGTTATGTATGCCCTTTTTATATCTGATGACTAAATGAAACTGTTGTAGAAAACCCATCCATCTGTAATGTCTTGATTGCTGCAACTTAGTTTGGGAGTGCAAATATTGAAGTGGTTGATGATCAGTATGTATTACTGTCTCTTTGCCCATTAAGTAATGTTTCCACTTTTTCACACTCTGAACTAATGCATACAATTCTTTATCATATGTAGGATAGTTTACTACTGTAGGATTAAAAGTCTCAGAATGATAACATATGGGTTTACCATGCTGTGTCAACACTGCTCCCATGTCATAGTCACTGGCATCAGTTTGGATCTCAAATGGTATTTGTAGATCTGGCAGTGCTAGTACAGGTGTTGTACTAATCTTTTCTTTCAAGGTGTCGAAGGCTTTCTGATGTTTGCCTCCCCACTGAAACACCTTATTCAATCCTGTTAAAGCATGTAAGGGAGCTGCAATTGAGGAAAAGTTAGAAATGAACTTCCTCCAATATTGTGCTGCTCCCAAGAAGCTTCTTACTTCTGTAGCAGACTTGGGTTTAGGCCAGTTTACAATGACTGCCACTTTAGAGGGATCTATTTTCAATTCACCTCCCCTACTATATGACCCAAGTAGTTTAGATATGTTTTGCCAAATTCACATTTTGAGAGTTTAACATAAAGTTTTTCTCTTTTCAAAACATCTAATGTCTGCTTAACATTCTTTAAATGTTCTTCCCACGTTTTCCTAAAAATCAGAATGTCATCCAGGTACACAATAACAAAATCATCAAGAAAAGGTTTGAGTACATCATTCATTAATCTCATGAGAGTAGTAGGAGCATTAGTTAAGCCAAAAGGCATAACCAGCCATTCATACAATCCTTGCTTTGTTTTGAAAGCAGTCTTCCATGCATCCTGCTCTGCAAATCTAACCTGATGATATCCACTGTGCAAATCTAGCTTGGTGAAATAAACAACTTCCTTTAATTGATCTAAAATATCATCTATGCAAGGAAGGGGATAACGATTTTTGCTTGTTATCTTATTCAGTGCTCGGTAATCAATGCACATTCTCCACGAGCCATTTTTCTTTGTCACCAAAATGATTGGTGACCCACATGGTGATGTGCTAGGCTTGATGAACAGTTTCTCGAGCAACTCCTGCACCTGCTTCTTGATTTCAGCATTCTCTAAAGTAGACAACCTGTACATCCCAATGTTAGGCAATGGAACATATTACTACAAAATAGTATCATGTAGTATTCCCTTTTTGTGTGGCAGACCTTTAGGTTCTTGAAATAAGACATCATACTCTGAAACAACCTTTTCTATATCAGCTTGCTGTTCAGCATTATAGCCCTCAAATACATTGGTTTTATCAGGTTTCTTTTCCTTTACAACCATCAGTAAGAATTGTTTGCATGAATTTATCATTCTTTTCATCTGCCCTGATTTTATGAGAGTATAATTATTCTTGAGCTTATGAGCTCTTACAAAGTATTCGATTCCATCTTCAACAAGTAGATACTTGTTCTCAGCTCTATAGAAAATAGCCTTTCTATCATACAAGTAAGGACTTCCTAAAACAATTCCACATATATCCAAAGGAATTATGTCTAACTCAACCTCATCTACAAATGCTGACCCAAAAGAAAACTTAAGTTTGCACTGTCTAGTCACTTGTAGCTATGTTTTATCATTCAACCATCCTAATGGGTATGGTTTATTGTGAGGTGTCGTTGCTAATCCCAATTTCTTTACAATTGCTTCAGAAAATAGATTTACTTGTGAGCCACTATCAAACAAAGTATCAATCTTTTGATTTTTGGAAATAACTCGAATATGGAAAAGCTCATGTCTTTTTCTCTCATTTTCTTCATCAATAATAGATTGAGCAGAATTACTAGTAGATGCTTCAAAATTCTTACCTTATATAGCTGTGGCTGCTATAGTTGTTTCATCTCCTGAGTCTGACCCCAAATCTTTTTGAATAGCTGCACCAGTCTTCTTCTTCTTGCCCTCAAACTTCTTAGGTCTCAGATCTGGAGGCAGAATCCAACAATGCTCATCATCATGCCCATGCTTTTTACAGTGAGTGCATGAATCTTTGCTTTTCTGTGCAGTTTTAGCCTTCCTTGCTTTCCACTTTTGCTTTCTTTTCTCCTTGCTCTTGCTTACAGTGGGTTGGGATGGTCCCCCAACTTCTGGATTTCCATTCTTTCCTCTAGCTTCTAGATGAGTAGCTTGTACAGATACTTCATCTATACTAGTGGGATTAAACATGAGGATGATGTTATCACTCAGGTTGTCCCTTGGCTCCTTAAGGGATACGACCGAGGTAACCACAAACCAATCTTTGGGCTGCAGGTCCTAGCCTACCTACAGTCAGAGAGGGCTCTCTCTTTAAAATTTAGCTTTGTTTTGGGTTGATTTTAGGCTAGTTATGGTGTACATGGGTTTTGTTTTGATTTTGGTGGGAAGGATGATGTTTTCAAGCAGAGTTGGGATGCATAGAATAAGGAGTTCAAACCATTAGGCGTGGAGTCACGGATTAGGGCTTGTTGTTGCGTTTTCTTGGTCACAAGAGGAATACAGAGCAGGATAGCTACACATAGAACAATATCAAGCTAGAATAAAGATGGAATGAAGGTCAGAGATGAAAGGCAACTAAGAATCTTTCATTAACTAACAAAGAGGGAAGGTGAATGAAAGCTTATCTAGGAGCAGTCAAGAATTCCTAAATAACAGTCATATGTGAAAGAAACAGGGTAAACATGATCATTTAAGTATGCATATTCATAACCATTTCTGAAGAAAACATATAGAAATAACAAGAACTGAGCATAGAGTGCAGTCAAGCAAAGCCTAAGCTATTCTTCTTTCTTGCTATTTAGATGGTAACACAATGGTGGTGTAAACATATGTAAACTGTAAACAGAGGAAAGAAAACACTTATTGAGCCATGTAGTAGCGCAGGAATTCCACAGTCACTCTTTGGCCATTAAATAACACAACAGACAGTTCTTCATCCAAAGCATTCCAACAGTCTTTGATTATAGAGCTTTCAAAGTATACAACACAAGTCTAGAATGAGGACTATCAACCAACCAACCCTTTAAACAATGAATTAGGGTGGTTTATATAGAGAAAATATCAAAAAATATCTATTACAACATATCTTAAGCAGATCTGAGGGAAATGGGTTCTTTAATCTAATCTTGTCCTGAAATTAATGCAAGAAGATATTTATTTGAGTTGCGCAGGAGACAGCTGCATCAAAATGAGTTAATATGGTGTCCTTGGTGGCTCGGTGCAGTGAGGCGGTTCTGCTGCTTTTAGGTGGCTTTAATGTGCACTAATTTCGATGCGATGAGCTTTGAATGGCCTTTACTGCTTCTTTGACTTGGATGGAGGCCTTTAATGTTCACCTGCTTTGATATTGCTGATATGATACCTTTTTCCGCTTCACTGATACTCTTATATTTAACCTGGGCTTTATCTTTCCTCTGATACTCTTTAACACTTGAATCGGGCCACTTTCTCTCCCTTGATATGCTTGAAACTGTCAAATCGCCCCTTTTCTGCCCTTTCAAGGCAAAAATAACTGCTACAAATGCTTTTCGTGGCCTCTAGAATGCTACCGGCCCTGGCCGATTGAATATGAACATACCAGCATACTTTTAGTTCTCTAGTTCTGTTTATGTTGTCTTTTCTTTAGTTTCTCTGTTTCCAGCGTTGCCTCCCGCGAATTTTTGGGTTTTGCAGGTAGCCGAGCAAGGAATCTCTCCATTTTGAGCCATTTTTCTTAGCGATGTGCGATTAGCGCTAAGAAAAATGACGCATCAAAAACTGCCTTAGTTTCTTGTTTCGGGCACTCTTTGACGCGATCTTTGCCCTTTTGCGCCTTTTCTGTCATGACGTCAGCTGTGGGTCCTGGTACAACAGGGTGACGTGGCAGTACGACATGGTGACGTGGCACAGGACACGGTGGCGGGGTAGGGATAGAGGCAGATGCGGTGGCAGTGACACGTAGCAGTGGCGGGTTGATGCGGAGGTGACGTAGCGCTGTCGTCAGGGGAGGAGAGACAGAAGGCGGTTTGTGGTTTTATCGGACTGCCTTCTGTACGAGGGCGGTATGTGTCAGAGGGGCTCTGATACAATCACGAGGAGACACGCGTCTTTTGTACGGTGGGGAAACCGCTAGCCTATTGGAGGCTAAGCGTCGGACGTCGGGGCAGCTCTGAAATCGCCGAGAGCCGTCGGATCTGGGAGGGTGGATCGGAGGGTCGACGGAGCGCGGAGCTGGCGGCAGGTTAGTGTACAGGGGCCCGCCATATATCTGATTTATTTATGTGGCGGGGGGGTCAAAACTTTGGGTTTGCGGGAAATGTGGGTTTTATTTGGTTTGTGCGCCGGGGGTAGAGTTTAATCAAATAATTAAACAAAACCCGAAAATGTGAGCGCGCAGGGAAAAACATTAAGGTTTATGGGAAAGAGAGGGGAAGGGGATGGTTATTAATTTAGCCAAATGCTAAATTAATTCCAGGTTTGAACGCGGAAAGGCTAATGCCAAGCCCCAAATGGACTTAGCATTTCCCCCAAATTGATGTTATAGGGCTATAGTGCCAGGGGATGGGAATATGTACATAGGAGAGCTACTTAGTGCTTTTTAGTAAGGGGGAAGGGGAAAAAGATAGGGATTTACATAATAATGTTAGAAGTTAATATGAAAATGACAAGAAAGCGCTAAGTTTAGAGATCTTAGGCCACTTAAAAGGGAAAAATGACTTATAGAGTGAATAAGAGTACTCCTAAGCAAAGTAAACCTTTACTTAGGCCAATGATATGACAAATGATGAAACTTAAGAGGTAGCAAGCAGATCTTGACCTCTTTGGGGAGGTTAGTGAATGATTTGGGGAATAAGAAGAAGGGCGAGTTAGACATGCCTCGCTTGAGCTCCTCCAAATGAAAAACTGCCTCATAATTGTGATCTGAATAGATATAACACTTGAAAACATGAAACGGGTCACATAGCTTGATTTTGCAACCACAAAACTACTTACCCAGCCTACTTACCTAGCATTTTTTCTTCTTTTTGCATGAGTGCACTTAGACTTGCAGACCCTGATTGTCTTCTTTTCTTTTAACTGCCCTCCTATCTAAAATCAACCCTTATCTCTTCCAAGGGCCCAGATTAAGCAGTTGGGCTCCTTCATTTCTATACCTAACTACTGATCTGCCAAGCTTAAGTTGTTTGGACAAATATTCATTCTCTATCTTCTAAAACAAGCAATTTAAACCTAGGGAAGCCAAGATTAAGCTATTTGGCTTTCCCTTATCTGTAAAACTCTTCAAAAATGGTATGGTTCTTCAAAAATGGAACTTCTTGGAAATATGGAACCTTGCAGCATGACAAGATGACATATTTGGCATGTAAAACAGTCAATCATGAATTATGAAACCTATTGCAATAGGAGGCTAACAGTGGCTCCACTTGGGGATGGTTTTTCAGGATGAAAAGCCAAGAACAGCAGGTCAGAATGCCTTGATCTTCACTTGTTGGTGTAAACTGAAATTCTTCTTCTTGTCAATGCCTTTGACTGAATTCTTATAAGCTGATATGCAGTATCCTTTTGAGCTGAATTGCAGAAACATTACAGCTCTGCTTCTTGCCTTTTGGGTGCTTGTAAACATATTGAAATCTGCTTGAGCACTTCTTTGGGATTATTTCAAAAACAGAGATCTGAAATAGAGCTTTCTTTGATCTTTCCTTCAAAATTTGCTGCGTTGTTCCCTCTTATTTGCCTGCTATAAGAAAAAGTGTTGAAAATACAAATATGAATGTACAGATAGTATACAGAGCTGTGTTGCGTTCAACAAAAGGGATCATGATAGTGCTTTAGCATTCGGCCATTGACAGGGCCTTCTTCAGCTGTGATGCCATCCAAACTCTTTAGAAAATATGTGTTGTTGCTTTGAACAGTAGAAATAATAAAGGGGCCTTTCCACAGGAAATCAAACTTGCCATGCTTTCCTTTGTCCTCTTTTCTTGAATCCCATCTTAAGACTTTGTTGCCTATATAGAAGTCTTCAGCCTTGGTTCCTTTGTCAAACATTTTCTTGAGCTTCTCGTGTAAAATCTGAGCTCTGTCGTACACTTGCTCTCTTGTTTGCTGTAGATGGATGGTTTGGTTTATTCTTCTTTGGATATCATTTAGCTATGCCTAAATCTCTTGCAGCAATTTGATAACATGGATTCCCAAAGAAGAGGGGAACTTGGCCTCCATGCCATAGACTAACTCATATGGGCTCATCCCAATGGATCTCTTGGTTGACATTCTGTCAGCCCATAGGGCATTTACTAGCTTTTTGTGCCAGTTCGTCTTGTTCTCCTCCAAGAATTTCTTAATGATGTTAATCAAACTGTTGTTGGACGATTCAGCCAAGCCATTACCTTGACGGTAATAGGCTGTGGAGTGACCTAAGGTAATGTGGAATTTGTGGCAAAAACTGATCATTTTCTTGGATTTGAAGGCAGCGGCGTTATCTGTAATGATCTTCTCAGAAACCCAAATCTGGACAAAATGTTGGTTTCAAGGAATTGGATGATGGTGGAGTCATTGGCTTGCCTACATGGGATGGCTTCAATCCACTTGGTAAAGTAATCTATGGCTGTTAGAATCCACTTATGTTGGCCAGAAGAGGATGGATGGATTTCTCCAATGAAGTCAAGACCACATTGTTGAAAAGGCTTCTCGGTTGAAATGGGCTTAAGGGGCAAGGGCAGAAGCTTTCTTTTGCCTTCAAAGATTTGGCATTTGTGGCATGAAACAACAAACTTTCTCACATCAACAAACAAAGAGGGCCAATAGAAACCAGCCCTTAGTATCTTATCAGTAGTGGAATTCCAATATAAGTGCCCTCCACAGTCCCCTGCATGAAATTCTTTCATGACACTTTCAGTTGCATCCATAGTTAGACAATTATGCAATATTCCTTCATGATTTTTCCAAAACAGGGCACTATCTAAAACACAAAACTTTGATGCTTTCATCTTTAAAAATCTCTTTTTGGTTCTGGACAACCCTGGAGGAGCACACAGGTTTAACAATATAAAACATATATCAACATACCATGGGGATTGCAAAAAAGCTTCACTGATCTGTGGAGTCGCCAACTCCTGTTCATTGTCTAGTTGATTAATGTCTAAGGCTTGAAAATTGGTTTCAGACATCAGTTTGGATAAACCTTGTCCCTTTATCAGCTTGGTGGGTTTTATCTCAATGTCATACTCAAGGATATTGGCAATCCATTTGCCTCTTTTGCCTTTTATGCCCTCCTGAGTTAATATGTCTTTTACAGCAACATTTGGCACATAAGAAATCACGTGTGAATATAAAATGTAAATTCTAAAATCTTTGATTGCTTTAACAAGGGCATATGCTTGCTTCTCCATGATTTGGTACTTCAAGGATGCATCTCTAAGGGCTTGGCTAAAAATTGCAATTGGCTTTTCATTTCCCTGATCATCTTTCTGCAAAAGGACAACAACAATGGTGTGTTATGATGCAAATGAAAAAATGATGAAATCTTTATCAAATTGAGGACTTGTGAGGATTGGGGCTTGAGTTAAGGAAAATTTTATGCCCTCAAAGGCTTGCTTGGTCTCTAAAGTCCATTTTACCTTGGAATCCTTCTTTAACATTTTATTTAGCATTCTTATCAGCTTGGCCAAGTTTGGGATAAATCTCCTTAGGAAATTGATCTTTCCTAGAAATGCTTGCAATTCCTGCATGTTTCTCGGATAAGGGAATTGCAAAATGGCTTGGATTCTTTTCGGATCTATTCTAATTCCACCTTTCGAAATGATATGGCCTAGCAATTTGCCTTCTTCTAGGCCGAAGAGAGATTTCTTAGGATTTAAGGAAATGCCATATTTCCTACAGGGTAGGAATACTTGTCTCAAATGTTTTAGGTGCTCTTGATCAGATTTTGAGAAAGGAGTAAGGTCATCAAGGTAAACCACTAGGAAATCATGGATTTCCTTGGCAAATGCAATGTCCATGGCCCTTTGAAAGGTAGCACCTGCATTCTTTAGTCCGAAAGGCATCTTCACATATTTAAAGGTTCCCCACGATGTTGTAAAGGCTGTCTTGTCTTGGTCATCCGGGTGAACAAGTATTTGATTAAAACCTGAAAATCCATCTAGCAAAGAAATTCTTGAAGACCCCACTACTCTTTGTAGATGTGGTCCATTTTTGGCAGTGGGTAGTGATCTTTAAGGGAGACTTGGTTCAGATTTCTTAAGTCCACACATAGTCTAATCTCCCCTGTTTTCTTCCTTGTGGGAACAAGATTGGATACCCATTCTGAAAATCTAATGGGTGCTATGATACCAACCTCAAACATTCTTTTCACTTCTTTCTCAATCAAAGGGAGAAGCACATGATTTATTCTCCTTAGTTTCTGTTTGAAGGGCTTTTGATTTGGCTTTAAGGGAATGGTATGTTGAATAACAGAGGTGTCATATGACTTAAGGTCCTCATAACTCCAGGCAAATACATCTTGAAACTCTTTAAATAAATCAACATATTTTGGTTTTTGATCGGGAGGCAAAGGCTTGGACAGTTTAATCATTTTGGGCTTCTCTGCTGTCCCAATATTACAGTCTTCCACAACAGCGTTTAAGGGTTGCATCTTTGGCTTTTTGGGGACATCGTTTGAATCAAATATATCTTCTAATGGAGTGAGGCCAGCAGGTAGAAAATTGTCTTTTAAATCAATCACTTCGGCCTCAGCTTCAACTATTTCATCTAAATGCATTTGCTTCAGCTCTTGCATGTTTTTCTCATAAAAAATAGTTGGGTGCAACATTTAATTTGCTGCTTCAGCTGTTATAGTTTGCTCATTTTGGCTCATTTGCTGTTGTGGGTCATCCATGGCATCTTCATCAATGTTTGAGCTTGAGAATTCTTGCTGTCAGGTAAGAAAATTGATGATTTGAGCATTATCCTCAAACACTTGCAAATCTTTGATATTGTTAGGGACAGGAGGACTGTGCTTTATCTCAGCAGTAAAGTGGTAATTGGGCTCAAAGGGCAGCTTGCGAGTGCTAGCAAAAGTAGCTAGACTATGAGCATGCATGTTATGGCTTCTAGATATCTTAGCAAGCTTGGACTCGGCGAAGGAATTGAGTATTTCTATGGCAGCAGACCTATAAGCTCTTAGCGTATTGTCATTAGTAACAAAGTTACCTTTCATCTGTTGAATGATTAAATCAGAGTCACCTAGAATGGACACTTTTGTAGCTCCTAGAGCTTTGAGCAGTTTAAGACCTAAAAAGAGAGCCTCATACTCTGCCATGTTATTGGTACATTTGAAGTTTAGTCTGTAAGCATGACCCTCTGCATGGCTGTTATGTGTATTGTGAATGCATATTCCTGCCCCTCCTCCTAGCTTATTAACAGAACCATCAAACTCTAAATACCATGTGATTTCTTGCTTGTGGTTATGTTGTGGCCAGCAACAACCCCCCCCTCTTTCAATCTAGTATCAGCCACGATACTGAATGAATGGGGACCCTTAGTTAATTTTTAGGAAAAGCAAGGATTTGTTTTTGAAGTTACAACCATACGCTTAGAAAAGGTTTCTTGAATGTCTTAAGCCTAAGCCTGTGTTCATGAAAGCAAATCTTTAAGGTCGCACCACATAAGGATAAGAAACACCTTCATTTCCCTTCTAAAGACCAATATGCGCGCCACCCCAGTATTAATAAAAACATCGCATCGCAACATACTAGCATCCATAAAGAAAAGCTTACAAATCCGCCGATATGCGATATCGCGATCGCGCGATCACATATCGCAGAAATGAGGCAGGCGAAGTTTGGAAAACATTGAATTATTGCGATCTGCGATATTGCGATCACTGCGATTTGCGATTGCGCGACATGCAAGGGTACGTTGGCAAATCATAAAACACCTTAGTACAAATCCTTCGGGCGCGTCACCCAAAGAAAAACCACTTACTATAACCTGACTTGAAATTATGCGGTTTTAATGATAGTAATGAATTAGTTGTCAGTTATTAAGTGGAATAAAGACACGTGCCTTGACGCGAATTTGCTTCACGTAAGGTGGCATATCTGATTATCTCTTGCATTTAAAACTCTCCCATCACCTTTCTGATCAGTCTTTCCATTTCCCTCGTAACCTGCAGGAGCAAAGTGCGAAGGCAAATCAGACAGAAGCGCAAAGCGAAATGGGAAAGAAGAACAAAGCTCGAAGCTCCGAAACAAGAGAAAAAACCAAGGAGATGGCGCCCCTGTACACAGATATAGCCTGCAACAGAGATGCAGGTATCTCAACATGGGAAGGCATGTATAGGCTGTTAGAAGAAGAGAACCCTAGAATAATGAAGGTAACTGCTGCTGTCGCGGGTGCATCACGTCCTTAGGAGGCATCCCTGGAAGACCTAGCGTGTTCTTTCCTCCATAGAATAGCGGCAAGGCTGAAGATCCTACCATATACAGACATGATCAAGTGGATTCTAGATGATGCGGAATTGGCAAATAGGCAATTCAAAGTCCAGGGACATGGGCTCGTGGGATCATTTGTTGCCCAAGACCTGAAGCTCATGTATCATCTTCCTGAACCGCAAGCGACCTATAATGCACAGTTTGTTAAGAAGTTCGCAGTAGAAAATCTGGATCTATCAGACACCACTAAAGAATGGTCAAGAAGAGATGAGCCGTTGAAAAAGGATAAAAACGGTATGTACAGCACTCGTTCCCTTACCTCTCCATATTGTTTTGCTGCAACCATGCTCTGTAGATTATTTGGTATGCCCGATATAAATAAGTTTTCATCTGAATGGCTACCATTAGTTGACGCCGCGACTAACTCCGAGATAGTAGATTGGGCCAAAATCCTTTCTGATACTCTATACACGGCGGTTGTCAATTACCGTTCTAAGAGATCCTTCTCCCAAAGGGTCTATCCTCCTTTTTATTTGTCTGCCTATATAATGGACTCTGTCTGTCTTGTATCAAATTTTCCTACAATGGGTTGGAAATGGACTACCCAAGACCCACTGCCCATCCATGTTTATCATAAAGTCTTATGGGATTCCCAGTTTGCCCCTCATTTTTACCAGATTTGCCATGGGCTCATATTGCCCATGCATAGAATGATATATGATAAGGACCCCCAAGGTGCTCTCCCGAGGCCCAAATTGACATCATCCCCATCGCGAGATGGTTTGGGGAAGAATGGTTTACCTATATTCGAGTTTTTGGAAGCACTGTACCTCCACATGTCCTACCCTTGTATGTCCCTGATAAACTGTTGGCCCGGGAAATCGCTTATCAAACTTGTTCTGAAGGCGGCTTAACCAAGGAACTAAAGGAAAAAAAGAAGGCCATTTGGCCTCCATTTCCCGTCACTTGTGGGGCCTTCTCTTTGTTCGATGTGGGACACGCTTTTGACGAGGTGGAGAATGTGACGTGTCTTCAATTATTTAAGTTCTCATCAAGACCATTTGACCCAAATAATGTGGCCCAGGAATTTACAACCAACGTCAAGATAAGAGTGTTCTCTGGGAAGAAAGATCTGTTTGATGATCTTTTTTAGAGTAAGAACTCGCTCAAAGAGATTTTGCAAGAAGCTCAGTCAAGGTTGTCTCCAGACAACCTCCGGAAATTCACGTTATATAGAGAGGGAAGGCTGGCTAGTATTCCACTAGAAGGGTTGCGAGTAGCTACTAGAGAACCAACGCCGAGCATCAGCCTCAGTGAAAACTCCAGCACTTCCAGATCTAAGTCCAGCACCGTAAGAGAAATATCTGAACATCCCGGAGAGTCTGTGAACGACAAAGAAAAGAACGAAGAAACAACCAAAGACACAGCTCAGTCAAGTTCGATGGCTCAGCAGCAAGTTATCGCCTCACCACCAAGAAACGTTCCCCCTCCTGTCGTCGAAACACCTCTTGTCACAACAGAGTTGGATAAAGAGTGGGAAACCTTCAATGAATTAATTAATCTTGAAGGGCAAGTCCCGAAGACACCTGTGGGCAATACACAGGTGGTGCAAGAGGTCGTCTCGACCATAGTCAGTAGCGCCGCAGAAGCAGAACACCATCCTATCGCTCCATCCTCAGAACTTCTACTCAACGTAGAAGAAATTCCTCCACTGGACGTATTCTACAGTCCCCAGAACAAAGCAGTTGTAAGGAGACAAAGAAAGAAGAGAAAGCTTGAGAATGCACTGTCTTAAGATGCTGAACATCTAGACGTCTTGTGGAAAGACCCAAATAATCATCCAACCGAGAATCTCACGAAGTTGTCTCAAATTGCAGGAGCATATGCTTCTGCAACTATTGACAAGGCCTCTGAAGTTCAGCAACTCCTAAAAGAACATGAAAATCAAATACAACTGCTACAAAAACAGTTGCAACAAGCCAGCACAAACACTGAAGCTTCCAGACAGCTCGAAAAGCTACAGGAAGACTTTCGCCAGATGCAGGTAAGCTATCAAAGAAGTCTTGAAGAAAAAGAAAAGCAACTGCAAACGGTGCAAGAAATGCATAAAGATGAACCTAAGCTGGCAGAGTTTATTTCAGAGTCCATCGGCTTGAACGAGCAACTATCACAGCAACAGGAAGATATGGTACGTAGAATATCACAGTGGAGATACTTTTGTGAACTAAGCAACAGGATCACCAGCCAGGTGGTGGAATTGCGGAACGACTATGATCAGAACAACAAAAGAGTAACAGAATATTTGACTTGGCAAAATGATGAGGAAGGGAAAAGAGCAGGGGCACCCAAGATTAATGAAAATCACAAGGAGCTGCTCTTTAATAAATGGGACGAACAAATCACACAGGCGGAGCAAGCAGCAGAGACAGCGGTGACACAAGCGAGCATCCTTATCGACTGTGTAAATGAAAATTTACACAGAGCCAATTTGATTTCAGAGACCACCCCGGGATACCTACCGAGCAAGTTGCAACTGGAGACAGAATGGAGGCAGAAAGCGCAGGCAAACGGGAAAACAATCCAAGCATTGGCTAGACTAAATTGGGAAAGTTACTGGACATACTTAGTTAAACCGCACAGCCAATGCATGACAGTAAGATGCATCATAAACGCAGCCGAGAAGGTAGTGCCAGCTCTTATGTATGCTGTTTTCGCAGCCCAGCTAAGCACAGAAATCAGCCAGCCTACTCTTCTCAAGCCTATGCTTGATAGCTGCAACTTCAAAGACCAAGTTCACAAGTAATTTCATTTAGAATGTTGTTTTTTCCTTTTTAACTAAATTAGAAAAAGGGCGGTCATTTGAGAACCGTATCCTCAATTTTTTAATAATACTATTATTAGAATTAGGAAGTAGTATTTTAACCCTTCTCATTGCATTGGAGAAGGGTCCAGAAATTTGTCAAAAACTTGTCCTCGGAACATGCACTTCTGCACCCTCAGAGGAGGTTTTGATGAATGGAAGGATCGAGATTTATTTATGTTTGCATTTTAATGTCTGCTACTGATGTTGCACTATTGTACTCTTAGTAGATATTAGAACAAGTAGAGATAAATCGTTATTGCTTGAAGTCTGTGAGCAAAAATCAGTCATAAATGGTACTTTTATCTCTTGACGAATTTCTGCTTATATTCTTAGAGTGATATGCAGCTGATATTGTTTATATGTTAATGTATGAGCATATGGGTTATCATTTGGCACTTTTGTACGGTGGACTCATTTATTTATGCTTGACATATGAATGATTTAATTATGCGATATGCTGTTCACAACTGTTTTGTTTAACTTCTTATGCAGAATGGTTCATCTTAAATGGTTTATATTCTTGTGATAGCTGAATGATCTTTATTACTAGTTATTATATGAAATCTTTCTAAATCGCATAATGGAAAAAATATATCCCGGGTTAGTGTAGATTATATATATGTTGTTTTCATTAGATTACTGTAGCTTAGAATCAGTTTGCGAGTTAGATTTAAATTAGTTTTAGAATGCTTCCAGAATCAACATAATCAAAATCTACACACACACACATCCCATGCATCGGGAAGCTGGTCCCGTTACCCCCAGTCGGACCCGCTACACCAAACGGGCAAGGAGCCGCCAACCAGGTTCCCGACCGGGTGGGTATCCCCCTTGTTGTTGACCCGATTTCGAGGCCCTCAACATATTTGGCGCTAGAAGGAGGGCCTGAGCATATTGTCTGTTGGAATGTTTTTAAATTAGAAATCCTGAAACATGATGGTTGCTCATAGAATTCCTATTTGGAGTTGCATCCATGTTCCTGCCTCTTCCAACACTCCACCAGATGTGGTAAGGCTATTGTCTCAGGTAAAATTCAATGGTAAAAATAATTCTTCTGCATTCCACCATGCCCTGCAATTCATTCAAAGAGTTTCGAGTTCTGATATTCAGAAAATTGATGAAGGCGTTTTGTGCAGGATTTTTACTCTTACATTCACAGTGGAAGCTAGAAAATGGTGCAGAAACCTCCCAGTTGCATCAATCCACAGCTGGGACCAATTAGTTAGGACTTTCATCTTGGAATTTGATTGCTATGAATACGATCAGGTCTATGATGAAATCGACTATTTGCGGAAACAAGACGAACCCGTAAGGGATTTCAATATGCGATTTCATCTTAAATGTCTACAATATGACCTCGAGAATGAGCTCACAGATGAAGAATCTTCAGATTGTGACGAGTATTTCCTACCTCCTGTATCTGACCAAACAGAGATTAGCCTAGGAGTCTTGCATGCTCTAATACCAGAAAACAAAGACGAAAATACTGAAAGGGAAACTACCTTGGAACCAGAAGATGACTTTGACATAGAGTCAGACGATATCATTTCAAATCAACAAATGCTGATGCCAAGGTTAGATCCACCAACTGTTTCTCTTTCAAAAAATATCGGCACAAAAAGGTATGATTGAAAGCCCGATGCTTATAGTGAATCTGATGAACAAAATTTATTTGATGTTTTTAAATGCATTATTCTAGATTCACATTTTTCTCTTTACCCCAATGTTTTTAGTGATGACGATTTTTCCCCTCATAATATCAAGCATATCTCAACAGACACAAAGGGTTATTCAAACAAATCATCATTGTGTTTTCAAAATGAAGAGACCACTTTAGCACAACCTTTGATCAATATCAAACGAGAGCTGCCTGACCTCCCTTGTCTGAAAACATATAATAAAAAAAAGGAACCTAGGGAAAACTGTAAAGTCTTTCGCGATATTTTCTTTGAAAATTGGATGATGTTGAGTTATCACAAGTAACTCATCTAGGGTCAGTTAATAAAGAACATCTTAGATCATGAATTATTCCATCTGACCCTCATCTCAAAGCAAAAGCTCATTTGAATAATTCTACTATCCAAGACAATACTCCGATCTATGATTCATATCAAGAGGAAATCTCCATCCCTATTCACAATCATGACTTAGTTCCTGATTCACAAAACCTGGCCAGTTCTTGTGAAAAGCAAAAAGTTGCAAGTAACTCCCAGTTGTGCGATAACACTATTTGTATAAATACCCAATCATTTCTTTCTCACTTGCATTCATTTTGTACAAAATCGGATTTCTTTTTAAATTTTCAAATTTTTGATAAACTATATTTTAGCGATTTATATATGAGAACTTTCATTATCGCTAAAAGCTCAACGTCAACAAGCAACGGGTTACAAGCCATCGAAACTGAAAAACCCTTTTTACAATTTGACTCGTTATCCTTCCTATTGAAAGATCACCAATTCACATCAGAAATTCATCCTAATTTTTATGATCCAATAGGTACTCATTTGGAAAAAACTTCTCATGAGAAAAGAAAATCAGACAGAATTCCAATTGAGGTTGTAGGTTCTTATTCCCTAGCCAACAATTTCGGTCCAAGGGAAATTCGGTTCTTTTTACTGATGCTTGGAAGATTCATACGGCTAGGAATAATAATGAATCGTTGGTTCCATTGGAAATATCATTTTACTTAGTTATTTCCTGTATATAGTTAGAATAGGAGTAGGAGTAATTTAGCTAGGTTGTTAGTTTCGCTTTCAATAATTGATAGGCAAAGTTATTTATATTCTCTTCATGACCCTAGGGAATGTTTGCCTCTCTCAAGTAATTTTTGTTCTGGCTAAACGGAATTTGACGTTTACTAAAGACACCTTGTCTCTGTTAAAGATTTTGAACTTCGGCTCCTATGAACAACAAATCTTTTGAGAATTTGATCTTTATTATCGATAGAACTTTGACCCAGAAATGATGATAATTTCAACTCCAAAAATTAAATTAAAAGAAAGCTATCTCAGTGAAGGATTTGTCTTAGGTCAGGACAATGAAAGGTATCAATATTAAAATAAAGGTTCTCTGTGAAAGCAACCATTACCAAAAGCAGCCCTATCATTGTCGTCCAGAACTTTCTTAAGGAAAGAAAATTTGACTTCCTCCCTGCTGAAGGAAAACACAACATTCAGAGGAATGACCTAAAAAGATGTTATATCTCAAAGAATAAGAGGTCTCATCACGAGCCGACTTATCATGATCACATATATTATAACTTGCTGACTTTGCAAAAACTGTCTACCAAAACAGGGCAATGACTCAAGATTGTTGCAATCAAAAGACAAGGGGTCTCATCACGAGCCAGCTTGTTCAGAAAAAGTGTAAATAAGGTGAATGACTGTGTCATAATTTGGCCACCAAACCAAGACATTGTTCTTTAGAGAATAAAAAAGGAAAAAGCATCAAGAAAGGGATTCTTTCTGAAAAAGTTGTAAATAACCTGAGGCAGGATAAAGGATCATTCCTGGATAATAGGTAACCCTGTCGAGGCTATGGACGCCTGCTGGCAGCAGTGGCTTTACCTGCGACAAAGGAGCATATTTAAGAAGGACTGATACATAGAGAACACTTTATTTTTATGTTTT
Source organism: Pinus tabuliformis (assembly GCA_031772625.1). Lineage (NCBI taxonomy): Eukaryota > Viridiplantae > Streptophyta > Pinopsida > Pinales > Pinaceae > Pinus > Pinus tabuliformis. The sequence goes on along the minus strand of CM062814.1, from coordinate 57,478,202 downwards.
ACAAGACCAAGTAATGACTGATTTAAATTCGAATACAATCTGGGGATGCAAGTAATTGAGCTAGAATGGAGCTGAAACAAAACATCATTGACGCTTTGAAGTATCATTTGTTTTTATCTTTTTATAATAAAGTTCAAATTTCCTGAGAAATTTTTTTTTTAGAAGTTTGAAAACGTCAATAGAAAAAGAGCAGAGATAACTAGTTCTCCCATGTGAATCGCCAATTGTTGTGGCCAGCAACAACCCCCCCCCTCTTTCAATCTAGTATCAACCACGATACTGAATGAATGGGGACCCTTAGTTAATTTTTAGGAAAAGCAAGGATTTCTTTTTGAAGTTACAACCATACGCTTAGAAAAGGTTTCTTGAATGTCTTAAGCCTAAGCCTGTGTTCATGAAAGCAAATCTTTAAGGTCGCACCACATAAGGATAAGAAACACCTTCATTTACCTTCTAAAGACCAATATGCACGCCACCCCAGTATTAATAACAACATCGCATCGCAACATACTAGCATCCATAAAGAAAAGCTTACAAATCCGCCGATATGCGATATCGCGATCGCATATCGCAGAAATGAGGCAGGCGAAGTTTGGCAAACATTGAATTATTGCGATCTGCGATATTGCGATCGCTGCAATTTGCGATTGCGCGACATGCAAGGGTACGTTGGCAAATCATAAAACACCTTAGTACGAATCCTTCGGGCGCGTCACCCAAAGAAAAGCCACTTACTATAACCTGACTTGAAATTATGTGCTTTTAATGATAGTAATGAATTAGTTGTCAGTTATTAAGTGGAATAAAGACGCGTGCCTTGATGCGGATTTTCTTCACGTAAGGTGGCATATCTGATTATCTCTTGCATTTAAAACTCTCCCATCACCTTTCTGATTATTCTTTCCATTTCCATCGTAACCTGCAGGAGCAAAGTGCGAAGAAAAATCAGATAGAAGTGCAAAGCGAAATGGGAAAGAAGAACAAAGCTCGAAGCTCCGAAACAAGAGAAAAAACCAAGGAGATGGTGCCCCTGTACACAGATACAGCCTACAACAGAGATGCATGTATCTCAACATGGGAAGGCATGTATAGGCTGTTAGAAGAAGAGAACCCTAGAATAATGAAGGTAACTGCTGCTGTCGCGGGTGCATCACGTCCTTTGGAGGCATCCCTAGAAGACCTAGCGTGTTCTTTCCTCCATAGAATAGCGGCAAGGTCGAAGATCCTACCATATACAGACATGATCAAGTGGATTCTAGATGATGTGGAATTGGAAAATAGGCAATTCAAAGTCCAGGGACATGGGCTCGTGGGATCGTTTGCTACCCAAGACCTGAAGCTCATGTATCATCTTCCTGAACCGCAAGCGACCTATAATGCACAGTTTGTTAAGAAGTTCGCAGTAGAAAATCCGGATCTATCAGACACCACTAAAGAATGGTCAAGAAGAGATGAGCCGTTGAAAAAGGATAAAAACGGTATGTACAGCACTGGTTCCCTTACCTCTCCATATTGTTTTGCTACAACCATGCTCTGTAGATTATTTGGTATGCCGGATATAAATAAGTTATCATCTGAATGGCTACCATTAGTTGACGCCGCGACTAACTCCGAGATAGTAGATTGGGCCAAAATCCTTTCTGATACTCTATACACGGCGGTTGTCAATTACCGTTCTAAGAGATCCTTCTCCCAAAGGGTCTATCCTCCTTTTTATTTGTCTACCTATATAATGGAATCTGTCTGTCTTGTATCAAATTTTCCTACCATGGGTTGGAAATGGACTACCCAAGACCCATTGCCCATCCATGTTTATCATAAAGTCTTATGGGATTCCTAGTTTGCCCCTCATTTTTACCAGATTTGCCATGGGCTCATATTGCCCATACATAGAATGATATATGATAAGGACCCCCCAAGGTGCTCTCCCGAGGCCCAAATTGACATCATCCCCATCGCGAGATGGTTTGGGGAAGAATGGTTTACCTATATTCGAGTTTTTGGAAGCACTGTACCTCCACATGTCCTACCCTTGTATGTCCCTGATAAATTGTTGGCCAGGGAACTCGCTTATCAAACTTGTTCTGAAGGCGGCTTAACCAAGGAACTAAAGGACAAAAAGAAGGCCATTTGGCCTCCAATTCCCGTCACTTGTGGGGCCTTCTCTTTGTTTGATGTGGGACACGCTTTTGACGAGGTGGAGAATGTGACGTGTCTTCAATTATTTAAGTTCTCATCAAGACCATTCGACCCAAATAATGTGGCCCAGGAATTTACAACCAACGTCAAGATAAGAGTGTTCTCTGGGAAGAAAGATCTATTTGATGATCTTTTTTAGAGTAAGAGCTCGCTCAAAGAGATTTTTCAAGAAGCTCAGTCAAGGTTGTCTCCAGACAACCTCCGGAAATTCACGTTATATAGAGAGGGAAGGCTGGCTAGTATTCCACTAGAAGGGTTGCGAGTAGCTACTAGAGAACCAACGCCGAGCATCAGCCTCAGTGAAAACTCCAGCACTTCCAGATCTAAGTCTAGTGCCGCAAGAGAAATATCTGAACATCCCGGAGAGTCTGTGCACGGCAAAGAAAAGAACGAAGAAACAACCAAAGACACAACTCAGTCAAGTTCGATGGCTCAGCAGCAAGTTATCGCCTCACCACCAAGAAACGTTCCCCCTCCTGTCGTCGAAACACCTCTTGTCACAACAGAGTTGGATAAAGAGTGGGAAACCTTCAATGAATTAATTAATCTTGAAGGGCAAGTCCCGAAGACACCTGTGGGCAATACACAGGTGGTGCAAGAGGTCATCTCGACCATAGTCAGTAGCGCCGCAGAAGCAGAACACCATCCTATCGATCCATCCTCAGAACTTCTACTCAACGTAGAAGAAATTCCTCCACTGGACGTATTCTACAGTCCCCAGCACAAAGCAGTTGTAAGGAGACAAAGAAAGAAGAGAAAGCTTGAGAATGCACTGTCTCAAGATGCTGAACATCTAGACGTCTTGTGGAAAGACCCAAATAATAATCCAACCGAGAATCTCACGAAGCTGTCTCAAATTGCAGGAGCATATACTTCTGCAACTATTGACAAGGCCTCTGAAGTTCAGCAACTCCTAAAAGAACATGAAAATCAAATACAACTGCTACAACAACAGTTGCAACAAGCCAACGCAAACACTGAAGCTTCCAGACAGCTCGAAAAGCTGCAGGAAGACTTTCGCCAGATGCAGGTAAGCTATCAAAGAAGTCTTGAAGAAAAAGAAAAGAAACTGCAGACGGTGCAAGAAATGCATAAAGATGAACCTAAGCTGGCAGAGTTTATTTCAGAGTCCATCGGCTTGAACGAGCAACTATCACAGCAACAGGAAGATATGGTACGTAGAATATCACAGTGGAGATACTTTTGTGAACTAAGCGACAGGATCACCAGCCAGGTGGTGGAATTGCAGAACGACTATGATCAGAACAACAAAAGAGTAACAGAATATTTGACTTGGAAAAATGATAAGGGAAAAGAGCATGGGCACCCAAGATTAATGAAAATCACAAGGAGCTGCTCTTTAATAAATGGGACGAACAAATCACACAGGCGGAGCAAGCAGCAGAGACAGCGGCGACACAAGCGAGCATCCTTATCGACTGTGTAAATGAAAATTTACACAGAGCCAATTTGATTTCAGAGACCACCCTGGGATACCTACCGAGAAAGTTGCAACTGGAGACAGAATGGAGGAAGAAAGCGTAGGCAAACGGGAAAACAATCCAAGCATTGGCTAGACTAAATTGGGAAAGTTATTGGACATACTTAGTTAAACCGCACAGCCAATGCATGACAGTAAGGTGCATCATAAACGCAACCGAGAAGGTAGCGCCAGCTCTTATGGATGCCGTTTTCGCAGCCCAGCTAAGCGCAGAAATTAGCCAACCTACTCTTCTCAAGCATATGCCTGACAGCTGCAACTTCAAAGACCAAGTTCACAAGTAATTTCATTTAGAATGTTGTTTTTTCCTTTTTAACTAAATTAGAAAAAGGGCGGTAATTTGAGAACCGTATCCTCAATTTTGTAATAATACTATTATTAGAATTAGGAAGTAGTATTTTAACCCTTCTCATTGCATTGGAGAAGGGTCTAGAAATTTGTCAAAAACTTGTCCTCGGAACATGCACTTCTGCACCCTCAGAGGAGGTTTTGATGAATGGAAGGATCGAGATTTATTTATGTTTTCATTTTAATGTCTGCTACTGATGTTGCACTACTGTACTCTTAGTAGATATTAGAACAAGTAGAGATAAATCGTTATTGTTTGAAGTCTGTGAGCAAAAATCAGTCATAAATGGTACTTTTATCTCTTGACGAATTTCTGCTTATATTCTTAGAGTGATATGCAGCTGATATTGTTTATATGTTAATGTATGAGAATGTGGGTTATCATTTGGCACTTTTGTACGGTGGACTCATTTATTTATGCTTGACACATGAATGATTTAATTATGCGATATGCTGTTCACAACTGTTTTGTTTAACTTCTTATGCAGAATGGTTCATCTTAAATGGTTTATATTCTTGTGATAGCTGAATGATCTTTATTACCAGTTATTATATGAAATCTTTCTAAATCGCATAATGGAAAAAATATATCCCGGGTTAGTGTAGATTATATATATGTTGTTTTCATTAGATTACAGTAGCTTAGAATCAGTTTGCGAGTTAGATTTAAATTAGTTTTAGAATGCTTCCAGAATCAACATAATCAAACTCTACACACACACACATCCCATGCATCGTGAAGCTGGTCCCGTTACCCCCAGTCGGACCCGCTACACCAAACGGGCACGGAGCCGCCAACCAGGTTCCCGACCGGGTGGGTATCCCCCTTGTTGTTGACCCGATTTCGGGGCCCTCAACAGGTTAGTATTAAGAGTTTCTGTGATTTTAGGATTGGGCGGACCTAGGTTTTGTGCTTCATGTGGTTCTTCTTGTATGCTGGTTGCACTAATTGTTTTAACAGTTTCATGGGTATGGGAAACCGACTCTTGATTGATGCATGTTTCTTCTTCTAAAGGCAAAGGCTTGTCATCGTGGGAGGGCAGCTGTCATCATTGAACAATATAAAGGAATCCATATCAGAATGGATTGAGTAAATGGGAAAGTTTTGGGGTTTTTCCTCACTACTTACCACATACTTCATCCGTGTTTCTCTATACATTTTCTTTGGTTTCCCAAAGACTGAAATAGTGGCATAGAAGAGGTCTAGTTGGAGAGATCCTTAGAGTTTTGCTCCCCAAGATCTTGATAAGAGCATGCCATACTTTGGTGGAATATCAGCAACCACCACGTCCATTAGGATCGTTTTGTTGGGAAATTGGACTAAAGACACACAAAGGTCTTTGATTAAGCCTAAACACTTGACCTGACTAGAATCAAATGAGAATAAGTCTTTGTAGGGTCTAGTGACATCAAGGTTTAGCTTCTCCATTACAACTTTGGGCATTAGATTGTGTGAAGCACCTGAATCAAACATAGCATTGTGCAACACTTTATCATGAATGTGCAAACTGACATAAAAGGGTAGAACATCTCCATGTCCTGATTTACCATTGACTTCAACACCAAAAAGTAATTCAGGTTGATTATCTAAGACATTAACATCATCCCTATTCTCTGGCATTTGCAGTGATCTTTTGATTTGCTATCTGTACACATCATGTTTGGCAAGCTCAGAGAGAGGAATAGATATCTTTAATTTACCAATTTCTGCTTCTAAACCAAAAGGTTTTTCTGACTGTGTTTTAGTATTGTGACTGGCAGATTTTCCCTTTTCAATTGTATCTTGAGTGATCTTCTCTTGGTTATGAGTGATTTCTTGAGATTGTTCTGTTTTGGGAAGGCTTTTAGGAGTGCTATTTGCATTGTCTTTTGAGGGAAAGGATACAAAAGACTGGTTATTAGAGGGCTGCATGTTAGATACATCCTATATGGTCACTTCGTTTAATTTTGGGTCTGTTTTATCAGCAGTTTCTGTGATAGCGACATTGTCCTTTACTTTCTTAGGCTGCTTGGTATCCTTTGTCTTGATGGGATCAGACACATCAATGGTTCTTGTTCTCAACTTGTATTGTTTATGCACTTCGTAGACAGCTAAATCATAGCCTTGTTTGAAGTCAAATGACTCTCCAGAGTTAGTCTGAAATTGATTTATATCATGGTCATCTTGGTCTTCTTGGGTCAGAAATACTTGTTGTTCACTCTTCAAACCCATAAAGTTTATGTGAGTGTCCTCTATTTTCTCATTAGATGTGGACGCTTTAGCATAGTTTTCATGAAAAGGAGGTCTTATATCATGGTCAGGACTTGCCCTTCCAACGTTTGGGTTCTGATTTTTTCTAAAGTTTGGATTTCTGATAGGATTGTTTTGTTGTCCTTCCCATGAGGCTTTTCTTTCAATAGTTCCCATTCTATTTTCAAAGCTGTCCATACCTTTGATGATTGTGTCCAATTTTTTCTCAAAGGCTGAAGGTTCATCTTTAAAAGTGGTTCTTCTCTCAGCTCTTGCCCTATTTCGCTTGGCAATCAGAATTGCCTCCACACTAACAGCTACATTCTGCATGTCTGCTAAGGTTTGAGGGGCTATTTCCCTTAACTGATAAGCCATGTCTGAATCAAATCCATCAGGGAATTTGTATAAAGCAAAATCAGGTGGAGGTCTAAGGTTTTGTGGAATAGTGTTGTAAACATTGTTAAACCTGGCACAATAGTCTAAGACAACTTCTTGAGGACCTCTTTTAATAGTGTCATACTCGGATAATATGTGTAGAGGGTCCTTCTTCTTCTCCCATCTGTTAAAAAATGTTTGGTAAAGAACCTCTGGGTCAGCTATGGAATTTGCAGGAAGAGCTCTAAACCAGGGCCTTACATCTCCTGTTAAACTTTGGACAAAAATATTCATTCTTACACTATCATCATCTATTTCATAACTCTCAAAATAGTCCTACATTTTCTTGGTATGTTGCAGGGCTGTGCCAGAACCAGTACCTTCAAAATATGTGATTTTGGTTTGATAATCCTGAGGCATAGCCCCTAGATTTGCAGGTAACTGTAAAGGTGCATATCTGTTAGCCATATTTACAGGGATAAGTGGAACGACTGGAACATCTAGAACAACTGTAATAACATTGGTGGTAGTGGTAGTATGCGCAGTGAATGGAGGTGTGGAAAAGGTGGATGATGAACAACGGGAAGTAGGGGTTGAACGAAACAAAACTTTAACAAGGGTTGGAAAACAGCTTGGCTGAACTGTTTCAGGACTAGAATCAACAAACTCTTATTGTTTTTGTTTGCTAAGGTTTCTAGAGATTAAATTGGGATTTTCAAAAACAGCTGGTGGATTTGGGTCTGGATTTGACCTAGTATTATGTGTTTTCTTCTTGGGAGCCAACTTCTAACTTGTTTTTTGGAATTTTCTGAAAAAGGTCCCCAGCGGAGTCGCCAATGATGTTATCACTAAGGTTTTCCCTTGGCTCCTTAAGGGATACGACTGAGGTAACCACAAACCAATCTTTGGGCTGCAGGTCCTAGCCTACCTGCAATCAGAGAGGGCTCTCTCTTTAAAATTTAGCTTTGTTTTGGGTTGATTTTAGGCTAGTTATGGTGTACATGGGTTTTGTTTTGATTTTGGTGGGAAGGATGAAGTTTTCAAGCAGAGCTGGGATGCATAGAGTAAGAATTTCAAACCATTGGGTGTGGATTCATGGATTAGGGCTTGTTGTTGCGTTTTCTTGGTCACAAGAGGAATACAGAGCAGGATAGCTACACATAGAACAATATCAAGCTGGAATAAAGATGGAATGAAGGTCAGAGATGAAATGTTATAGACATTTTTGTGCCTTACAGCTCTAAGCATGAAATGTCCATAAACCAAGGGCTCCTAAGTCCCTAAAAGTGTTGTTCTAACCCCTAAAGGAACAAGGTCAACAAATCACAGCTTCTCCCAGAAGTTCTCCACCAGAAACTGCTCAGAATAAGTCAAAACAGGATCATTTCAGCTACTCCACTAGCCAAGTGCGTTGCATAGCACCTAAATCCACTGGCTAGGTGTGTTGCAACGCACCTAAATGCACTACCAGGGTGCGTTGAGCGGGAAATGACAAATGGCAGTGTCATTCCGCGAGGTGGAGAGACAATGGAAGCTTCCAGAATCTTCTCCTATGACACTTGCCTCACTGAATTCGACCAAGGATGAGTAAGAGGCTTTCATTCTCCAAGTGGAAGAAAGAACTGACAGAGAGAAGCCACTAATCAAATCATAAGCTGACTCATCCTCCTTGCATACATATATATATGGATCCCTCATCCCAGAGATCTAGAGGCTGGAATTTTGCACATTGTAAGGAATTGCTGTTGGTTTTGAGATACATATCAGAGAATTGGGTGATCTATGCTTTGTTGGAGGTGAAGAGGGGCTTCTTTGCTGGGAGGTTGATGCTGGGTCAGGAATCATCAGTTGTAACTCCTCCTGGATCTTCTTGTATATCAATAAAAACTATTTGAGTTTCTTCTCCATGCTTTTGTATCATTGATGCTTGTTACATTTGTATGGTTAACTTAAATCTGATCCTAAGTTATTTATGAATATAAATCCATGTCTTTGTATAGTTTTCTTCTTCTGTGATCTTACACGTACTTGGTGAAGCTGGGCAAGTAAGGGTGCAGGTAGCTGGAAGCTGTCAAAGAGGAGAGAGATCGGATCAAAGGATTAGCGCAAGACACAGGTTGGTCCTTCCTGTTCCTCTTTGTTTATAGTTCATAAAGAAGATACAAAAGTAGTTTTCTCTGTTTGTTTCTAAGGCAGCTGTCACACCTTAGTGGGATAGAGCAGTTCTAAATAGACACTTTTCCCGGTAACAAAATGGCGACTCCACCGGGGAAGATTGTCTAATTAGTTTGTTTGTGTATCTCTTGTTGTTCGTTTCATAAACTTATAAGTAGCAATCGATCTGCATTTGCCATAACAAATGCAAAGTAGACATCTGCTGCTTCAATCCATTCACTGGATCTGTTTATGATTTGAACAACTGATTCATAGACTAACTGATTGCCCTTGTGATAGCTCTTAGACCCTCCTTAGATCTACCCCTGATTGTGCATTACTGATTGCTTTTACTCGGCCAAAAACCAAAGATTAAACTACAAACTGTGACCCAGAACCCAGATAGAATTCTCGTTTCTGCCCCAGCGCAGGCACTGTGAAGAGGTTCTGCATTTCAACGCACTTCCCGAGAGGGAAACCTGCGCTGCAATGCAGTTTCTCTATGTAACAGGTGCGCTGATCAGCCTAGCCCTGTGCAGCTGAGGTTCTTTGCTTCATTCTTTCAGTTTTGTCTCTGATTTTTGCAGCCTGTGATCAGTATATGACTGTTTCAAACCCCTTTTCCTTACTGATATTCCACCTCATTTGTACAAAAGAACTGTAGATGTTTTTATGTGTTTGTTGAGTCGTTTACAGTTTTCCATTGCAAAAGTATAATAGTCGTACTGTCGTCCTTTGATTTAGATCTGTCGCAAGTGTCGATTTTGATCATAGGAGAAAGTTTATTTGCTGTTGATGGTCGATTATGCTTTTACTTTTGCCTTTGGTTTGAATTTGTGACTTTCTAGTGTCGAAACGAGTATTTATTTCAAAATCATAAAGTGTCGTAATCATCTCTACCTTTTGATTTCAAAAAGAAGCTTGTTTGTGTTTGTCACTTGAAAGCAAATTCAGATTTGTACATCAACTTTCTTTTTAGCATCAATATTAAGAAAGTGAAAAACAAATACATGCATGTGCATTTGCATATAGACAGTCTGTTTGGCTTGATTTAGGAAAGTGCATTTACAGTGTGCTCTTTGCTCTTTGTGAAAATATTGTGTCTTTCTTTTCCCCTAGTAGCTAGGATTTTCATTGCTGAAAAGAGATAAAAGTTTGTTTATCATCTTTAGATTGCATTTTAGGAATTACATCTACATCTCGTGGTGAACCCAAAAGGCAAACTTCATAAGAAAGATCAACTTAAAATAAATTCAATGAACCTAACAACGCTTTGGAACTTAACGCACAACATTTAGAGGTCTAGGCTAGAGACGTATTCCGTCGTCGTAAAGCCTGGTAACTGTTGTCCTCACTGATGGTTGGGTGATTCCTCCACTTTGAGACGATAAGTGCCAGTACGGACTTGTGCTCCCACGTACCGTCGAGTATATTTTGGGAGACCCCTATAGGCTTAAATCCTTTATCCATAGGAAGCCGTGTCGGCCGCCCTACTGATCGCAATGCACTGAACACAACATTCGGGAAGATTGACTGCCGTACCGTAAAAAGTATTCTGCAGTTTTGCGATTGCTTTGGTACTCCCTCTACCTATACCTCCAGAGCAGTCCCTTTCATTCCTTTTCAGACTCCTTAACGGAAAAGGTCCATCTGAGCACTTGTCACTTTAGGCTCATTAAAAATCGAAGGAGACTAGAGTCATCTTTTGTTTTTTCTTGACTCTTAAAAACTGAAAAAACAAGTTGTGTCAAAAGCGTCTAAAATTCATTTAATTCGGAAACATATCTTCCCTTTATTTTAGTTGATCGAGTAATCCGCAATCATGGAAGAAATTCAATTGAAACCCCGTCGTTCATGGAGACTTACGAGTCAACCGTCTTTGTCTCCGGAATCGAAACCACTACGGACAAAGCGAACTCGTTTAACCGGTTCCAAATCTCCTATCAAAGTTAGAACAAGTGTTCCGACGACATCAGAGACTCCGGTTACTCCAAACATTTATGGAATCCCTGCCTCTACAGAAGAAGTTCAACAGCCACAGAAAGACAGTGATATTGATCCTAGTTTGAGAATAAACACTTGTGTTATCGAACCAGTTCCATCTACAACCGGTTTGGAGAGTCTTACTCTTCAAACATCTGTCGCTGCTTCTTCGGCACCAGAAATATTTTACGGACCTGACGGTCTTCCCCTTCGACCTGGTCTGATTGCAATAGAAGAAATTGTAGAAGATCCTCAAACAAGTACTCCAACGCACTTTGGAGTCGGGATCACTCTATATCCTTCGTCATCAAAAGTTAGCCTACCACCAGCGGAAGCTCCTGTAGAATCGCTAGGTAATCTTTTGGATAGACTACAAATGTCTGAACAACCGTCAACATCTAGGACTGTGTCATTTGACACAGCGACGGCAGAACTCCCTGCTATCACTCCAACAATGTTCGCCGGCATACCATCTGTCCTGACTAGCTCTCAACCGCTAGAAGGAGCCCACTCAAGGGCTATTTCGACAGTCTGGTCCGTTCCTGTTTGTTCATCTGGAATAATATTGGGAAACTCTTATGTTGAGTCTCAACAAATTGATCCATTTGGAGGTCAATTTGGGCAGTCCGGTCCCCAAGGGCAAACAATTCCCTTGAATTCTGAATTACCACCGTATGGGGGGCAGTATGCCCTTTCATTATCCCCTCCGGGAGGATATCCATACGGGAGTTCACAACAACATTCAGGTTATACTGGAATTACCTCAAGTGGTTGGGTACCTATACTACCTCAACAACCAAGAGTGGTGTATTCGATGCAACAATGCGTACCTATGTCGAACATCCCGACTACGCCAGCTATTGTGACAGTGTCGCAAGTTTAAGCGCTGCCTGTTGTATGCCAACCTTAGGTTTCTCAGGTTGTAATGCAACAACCCCTTGACCCTGTGACTCAACCACAATCACCGACTAGTAGGGCGACACAGGTCCAGACGGGTACAATTACCCCTCACCTTGGTCAAACGGTTAGTATCGGGCAACAGCACATGGCTTCACAACCATGGCTGGTGCAATACCAACAACCACAATTCCAACAAGTATACCAAGGTTCTGAGTAGCAAATCTTTGCGAACAGTGGATAGCCATACATTCAAAACGGTCAAAATCAACCATTTTACAATGGTCAAGTCCACCAACCTTACCAAACATACCAGCATCAAATGCATTATGCCGGTATGCAAAGACCAACTGCTCAGGCGATTCCATCGTATCCTGGGTATGCTTCACCTAACCTGAATCAACAGTTACCCTTCGTGGCAACCTTAGAGTTACGTGATTTAAATCAGTTAACAAACGATCCAATTGCTTACGCCCCTTGGTAGCCAGCGATTCCGCATAAACTTCCATCAGATATTCCTAAATTTAATGGAAATCTGGGTGAAGATCCATCGAATCATGTGATGACCTTTCATCTATGGTGTTCATCAAACACCCTAAATGATGATTCGATAAGACTTCGCCTCTTTCAGAGGACGTTAACGGGTCCAGCGGCAAAATGGTACATTGAATTGCCTAGAGCTTCGTTCGAAAACTTCAGTACCTTAGCCACAACCTTTTTAACCCATTTTCAGTTACCAATAAGGTACGAAACGGGAACAGAACTTCTTACCAACTTTAAACAGACAACGACCACTCACATATCTGATCATATACATGAATGGCGACGTCGTCGTAGAATGGTAAAAACGTATGTCCCCGATCAGCTGTTAGCTGAATGGTTTATCAAGTCATTACTGCCTTCCATCACGGAAGATGTGGCAAAGGGGGGAGTCGTAACAGAAGAGCAAGTTATCGCTCGTGCACAATATTTGGACTTGATCTACACTTAGTCCGACACGCTCTACGGCAAAATACCTGACGCCCCTAGACCGGAATTCTCAATTCCTCCTCCTCCTAAATCGAACAATGACTCTCATGCCGGCGATGGCATGATTGGCACGACAGACACGAAATCGACAAAGGCTACATCCAAAAAGGCCCGTAAGATTTCAGGTCAAAATGCAAAAGACGAACTTCTTGCTTCGGAAGTAAATGCCGTATCGACAGATAAGGGCAAAGAAACCAAACAACCAGGGAGCAAGAAGAAAGGCAAAGGGAAGAAGAAGAAACAGGATGAATCATCACCTGAAAAATCTTCTTCAAACCCTCCTGGAAATAGGAAACCAAGATTTCCATGCTTTATATGCGATGAGGATCACCGGACCGCAGAATGTCCACACAGAGCTGAGATTAAAAAATTCTTCAAGAATTCAAAAACCTCCGCAGTGTTAACTGATCCGTTTCCAAATCCAGGAACAAATCTGGTTGAAAGTGGAAATGCTTCCCCGTCTCAAGTGCTAATGTTGTCGGTTTCAAAACAGCAAAATGATGCTTTGATATCGACAAGGAACAAAGATTATGGGAATCCGCAGCTGTCGAACAACAAGGATAAAGATCAACCAAGTAGTTCGACAACAACTTCGACAGAAGTTGTACCACCCACCATCCCTGAATTGACGATAAAACCGCCGAAGGGAGTAGTACACAAGTCGACATTTAATCCCCGCGCTAGAGCGGCACAACATTATAACATAGTGGAAGATTTGGCCCAATCGCCATCCGCTATGTCGACTCTTGAAGTACTAAAAAATTGCCCATCCCAAAGGCAGGCTTTATTATCGACCATTGGTGGGATTGATCCAAAGGATTCCAATCTTGTATCCTTCGACCACAAAGGATACGATCCTCAGTTACCAGCTCAACTAGCTTTCCTTTTTCAAGTGAAAGCCCTCAACAAAACTGTTTATTGAACAATTATTGATGAGGGGGCATCTACATGTATTATGTCGATGAGTTGCTGGAAAACTTTAGGATCTCCAACCTTGTCGTGGCCTGCGACGACATTAAAAGCATTCGACGGAAGGACATATACCCCATATGGTATCCTAAATAACTTGAAAGTTGAACTAGGAGGGAAAACAATAGAAATAGATGTTGAAGTCATCGATGGGAATCTTGATTACAACATCCTACTAGGACGACCATGGATATATGCCATGGCAGCTGTTGTGTCGACCTATTTTAGGAAGATTGCATTTCCCTTTCAAGGAGGGATTACAATCGTCGATCAACAAAACTTCCTCCCCAATGGTTCTCAAGTTACTGGAAGCATTCCCATGATCCATTGAAGCCCCCATTCGCTTCAGAATATCGGAGTAGGCCTACTAAAATATCCTATACTAATGGGAACTTTCGCTCTTCCACCTCCAATCAATCTGGCGGAAGTAGCGTCGATAGGAACCTGCAACATGATATCTTCTACAAAGATCTCAGAAAATGATATCGACATGGATCATGCAGTGGTTTTGCCCCCAAGCCCGATGGAAATATTATAGCAATCAATGTTCCTACCATGGGGGGTAAACCCAAATCAACGCTCATCAAGAGTTTGGATAGATAGGTCTAGAGAATATGGTACTCCTTCAGATCCTTGGTCGCGAGTGCATGTCACCGACGAAGGAATTCTCCAAGCTATGGTAATTGAAGGAGCACCATGGAATGATTCCCACCATCGTTCTCTTCTTCCGGATTATGAAGAAGATACTCCAAATGACCTTTATCATCCTTCAGTAGTTGATTTTCTGTCAAATACTGTAAATACGGTGGATTCCGAGCGAAACTTGTCCAACATTGAAGAGACTATAGCCATAAATATCTCGACCAAAACAGATGTTGTAGAGAATATTTATGTCGGAAAATGTTGTTCTCCTTCAGAACTGGAAATATATAACGCTCTTTTTCGTGAATTCAGAGATGTCTTTGCTTGGTCATACAGTGAAATGCCAGGCATCGACTCGAGTATCGTTGAACATGAAATTAAGATGTATCCAGATGTCAAACAAGTACGACAACGGCTAAGGCAGGTGCACCCCAAGAAAGCCGCTGCCATTAAGGCAGAAGTTGAAAAACTTCTCCATGCTAGTTTCATCTACCCGGTTCCTCTAACCGATTGGGTATCGAATATTGTCCCTGTTATGAAAAAACAGGGGACAATTAGAGTGTGCGTCGATTATAGGGATGTAAATCAAGCTTGTCCAAAAGACAACTACCCTACACCCTTATTGACCAGATAATTGATGAATGCGCCGGATGCGAAATCTTTTCATTCATGGATGGATTCTCCGAGTATAATCAAATAAATATCCGCCCACAGGACCAGTCAAAGATTGCCTTTATTTGTCCGTGGGGCACATTCGCATATCGAAAATTACCCTTTGGTTTAAAGAACGCAGGGGCGACGTTTCAGAGGGCAATGAATTATGCCTTCCATGACATCAAAAACATCGTTCAACCATACCTCTATGACCTTCTGGCTCATTCGCGAAAGCGGACTGATCATCCGCAGCATTTAAGAGCGATATTTCTACGTTGCCGACACTACAAGATACGACTCAATCCGCACAAATGTGTATTTTGCGTCAGTTCTGGTCGTTTACTTGGCTTTGTAGTCTCCAAGGATGGGATTCGTCTCGACCCATGTAAGGTCCAGGCAATCATAAATTTGCCTCCACCTTCGAATTTGCTTCAGATTCAGAAACTCCAAGGGAAAGCAAACTTTCTGAGGAGGTTCATTCCAAATTACGCTGAACTTGCTAAAGGTTATACACGTCTCTTGAAAAAGGAGGTACCCTTTGTCTGGGATCAGGTTGCGCAAGCTTCCTTTGATGCTTTAAAATATTCCCTAATGAAAGCATCATTAATTTACGCCCCTGATTATCAAAGAGATTTTAACCTGTATCTGGCTGCAGCATATACGACCATCGCAATGGTTTTAGTTCAAGAAGTCGATGGAATTGAGCATCCTATATATTATTTAAGTAAAAACTTAAATGATACAGAAAGAAAATATTCTTATGTTGAAAAACTAGCGCTTGCAGCTGTTCAAGCGATACAAAGATTTCGACACTATGTCCTCTTTCGGAAAACTACCATTCTGTTAGATTGCAACCCCATGACTTATATATTGTCGCGACAGTTACTGGGGGGCAAATATTCAAAATGGATAGCAATCCTTCAAGAGTTTGATCTAGAATTTGTAAAATCCAAGTCAAAGAAAGCTCTAGTTTTCGCAGAATTATTATGCAATCTCCCATCGTCGTCCAACGATGAAACATCCAAAGAATCAATCGTGGATGAAAGTTTATTTCTGATATCTACAAGAAATGAGTGGTATGGGGATATAATCATTTATCTCCAAACCCAAAAATTTAGGCCAAACACCTCCCACTCTGAACAAAAACGTATACGATACCAAGCAAAAGACTACATGATCGTCGGTGATACACTTTACCGTCGTGGTATAGATACAGTTCTGAGAAGGTGCCTCACCCATGAGGAGGCCAAAAAAGTCCTGAATGAGTGTCATTCAGGCGCATGTGGGGGGCATCAATCTGGATATGCTACAGCACAAAGAATTTTACGAGCAGGATACTTCTGGCCAACAAAGTTCAAAGATTGCATAACCGCAGTCAGAAGTTGCCATGCTTGTCAAATTTTTGATAGCAAAACCAGAAGACCACCCGCACCTCTACAACCAATAGTTGTTGTTGGGCCATTCGCCAAATGGGGCATCGATTTCATGACATGTAACCCCACCTCGATCGGGGGGCATGGGTATATCATAGTCACAGTTGACTATTTTACCAAATGGGCTGAGGCGATGCCTACAATAGATAATACTGGTGAAACAATTGCCCTCTTTTTTTTTTTTTTTCAATCATCTAGTCGCCAGATTCGGCATACCACAGGCTATAGTCACAGATCATTGATCACATTTTCGCAATCACATGATGGTCGAATTAGCTGCCAAACTAGGGTTGTCTCACGCTAGCTCTACTCCATATTATCCGCAAGCCAACGGACAAGTTGAAGCAATCAACAAGGTCCTGAAACGCATGCTGCAAAGGATGATTGGAGTTCACAAAAGAAGATGGCACCTAATCCTGTACTCAACTTTGTGGGCTTATCGAACATCGGTAAGGAATGCAACCGGGTTCACACCCTTCCAACTGGTATATGGCCTGGAAGCAGTCTTACCAGTCCAGTGTGAAATCTCGTCTCTTAAACTCGCAATTGATCTCCTCCCCGGAACTTCAGAAGAAGAGGCTCGTTTCCTGGAATTAATCCAATTGGATGAAACCCATCGTGACGCCGCTTTGGCTAACGAAGCCCATAAGAAACGAGTCAATGCGCAGTTTGACAAAAATGTCAAACCCCGTGTCTTCTCAAAAGGTGACTTGGTCTTGCTTTACGACCAAGAATCCGATAAATTGGGAGCAGGTAAATTTAAGTCTTTATGGATGGGCCCCTATATTGTTAAGTGGGTGTTAGCAAAGGGAGCCTACGAGTTAATGGATTATGACGGAATTCCACTGGCGCAACCTCGTAATGGGTTGTACCTCAAGCGTTACTATGCGTAATAGTAACCAATATGGTTTTGTTATATTTTTGTTTTCACTAAAATGTTTGTTTCGGTCGAGTAATCCAATTTTTACATTTATTGCAGATGTCAAACCCATTGGAGCCATGTGTTGGATATGCCGACGGAGCGAGTCGTAGTTCGCAGAACCTGTCCTTTGCAGCCTGGGCCATTTTTGATCCAAGCGGCGAGTTAGTAAGTTTCAGAGGTGTATGTATTGGTCGATCAACGAATAACATCGCTGAGTATATCGCGTCGATAGAGCTTCTCTCTGATGCCATCACTCATGGTATACGCCGACTAATTGTCAGGCTAAACTCACAACTCGTAATACTACAATTCAATGGTATATATTCCGTCCGAAACCCAGCTATTTATCGCATGTTCCTAAGGGTTAAGATTTTGGAAAGACAATTTGATCTTATTCAATACCAACATATTTCCAGAAACTTAAACACATTAACCGACTCATTAGCAAACTATGTGTTAGATAGACATTTGCGACATTTATAAAAAGAAACACATCATCAATGTTTTGCATGTGGATCATGTAGCTCAACCAAAATAAAACTCCGAAAATAAAAAATATATATAGTTGTTTATGGTTTACACATAATGTTCTCTAACTAAGACAAAATTGGTCACGCGACCCAAAAACTCAAAATGCTAGGGGGCACCCTAGTCTAATGATGCTCGTGATAGCAAGTCACAGCTTGTGCGATCATGTGTAGGAAACGAGTCCATCGTCTGGGCACACCAGTAGTATGCCGCTGTAACCGCAAAGGTAGCTCGTCAGTCCTCACATCTGGTATACTGAGAGTGAGGCCCTCAACCTACTCCTGCAAAGCTGTGAGAGTCTCGGCCACATCGAGGTCACGAAGAATAGCCCTTCCGACAGCCTCTCCTGCTGGGGCAACAACTGGTACTCTCAGGCGAACTACTCGACGAACGGGACCAACATCTGCATGTACACATGAGTTTGATTAAAGTCTTGATAGAATAAAGCACAAGGACATTATAAACAAAAACAGTAAACAACAATATGGTCAAAGATTTTACCAATGGCGCCCCACTGCTCGCCATCCGGCAGTACTAAATCTGGATCACCCCGGAAGTCCATGCCAGCATATGGATACTCGGAATAAACCATCTCCTGACGATCAAACCACCTGAAGAAGGTATCAGAAAATGAAATCTGAGACTGGCCAGCATGCCTAGACATATGGTCAACCCATCTCTGCATACGTGGTTTAGTAGGAGAAGGTAAATCGAGTGCAATGTACTACGGCTGCATCAGTGGTATTTTCTCCAAGGCAAAGGCGGTCAAAATAGAACCATACCCAAAGTTCTTCAACCTCCCGTTCTTTATCTTGGTCAACTGTTCTTTCATCACAAGAAGTACCGCGTCACACCAGTTGAACACCTTCGGTTGGAGGCATTCCAAGGCATGCTGCATATAAGATCGGTTGGCTACATGAAGAGACGCACTACCGGCCATCCTACCAAAAGTAAACAGAATAGTCCTAAGGGACCTGTCAGTGACATCACGGATGATGATCTTTCCGTCTTTACTCGGGTGAGATCCTTCTCTGCAATATCGGCGGACATAATCTCTAACAGAATCGCCTCCCCGGGCCGAACCTGACAAAGAGATGGGGGCACTCCGCCTCGACAAGCCAGTCAAGAAATAGATGTATACTGCAGTCAAGGGGATAGATTTACCCCTAATCTGGAAAACCTGATTGATAGGATCCCAAGCATCGAGCAAATACTGCAGTAAGTTGATCTGCTGTCTCATGCTAGAAATGCGGAAGAACTTCAGCAAGCCACAATTCCGCAGCGCGTTCACTGTAACTGGATCATGTAGGGCAATCATGTCCTCTTCTTCATGCTCACGTTCTCGCCATGTAAGGGTCATCTTACTCCAAAGATCTCTGAAAAACAAACAAGAGAGGAGTTAGGTCCTGATTTTGGTGAGAAACAGGCAAAAATTCCATCAAAAATTGTGCAACGAATTCCCTTTCTGCGCCCAACGCACCTGCAATAGTGTTCTAGGTGTGTTGAATGTCAAACAGGCTTCAGACAGGCCAACATTCAACGCAGGTTTTGATACATTGGGGGTGCGTTGATGGCAGAACGAGTTCCTCAAACCCCAGGGGCTCAGAAAAGCAAGGAATCAAGCTCAAAATGCAAAATGGAAACCATGAAATGAAAGAGCTCAGGTTTAGCTCCTACCTGGTCCAGACGGCGCCGAGAATCGCCCACAGAATCTCCCGAAATCAACTGATGAAAATCGAGGGGGAAAAGCACCTCCAAAGCTCCAACAGACCAAGTTCAAATGAAATGGTAAAATGAGAGGTAAAAACACTTTTTAATTACTTTTACGTAGTTCAAAGTAAAATATTAGCGTTTTAATCTCGTTTTCAAGCAAATATTGTTCATTTCTGACTAGTTTGATGAAGCAGTTGAAAATACAGTACGATCTTTGGAAGGACAAAGCTATTTATGGTAAAATCAAAACAAGACCATCTGATCGAGCAGTGTTTACCGCGAGGTTCAAGCTCGTTAAAAAATAAACCGGGACCGAGCAAATGTTTCCACCCGCATTTAAGCTCGCTAAAAAATGAACTATCCCCTGGTAAATAACCACCATGAATGCAGTACTTCAGCCATCAAAGCCTTGGTCGTGCTTGCACCGTCACCTCCACTTTTTCATTGGCCGATCATTCACCTCCATTTGATTTTTTACCCATTTTGAGGAACAGCTGCGAAGAGTGATTTCACTAGCCATCCTTGTGACACTGCCGTGATTGGAAAATTCCAAACGTTACCTGGAATCAGTTGTTACCCATTTTATCACTCGTTCCTCAAAAGACAAGTCTTCTTTAAGCTCTTTTCTGACTCGTAAAATATGAAAAGATTTCCGAGTTCTGGCCTTCCAGCTCGTTAAAGCGACGGGGAGTGCTATCCCTCCTCTAGATTTTATTCTTTTTGGACCTGAGGGATTATTGCACAAAAAGATCGAGAGCTTGTTTTCTTCGGCTCGTTAAAGCTATCGAAAATTCATTCCTTCTGTATTGTTTTATACTTTTTCGGACTTAAGGGATTAGATGACGAAAAAGGAATTTTGGAGTTACCTTTACGTGCCTGTTCAGACTCTCTAAAAATGAAAAGGACTGAGTTATCTTTGTCGTTAAACTCGTTAAAAAGGTTAATAGCGACAAACTTGTCTTTAGACGAGAACGAGTTTCACTATTGCTAGGCTCGATAAAACATAGCGATGGGTTTGCCCGAAGGGAAAATTATAGAACAAGCATATGTTATCCTCCTCAAGCTTGACAAAAATAAAGAGGTACTGGTCAGCAATGACTGGGGAAAAATTGGGAAGAAAACTCAAAGAATCTTTATTGGTAGCAAGTCGCTCTTGAACATGACACTTCCGCTCCGTGCCCGAGTCGGGTTGGGTTGTTTCATTCACCGGTCACGCCATACCATCCACATTTGGGGTTAATGCTACCAATCCATCACATAAGTGTCGCCGATATGTTCAAGAGAAGTCATCCAGAAAGGCCACCTGTGTCCTGCCCACTACCATACATTATACTCCATTCTTTCATGATTGCCACCCTGAACCATATATCATCAGATCGTTTTCACCTCCATCAAAATCATTTGCTCCGTTCCGTGTCATTGATGTGGGATTCATTAAGGCCCTCCTGTGACGGATCACTTCTTGTCGACATCAGCTCATTATCCAAGAAGTTGGTCTAGGAACACCCCATTCAGTACTTTGAAGCTTGCATGCCTCAATGGCAAGTTTCTCACTTCCGGCAACAGGTATACATCAATGACCTTCGACTGAAATATTTTGCGTGGTGTTCGACGCCAAGTCCTTTATTCACACCACGTGAATTGTACTACAGTACCTTGAGGATCATTATCATTATCGGTGATTCCTCTCGCGCTTGTTAACAGTTTTCATCATTGATTGGTAATCAAGCGATGTCCTTCCATGTTCGACTTCAAAACATTTCTCACATGGATCGACTTGTACTTCGAGTGAAGATCGGACGAGATTGAAGACTCCGGATCTAGTTTCATCCATCCGGGCTGTGATATATATTCAGGAAAATAAAGACATTGAAATGTACAACATTGCAGCACAGATAATCATCCTACCAAAAGGATGATGGCTCTATCAGAATCATCAGTCTACCATCAGACGATTATCTGTCCTATGTACATGAAAATGAATTTATAAAGCTGAGCATGGGAATGCCCGCCTTAGCCAGATCATGAAAATAGTATGAAGATAATGTATTGTATTGTATCTTATTACAGGTCTCCTCCTAGCATTGAAAGAACTTCTGATCCTCATAATAAAGCATTTCACCCGATAAACGACCTCATACTTTAGGGGGCAACTGTTATAGACATTTTTGTGCCTTACAACTCTAAGCATGAAATGTCCATAAACCAAGGGCTCCTAAGTCCCTAAAAATGTTGTTCTAACCCCTAAAGGAAGAAGGTCAACAAATTACAGCTTCTCCCAGAAGTTCTCCACCAGAAACTGCTCAGAATAAGTCAAAACAAGATCATTTCAGCTGCTCCACTAGCCAAGTGCATTGCATAGCACCTAAATCCACTGGCTAGGTGCGTTGCAATGCACCTAAATGCACTACCAGGGTGCGTTGAGCGGGAAATGACAAATGGCAGTGTCATTCCGCGAGGTGGAGAGACAATGGAAGCTTCCATAATCTTCTCCTATGACACTTGCCTCACTGAATTCGACCAAGGATGAGTAAGAGGCTTTCAGTCTCCAAGTGGAAGCAAGAAATGACAGAGAGAAGCCACTAATCAAATCATAAGCTGACTCATCCTCCTTGCATACATATATATATGGATCCCTCATCCCAGAGATCCAGAGGCTGGAATTTTGCACATTGTAAGGAATTGCTGTTGGTTTTGAGATACATATAAGAGAATTGGGTGATCTATGCTTTGTTGGAGGTGAAGAGGGGCTTCTTTGCTGGGAGGTTGATGCTGGGTCAGGAATCATCGATTGTAACTCCTCCTGGATCTTCTTGTATATCAATAAAAACTATTTGAGTTTCTTCTCCATGCTTTTGTATCATTGATGCTTGTTACATTTGTATGGTTAACTTAAATCTGATCCTAAGTTATTTATGAATATAAATCCATGTCTTTGTATAGTTTTCTTCTTCTGTGATCTTACAGGTACTTGGTGAAGCTGGGCAAGTAAGGGTGCAGGTAGCTGGAAGCTGTCAAAGAGGAGAGAGATTGGATCAAAGGACTAGCGCAAGACACAGGTTGGTCCTTCCTATTCCTCTTTGTTTATAGTTCATAAAGAAGATACAAAAGTAGTTTTCTCTGTTTGTTTCTAAGGCAGCTGTCACACCTTAGTGGGATAGAGCAGTTCTAAATAGACACTTTTCCCGGTAACATGAAAGGCAACTAAGAATCTTTCATTAACTAACAGAGAGGGAAGGTGAATGAAAGCTTATCTAGGAGCAGTCAAGAATTCCTAAATAACAGTCATATGTGAAAGAAACAGGGTAAACATGATCATTTAAGTATGCATATTCATAACCATTTCTGAAGAAAACATATAGAAATAACAAGAACTGAGCATAGAGTGCAGTCAAGCAAAGCCTAAGCTATTCTTCTTTATTTCCATTTAGATGGTAACACAATGGTGGTGTAAACACATATAAACTGTAAACAGAGGTAAGAAAACACTTATTGAGCCATCTAGTAGCGCAGGAATTCCACAGTCACTCTTTGGCCATTAAATAGCACAACAGACAGTTCTTCACCCAAATCATTCCAGCAGTCTTTGATTATAGAGCTCTCAAAGTATACAATGCAAGTCTAGAATGAGGACTATCAACCAACCAACCCTTTAAACAATGAATTAGGGTGGTTTATATAGTGAAAATATCCAAAAATATCTATTACAGCGAATCTTAAGCAGATATGAGGGAAATGAGTTCTTTAATCTAATCTTGTCCTGGAATTAATGCAAGAAGATATTTATTTGAGCTGCGCTGGAGGCAGCTGCATCAAAACGAGTTAATATGGTTTCCTTGGTGGCTCGGTGCAGTGAGGCGGTTCTTCTCCTTTTAGGTGGCTTTAATGTGCACTAATTTCGATGCGATGAGCTTTGAATGGCCTTTACTGCTTCTTTGACTTGGATGGAGGCCTTTAATGTTCACCTGCTTTGATATTGCCGATCTGATACTCTTTGCTGCTTCACTGATACTCTTTAATTTAATCTGGGCTTTATCTTTCCTCTGATACTCTTTAACACTTGAATCAGGCCACGTTCTCTCCCTTGATATGATTGAAACTGTCAAATCGCCCCTTTTCTGCCCTTTCAAGGCAAAAATAACTGCTGCAAATGCTTTTCATGGCCTCTAGAATGCTACTGGCGCTGGCCGATTGAATATGAAGATACCAGCATACTTTTAGTTCTCTAGTTCTATTTATGCTGACTTTTCTTTAGTTTCTCTGTTTCCAGCAGTAAAGTGGTAATTGGGCTCAAAGGGCAGCTTGCAAGTGCTAGCAAAAGTAGCTAGATTATGAGCATGCATGTTATGGCTTCTAGAAATCTTAGCAAGCTTGGAATCGGTGAAGGAATTGAGTATTTCTGTGGCAGCAGACCTATAAGCTCTTAGCCTATTGTCATTAGTAACAAAGTTACCTTTCATCTGTTGAATGCTTAAATCAGAGTCAACTAGAATGGACACTTTTGCAGCTCCTAGAGCTTTGAGCAGTTTAAGGCCTAAAAAGAGAGCCTCATACTCTGCCATGTTATTGGTACATTTGAAGTTTAGTCTGTAAGCATGACCCTTTGCATGGTTGTTATGTGTATTGTGAATCCATATTCCTGCCCCTGCTCCTAGCTTATTAACAGAACCATCAAACTATAAATACCATGTTATTTCTTGCTTGTGGTCAGTATTAAGAGTTTCAATGATTTTAGGATTGGGCGGACCTAGGTTTTGTGCTTCATGTGGTTCTTCTTGTATGCTGGTTGCACTAATTGGTTTAACAGTTTCATGGGTATGGGCAACCGACTCTTGATTGATGCATGTTTATTGTTCTAAACGCAAAGGCTTCTCATCAGTGGGAGGGCAGCTGTCATCATTGAAAAATATAAAGGAATCCATATCAGAATGGATTGAGTAAATGGGAAAGTTTTGGGGGTTTTCCTCACTACTTACCACATACTTCATCAGTGTTTCTCTATACAGTCTCTTTGGTTGTCCAAAGACTGAAATAGTGGCATAGGAGAGGTCTAGTTGGAGAGATCCTTGGAGTTTTGCTCCCCAAGATCTTGATAAGAGCATGCCATACTTTGGTGGAATGTCAGCAACCACCACGTCCATTAGGATCGTTTTGTTGGGAAATTGGACTAAAGGCACACAAAGGTCTTTGATTAACCCTAAACACTTGACCTGACTAGAATCAAATGAGAATAAGCCTTTGTAGGGTCTAGTGACATCAAGGTTTAGCTTCTCCATTACAACTTTGGGCATTAGATTGTGTGAAGCACCTGAATCAAACATAGCATTGTGCAACACTTTATCATGAATGTGCAAACTAACATAAAAGGGTAGAACAACTCCATGTCCTGATTTACCATTGACTTCAGGACCAAAAAGTAATTCAGGTTGATTATCTAAGACATTAACATCATCCCTGTTCTCTGGCATTTGCAGTGATCTTTTGATTTGCTGTTTGTACACATCATGTTTGGCAAGCTCAAAGAGAGGAATAGATATCTTTAATTTACCAATTTTTGCTTCTAAATCAAAAGGTTTTTCTGACTGTGTTTTAGTATTGTGACTGGAAGATTTTCCCTTTTCAATTGTATCTTGAGTGATCTTCTCTTGGTTATCAGTGATTTCTTGAGATTGTTCTGTTTTGGGAAGGATTTGAGGAGTGCTATTTGCATTGTCTTTTGAGGGAAAGGATACAAAAGGCTGGTTATTAGAGGGCTGCATGTCAGATACATCCTCTATGGTCACTTCTTTTAATTTTGGGTCTGTTTTATCAGCAGTTTCTGTGATAGCGGCCTTGTCCTTTAATTTCTTAAGCTGCTTGGCATCCTTTGGTTTGATGGGATCAGACACATCAATGGTTCTTGTTCTCAACTTGTATTGTTTTTTGGACTTCGTAGACAGCTAAATCATAGCCTTGTTTGAAGTCAAATGACTCTCCAGACTTAGTCTGAAATTGATTTAATGGTCATCTTGGTCTTCTTGGGTTAGAAATACTTATTGTTCACTCTTCAAACCCATCAAGTTTATGTGAGTGTCCTCTATCTGCTCACTAGATGTGGACGCTTCAGCATAGTTTTCATGAAAAGGAGGTCTTATATCATGGTCAGGACTTGCCCTTCCAACGTTTGGGTTCTGATTTTTTCTAAAGTTTGGATTTATGATGGGATTGTTTTGTTGTCCTTCTCATGAGGCTTTTCTTTCAATAGTTCCCATTCTATTTTCAAAGCTGTCCATACCTTTGATGATTGTGTCCAATTTTTGCTCAAAGGCTGAAGGTTCATCTTTAAAAGTGGTTCTTCTCTCAGTTCTTGCCCTATTTCACTTGGCAATCAGATTTTCCTCCACACTAACAGCTACATTCTGCATGTCTGCTAAGGTTTGAGGGGCTCTTTCCCTTAATTGATAAGCCATGTCTGAATCAAATCCATCATGGAATTTGTATAAAGCAAGATCAGGTGGAGGTCTAAGGTTTTGTGGAATAGCGTTGTAAACATTGTTAAACCTGGCACAATAGTCTACGAAAGCTTCTTGAGGGCCTCTTTTGATAATGTCATACTCAGATAATATGTGTAGAGGGTCCTTCTTCTTCTCCCATCTGTTAAGAAATGTTTGGTAAAGGGCCTCTGGGTCAGCTATGGAATTTTCAGGAAGAGCTCTAAACCAGGGCCTTACATCTCCTGTTAAACTTTGGACAAAAATCTTCATTCTTACACTATCATCATCTATTTCATAACTCTCAAAATAGTCCTGCATTTTCTTGGTATGTTGCAGGGCTGTGCTAGAACCAATACCTTCAAAATATGTTATTTTGGTTTGATAATCCTGAGGCATAGCCCCTGGATTTGCAGGTAACTGTAAAGGTGCATATCTGTTAGCCATATTTACAGGGATAAGTGGAACGACTGGAACAACTAGAACAACTGTAATAACAGTGGTGGTAGTGGTAGTATGCGCAGTGAATGGAGGTGTGGAAAAGGTGGATGATAAACAAGGGGAAGTAGGGGTTGAACGAAACAAAACTTTAACAGGGGTTGGAAAACAACTTGGCTGAACTGTTTCAGGACTAGAATTAGCAAACTCTTCTTGTTTTTTTTTGCGAAGGTTTCTAGAGATTAAATTGGCATTTTCAAAAATAGCTGGTGGATTTGGGTCTGGATTTGACCTGGTATTATGTGTTTTCTTCTTGGGAGCCAACTTCTAACTTGTTTTTTGGAATTTTTTGAATAAGGTCCCCAGCGGAGTCACCAATGATGTTATCACTTAGGTTTTCCCTTGGCTCCTTAAGGGATACAGCCGAGGTAACTACAAACCAATCTTTGGGTTGCAGGTCCTAGCCTACCTGCAGTCAGAGAGGGCTCTCTCTTTAAAATTTAGCTTTGTTTTGGGTTGATTTTAGGCTAGTTATGGTGTACATGGGTTTTGTTTTGATTTTGGTGGGAAGGATGATGTTTTCAAGCAGAGTTGGGATGCATAGAGTAAGAAGTTCAAACCATTGGGCATGGAGTCATGGATTAGGGCTTGCTGTTGCGTTTTCTTGGTCACAAGAGGAATACAGAGTAGGATAACTACACATAGAACAATATCAAGCTGGAATAAAGATGGAATGAAGGTCAGAGATGAAAGGCAACTAAGAATATTTCATTAACTAACAGAGAGGGAAGGTGAATGAAAGCTTATCTAGGAGCAGTCAAGAATTCCTAAATAACAGTCATATGTGAAAGAAACAGGGTAAACATGATCATTTAAGTATGCATATTCATAACCATTTTTGAAGAAAAGATATAGAAATAACAAGAACAGAGCATAAAGTGCAGTCAAGCAAAGCCTAAACTATTCTTCTTTCTTGCTATTTAGATGGTAACACAATGGTGGTGTAAACACATATAAACTGTAAACAGAGGTAAGAAAACACTTATTGATCCATGTAATAGCGCAGGAATTCCACAGTCACTCTTTGGCCATTAAATAACACAACAGAGAGTTCTTCATCCAAAGCATTCCAACAGTCTTTGATTATAGAGCTCTCAAAGTATACAACGCAAGTCTAGAATGAGGACTATCAACCAACCAACCCTTTAAACAATGAATTAGGGTGGTTTATATAGAGAAAATATCCAAAAATATCCATTACGGCAGATCTGAAGCAGATTTGAGGGAAATGAGTTCTTTAATCTAATCTTGTCCTGAAATTAATGCAATAAGATATTTGTTTGAGCTGCGCTGGAGGCAACTGCATCAAAACGAGTCAATATGGTGTCCTTGGTGGCTCGGTGCAGTGAGGTGGTTCTGCTGCTTTTAGGTGGCTTTAATGTGCACTAATTTTGATGCGATGAGCTTTGAATGGCCTTTACTACTTCTTTGACTTGGATGGAGGCCTTTAATGTTCACCTGCTTTGATATTGCCGATCTGATACTCTTTGTCACTTCACTGATACTCTTTAATTTAATCTGGGCTTTATCTTTCCTATGATACTATTTAACACTTGAATCGGGCCACTTTCTCTCCCTTGATATGCTTGAAACTGTCAAATCGCCCCTTTTCTGCCCTTTCAAGGCAAAAATAACTGTTGCAAATGCTTTTCGTGGCCTCTAGAATGCTACCGGCGCTGGCCGATTGAATATGAACATACCAACATACTTTTAGTTGTCTAGTTCTGTTTATGCTGTCTTTTCTTTAGTTTCTCTGTTTCCAGCGTTGCCTCCCACAAATTTTTGGGTTTTGCAGGTAGCCGAGCAAGGAAGCTCTCCATTTTGAGCCATTTTTCTTAGCGATGCACGATTAGCGCTAAGAAAAATGGCGCATCAAAAATTGCCTCAGTTTCTCGTTTCGGGCACTCTTTGACACGATTTTTGCCCTTTTGCACCTTTTCTGTGATGTCGTCAGTGGTGGGTCCCGGTACGACAGGGTGACGTGGTAGTACGACAGGGCGACCTGGCACAGGACACGGTGGCGGGGCAGGGACGGAGGCAGATGCGGTGGCAGTGACACGTAGCAGTGGCGGGTTGACACGGAGGTGACGTAGCGCTGTCGTCAGGGGAGGAGAGACAAAAGGCGGTTCGTGGTTTTATCGGATCACCTTCTATACGAGGGCGATATGTGTCAGAGGGGCTTCGATACAATCGCGTGGAGACACGCGTCTTTTGTAGGGTGGGGAAACCGCTAGCCTATTGGAGGCTAAGCGTCGGACGTCGGGGCAGCTCCGAAATCGCCGAGAGCTGTCGGATCTGGGAGGGCGGATCGGAGGGTCGATGGAGCGTGGAGCTGGCGGCAGGTTAGTGTACAGGGGCCCACCATATATCTGATTTATTTATGTGGTGGGGGGGTCAAAACTTTGGGTTTGCGGGAAATGTGGGTTTTATTTGGTTGTGCGCCGGGGGTAGAGTTTAATCAAATAATTAAACAAAATCCGAAAATGTGAGCGCGCAGGGTAAAACATTAAGGTTTATGGGAAAGAGAGGGGAAGGGGATGGTTATTAATTTAGCCAAATGCTAAATTAATTCCAGGTTTGAATGAGGAAAGGCTAATGCCAAGCCCCAAATGGGCTTAACATTTCCCCCAAATTGATGTTATAGGGCTATAGTGCTAAGGGATGGGAATATGTACATAGGGGAGCTACTTAGTGCTTTTTAGTAAGGGGGAAGGGGAAATAGATAGGGATTTACATAATAAAGTTAGAAGTTAATATGAAAATGACAAGAAATCGCTAAGTTTAGAGATCTTAGGCCACTTAAAAGGGAAAAATGACTTATAGAGTGAATAAAAGTACTCCTAAGCAAAGTAAACCTTTACTTAGGCCAATGATATGACAAATGATGAAACTTAAGAGATAGCAAGCAGATCTTGACCTCTTTGGGGAGGTTAGTGAATGATTTGGGGAATAAGAAGAAGGGGGAGTTAGACATGCCTCGCTTGAGCTCCTCCAAATGAAAAACTGCCTCATAATTGTGATGTGAATAGATATAACACTTGAAAACATGAAATGGATCACATAGCTTGATTCTGCAACCACAAAACTACTTACCCAGCCTACTTACCTAGCATTTTTTTCTTCTTTTTGCATGGGTGCACTTAGACTTGCAGACCCTGATTATCTTCTTTTCTTTTAACTGTCCTCCTATCTAAAATCAACCCTTATCTCTTCCAAGGGCCCAGATTAAGCAGTTGGGCTTCTTCATTCTCTACCTAGCTACTGACCTACCAAGCTTAAGCTGTTTGGACAGATATTCATTCTCTATATTCTAAAACAAGCAATTTAAACCTAGGGAAGCCAAGATTAAGCTGTTTGGCTTTCCCTTATCTGTAAAACTCTTCAAAAATGGTATGGTTCTTCAAAAATGGAACTTCTTGGAAATATGGAACGTTGCAGCATGACAAGATGACATATTTGGCATGTAAAACAGTCAATCATGAAATATGAAAATTATTGCAATAGGAGGCTAACAATGGCTCCACTTGGGGATGGTTTTTCAGGATGAAAATCCAAGAACAGCAGGTCAGAATGCCTTGATCTTCACTTGTTACTGTAAACTGAAATTCTTCTTCTTGTCAATGCCTTTGATTGAATTCTTATAAGCTGATATGCAGTATCCTTTTGAGCTGAATTGCAGAAACATTCAAGCTCTGCTTCTTGCCTTTTGGGTGCTTGTAAACATATTGAAATCTGCTTGAGCAGTTCTCTGGGATTATTTCAAAAACAGAGATCTGAAATAGAGCTTTCTTTGATCTTTCCTTCAAAATTTGCTGCGTTGTTCCCTCTTATTTGCCTACTATAAGAAAAAGTGTTGAAAATAAAAATATTAATGTACAGATAGTATACAGAGCTGTGTTGTATTCAACAAAAGGGATCATGATAGTGCTTCAACATTCGGCCATTGACAGGGCCTTCTTCAGCTGTGATGCCATCCAAACTCTTTAGAAAATATGTGTTGTTGCTTTGAACAGCAGAAATAATAAAGGGGCCTTTCCACAAGAAATCAAACTTGCCATGCTTTCCTTTGTCCTCTCTTCTTGAATCCCATCTTAAGACTTTGTTGCCTATGTAGAAGTCTTCAGCCTTGGTTCCTTTGTCAAACATTTTCTTGAGCTTCTCGTGTAAAATATGAGCTCTGTCGTACACTTGCTCTCTTGTTTGCTGTAGATGGATGGTTTGGTTTATTCTTCTTTGGATATCATTTGGCTCTGCCTGAATCTCTTGGAGCAATTTGATAACAGGGATTCCCAAAGAAGAGGGGAACTTGGCCTCCATGCCATAGACTAACTCATATGGGTTCATCCCAATGGATCTCTTGGTTGACAATCTGTCTGCCCATAGGGCATTTACAATCTTTTTGTGCCAGTTCTTCTTGTTCTCCTCCAAGACTTTCTTAATGATGTTAATCAGACTCTTGTTGGATGATTCGGCCAAGCCATTACCTTGAGGGTAATAGGTTGTGGAGTGACCTAAGGTAATGTGGAATTTGTGGCAAAAACTGATCATTTTCTTGAATTTGAAGGCAACGGCGTTATCTGTAATGATCTTCTCGGGACAGCCAAATCTGGACAAAATGTTGGTTTCAAGGAATTGGATGATGGTGGAGTCATTGGCTTGCCTACATGGGATGGCTTCAATCCACTTGGTAAAGTAATCTGTGGCTGTTAGAATCCACTTATGCTGGCCAGAAGAGGATGGATTGATTTCTCCAATGAAGTCAAGACCCCATTGTTGAAAAGGCTTCTCGGTTGAAATGGGCTTAAGGGGCAAGGGCAGAAGCTTTCTTTTGACTTCAAAGATTTGGCATTTGTGGCATGAAACAACAAACTTTCTCACATCAGCAAACAAAGAGGGCTAATAGAAACCAACCCTTCGTATCTTATCAGCAGTGGATTTCCAATATAAGTGCCCTCCACAGTCCCCTGCATGAAATTCTTTCATGACACTGTCAATTTCATCCATAGTTAGACAATTCAGCAATATTCCTTCATGATTTTTCCAAAACAGGGCACTATCTAAAACACAAAACTTTGATGCTTTCATCTTTAAAAATCTCTTTTTGGTTCTGGACAACCCTGGAGGAGCACACAGGTTTAACAATATAAAACATATCTCAGCATACCATGGGGATTGCAAAAAAGCTTCATTGATCTGTGGAGTCGCCAGCTCCTGTTCATTGTCCAGTTGATTAATGTCTAAGGCTTGAAAATTGGTTTCGAACATCAGTTTGGCTAAACCTTGTCCCTTTATCAGATTGGTGGGTTTTATCTCAATGTCATACTCAAGGATATTGGCAATCCATTTGCCTCTTTTGCCTTCTATGCCCTCCTGAGTTAATATGTTCTTTACAACAGCATTTGGCACATAAGCAATCACATGTGAATATAAAATGTAAATTCTAAAATCTTTGATTGATTTAACAAGGGCATATGCTTGCTTCTCCATGATTTGGTACTTCAAGGGTGCATCTCTAAGGGCTTGGCTAAAAAATGCAATTGGCTTTTCATTTCCCTGATCATCTTTCTGCAAAAGGACAACAACAATGGTGTGTTTAGATGCAAATGAAAAAATGATGAAATCTTTATCAAATTGAGGACTTGTGAGGACTGGGGCTTGAGTTAAGGCAGATTTTATGCCCTCAAAGGCTTGCTTGGCCTCTAAAGTCCATTTTACCTTGGAATCCTTCTTTAACATTTTATTTAGCATTCTTATCAGCTCGGCCAAGTTTGGGATAAATCTCCCTAGGAAATTGATCTCTCCTAGGAATGCTTGCAATTCTTTGATGTTTCTCGGATAAGGGATTTGTAAAATGGCTTGGATTCTTTCCGGATCTATTCTAATTCCATCTTTTGAAATGATATGGCCTAGCAATTTTCCTTCTTCTAGGTCGAAGAGAGATTTCTTAGGATTTAAGGAAATGCCATATTTCCTACAGGTTAGGAACACTTGTCTCAAATGTTTTAGGTGCTCTTGATCAGATTTTGAGAAAGGAGTAAGGTCATCAAGGTAAACCAATAGGAAATCATGGATTTCCTTGGCAAATGCAATGTCCATGGCCCTTTGAAAGGTAGCACCTGCATTCTTTAGTCCGAAAGGCATCTTCACATATTTAAAGGTTCCCCACGGTGTTGTAAAGGCTGTCTTGTCTTGGTCATCCGGGTGAACAAGTATTTGATTAAAACCTTAAAAGCCATCTAGCAAAGAAATTCTTGAAGACCCCACTACTCTTTGTAGAATGTGGTCCATTTTTGGCAGTGGGTAGTGATCTTTAAGGGAGACTTGGTTCAGATTTCTTAAGTCCACACATAGTCTAATCTCCCCTGTTTTCTTCCTTGTGGGAACAAGATTGGATACCCATTTTGAAAATCTAATGGGTGCTATGATACCAGCCTCAAACATTCTTTTCACTTCTTTCTCAATCAAAGGGAGAAGCACAAGATTTATTCTCCTTAGTTTCTGTTTGAAGGGCTTTTGATTTGGCTTTAAGGGAATGGTATGTTGAATAACAGAGGTGTCATATGACTTAAGGTCCTCATAACTCCAGGAAAAAACATCTTGAAACTCTTTAAATAAATCAACATATTTTGGTTTTTGATCGGGAGGCAAAGACTTGGATAGTTTAATCATTTTGGGCTTCTCTGCTGTCCCAATATTACAGTCTTCCACAACAGCGTTTAAGGGCTGCATCTTTGGCTTTTTGGGGACATCGTTTGAATCAAATATGTCTTCTAATGGAGTGAGGCCAGCAGGTAGAAAATTGTCTTTTAAATCAATCACTTCGGCCTCTGCTTTAGCTATTTCATCTAAATGCATTTGCTTAAGCTCTTGCACGTTTTTCTCATAAAAAATAGTTGGGTGCAGCATTTGATTTGCTGCTTCAGCTGTTATAGTTTGCTCATTTTGGCTCATTTGCTGTTGTGGGTCATCCATGGCATCTTCATCAATGTTTGAGCTTGAGAATTCTTGTTGTATGGTAAGAACATTTTTGATTTGAGCATCATCCTCAAACACTTGCCAATCTTTGATATTGTTAGGGACAACAGGCCTGTGCTTTATCTCAGCAGTAAAGTGGTAATTGGGCTCAAAGGGCAGCTTGCAAGTGATAGCAAAAGTAGCTAGACTATGAGCATGCATGTTATGGCTTCTAGAAATCTTAGCAAGCTTGGACTCGGTGAAGGAATTGAGTATTTCTGTGGCAGCAAACCTATAAGCTCTTAGCCTATTGTCATTAGTAACAAAGTTACCTTTCATTTGTTGAATGATTAAATCAGAGTCACCTAGAATGGACACTTTTGCAGCTCCTAGAGCTTTGAGCAGTTTAAGGCCTAAAAAGAGAGCCTGATACTCTGCCATGTTATTGGTACATTTGAAGTTTAGTCTGTAAGCATGACCCTCTGCATGGCTGTTATGTGTATTGTGAACCCATATTCATGCCCTTGCTCCTAGCTTATTAACAGAACCATCAAACTCTAAATACCATGTGATTTCTTGCTTGTGGTTAGTATTAAGAGTTTCAGTGATTTTAGGATTGGGCGGACCTAGGTTTTGTGCTTCAAGTGGTTCTTCTTGTATGCTGGTTGCACAATTGTTTTAATAGTTTCATGGGTATGGGCAACCGACTCTTGATTGATGCATGTTTCTTGTTCTAAAGGAAAAGGCTTCTCATCAGTGGGAGGGCAGCTGTCATCATTGAACAATATAAAGGAATCCATATCAGAATGGATTGAGTAAATGGGAAAGTTTTGGGGTTTTTCCTCACTACTTACCACATACTTCATCAGTGTTTCTCTATACAGTCTCTTTGGTTGCCCAAAGACTGAAATAGTGGCATAGGAGAGGTCTAGTTGGAGAGATCCTTGGAGTTTTGCTCCCCAAGATCTTGATAAGAGCATGCCATACTTTGGTGGAATGTCAACAACCACCACGTCCATTAGGATCTTTTTGTTGGGAAATTGGACTAAAGACACACAAAGGTCTTTGATTAAGCCTAAACACTTGACCTCACTAGAATCAAATGAGAATAAGTCTTTGTAGGGTCTAGTGACATCAAGGTTTAGCTTCTCCATTACAACTTTGGGCATTAGATTGTGTGAAGCACCTGAATCAAACATAGCATTGTGCAACACTTTATCATGAATGTGCAAACTGACATAAAAGGGTAGAACAGCTCCATGTCCTGATTTACCATTCAATTCAGGACCAAAAACTAATTCAGGTTGATTATCTAAGACATTAACGTCATCCCTGTTCTCTGGCATTTGCAGTGATCTTTTGATTTTCTGTCTGTACACATCATGTTTGGCAAGCTCAGAGAGAGGAATAGATATCTTTAATTTACCAATTTCTGCTTCTAAATCAAAAGGTTTTTCTGACTGTGTTTTAGTATTGTGACTGGCAGATTTTCCCTTTTCAATTGTATCTTGAGTGATCTTCTCTTGGTTATCAGTGATTTCTTGAGATTGTTCTGTTTTGGGAAGGCTTTGAGGAGTGCTATTTGCATTGTCTTTTGAGGGAAAGGATACAAAAGGCTGGTTATTAGAGGGCTGCATGTCAGATACATCCTCTATGGTTAGTTCTTTTAATTTTGGGTCTGTTTTATCAACAATTTCTATGATAGCGGCCTTGTCCTTTACTTTCTTAGGTTGCTTGGCATCCTTTGGCTGGATGGGATCAGACACATCAATGGTTCTTGTTCTCAACTTGTATTGTTTATGGACTTCGTAGACAGCTGAATCATAGCCTTGTTTGAAGTCAAATGACTCTCCAGACTTAGTCTGAAATTGATTTATATCATGGTCATCTTGGTCTTCTTGGGTCAAAAATAGTTGTTGTTCACTCTTCAAACCCATCAAGTTTATGTGAGTGTCCTCTATCTGCTCACTAGATGTGGACGCTTCAGCATAGTTTTCATGAAAAGGAGGTCTTATATCATGGTCAGGACTTGCCCTTCCAACGTTTGGGTTCTGATTTTTTCTAAAGTTTGGATTTTTGATGGGATTGTTTTGCTGTCCTTCCCATGAGGCTTTTCTTTCAATAGTTCCCATTCTATTTTCAAATCTGTCCATACCTTTGATGATTGTGTCCAATTTTTGCTCAAAGGCTGAAGGTTCATCTTTAAAAGTGGTTCTTCTCTCAGCTCTTGCCCTATTTTGTTTGGCAATCAGATTTGCCTCCACACTAACAGCTACATTCTACATGTCTGCTAAGGTTTGAGGGGCTCTTTCCCTTAACTGATAAGCCATGTCTGAATCAAATCCATCAGGGAATTTGTATAAAGCAAGATCAGGTGGAGGTCTAAGGTTTTGTGGAATAACGTTGTAAACATTGTTAAACCTGGCACAATAGTCTAAGACAGCTTCTTGAGGGCCTCTTTTGATAGTGTCATACTCAGATAGTATGTGCGAGGGTCTTTCTTCTTCTCCCATTTGTTAAGAAATGTTTGGTAAAGGGCCTCTGGGTCAGCTATGGAATTTGCATGAAGAGCTCTAAACCAGGGCCTTACATCTCCTGTTAAACTTTGGACAAAAATATTCTTTCTTACACTATCATCATCTATTTCATAACTCTCAAAATAGTCCTGCATTTTCTTGGTATGTTGCAGGGATGTGCCAGAACCAGTACCTTCAAAATATTTGATTTTGGTTTGATAATCCTGAGGCGTAGTCCCTGGATTTGCAGGTAACTGTAAAGGTGCATATCTGTTAGCCATATTTATAGGGATAAGTGGAACGACTGGAACAACTAGAACAACTGTAATAACATTGGTGGTAGTGGTAGTATGCGCAGTGAATGGAGGTGTGGAAAAGGTGGATGATGAACAAGGGGAAGTAGGGGTTGAACGAAACAAAACTTTAACAAGGGTTGGAAAACAGCTTGGCTGAACTGCTTCAGGACTAGAATCAGCAAACTCTTCTTGTTTTTGTTTGCGAAGGTTTCTAGAGATTAAATTGGGATTTTCAAAAACAGCTGGTGGATTTCGGTCTGGATTTGACCTAGTATTATGTGTTTTCTTCTTGGGAGCCAGCTTCTAACTTGTTTTTTGGAATTTTCTGAATAAGGTCCCCAGCGGAGTCGCCAATTATGTTATCACTCAAGTTGTCCCTTGGCTCCTTAAGGGATATGGCGAAGTAACCACAAACCAATCTTTGGGTTGCATGTCCTAGCCTACCTGCAGTCAGAGAGGGCTCTCTCTTTAAAATTTAGCTTTGTTTTGGGTTGATTTTAGGCTAGTTATGGTGTACATGGGTTTTGTTTTGATTTTGGTGGGAAGGATGATGTTTTCAAGCAGAGTTGGGATGCATAGAGTAAGAAGTTCAAACCATTGGGCGTGGAGTCATGGATTAGGGCTTGCTGTTGCGTTTTCTTGGTCACAAGAGGAATACAGAGCAGGATAACTACACATAGAACAATATCAAGCTGGAATAAAGATGGAATGAAGGTCAGAGATGAAAGGCAACTAAGAATCTTTCATTAACTAACAAAGAGGGAAGGTGAATGAAAGCTTATCTAGGAGCAGTCAAGAATTCCTAAATAACAGTCATATGTGAAAGAAACAGGGTAAACATGATCATTTAAGTATGCATATTCATAACCATTTCTGAAGAAAACATATAGAAATAACAAGAATTGAGCATAGAGTGCAGTCAAGAAAAGTCTAAGCTATTCTTCTTTCTTGCTATTTAGATGGTAACATAATGGTGGTGTAACATATATAAAATGTAAACAGAGGTAAGAAAACACTTATTGAGCCATGTAGTAGCGCAGGAATTCCACACTCACTCTTTGGCCATTAAATAACACAACAGACAGTTCTTCATCCAAAGCATTCCAACAGTCTTTGATTATAGAGCTCTCAAAGTATACAACGCAAGTCTAGAATGAGGACTATCAACCAACCAACCCTTTAAACAATGAATTAGGGTGGTTTATATAGAGAAAATATCCAAAAATATCTATTAACACAGATCTTAAGCAGATATGAGGGAAATGAGTTCTTTAATCTAATCTTGTCCTGAAATTAATGCAAGAAGATATTTATTTGAGCTGCGCTGGAGGCAGCTGCATCAAAACAAGTTAATATGGTGTCCTTGGTGGCTCGATGCAGTGAGGCGGTTCTGCTTCTTTTAGGTGGCTTTAATGTGCACTAATTTCGATGCGATGAGCTTTGAATGGCCTTTACTACTTCTTTGACTTGGATGGAGGCCTTTAATGTTCACCTGCTTTGATATTTCCGATCTGATACTCTTTGTCGCTTCACTGATACTCTTTAATTTAATCTGGGCTTTATCTTTCCTCTGATACTCTTTAACACTTGAATCGGGCCACTTTCTCTCCCTTGATATGCTTGAAACTGTCAAATCGCCTCTTTTCTGTCCTTTTCAAGGCAAAAATAACTGCTGCGAATGCTTTTCGTGGCCTCTAGAATGCTACCGGCACTGGTAAATTGAATATGAACATACCAGCATACTTTTAGTTCTCTAGTTCTGTTTATGCTGTCTTTTCTTTAGTTTCTCTGTTTCCAGCGTTGCCTCCCGCGAATTTTTGGGTTTTGCAGGTAGCTGAGCAAGGATGCTCTCCATTTTGAGCCATTTTTCTTAGCAATTAGCACTAAGCGCTAATCGCGCATCAAAAACTGCCTCAGTTTCTCATTTCGGGCACTCTTTGACACGATTTTTGCCCTTTTGCGCCTTTTCTGTGATGTCGTCAGCGGTGGGTCCCGGTACGGCAGGGTGACGTTGCAGTACGGCAGGGTGACGTGGCACAGGACACGGTGGCGCGGTAGGGACGGAGGCAGATGCGGTGGCAGTGACACGTAGCAGTGGCGGGTTGACGCGGAGGTGACGTAGAGCTGTCGTCAGGGGAGGAGAGACAGAAGGCGATTTGTGGTTTTATCGGACCGCCTTCTGTACGAGGGCGGTATTTGTCAGAGGGGCTCCGATACAATCGCATGGAGACATGCGTCTTTTGTACGGTGGGGAAACCGCTAGCCAATCAGAGGCTAAGCGTCGGACGTCGGGGCGGCTCCGAAATCGCCGAGAGCCGTCGAATCTGGGAGGGCGGATCGGAGGGCCGACGGAGCGCGGAGCTGGCGGTAGGTTAGTGTATAGGGGCCCACCATATATTTGATTTATTTATGTGGCAGGGGGGTAAAAACTTTGGGTTTGCGGGAAACGTGGGTTTTATTTGGTTTGTGTGCCGGGGGTAGAGTTTAATCAAATAATTAAACAAAACCCGAAAATGTGAGCGCGCAGGGTAAACATTAAGGTTTATGGGAAAGAGAGGGGAAGGGGATGGTTATTAATTTAGCCAAATGCTAAATTAATTCCAGGTTTGAACGTGGAAAAGCTAATGCCAAGCCCCAAATGGACTTAGCATTTCCCCCAAACTGATGTTATAGGGCTATAGTGCCAGGGGATGGGAATATGTACATAGGGGAGCTACTTAGTGCTTTTTAGTAAGGGGGAAGGGGAAATACATAGGGATTTACATAATAATGTTAGAAGTTAATATGAAAGTGACAAGAAAGCGCTAAGTTTAGAGATCTTAGGTCACTTAAAAGGGAAAAATGACTTATAGAGTGAATAAGAGTACTCCTAAGCAAAGTAAACCTTTACTTAGGCCAATGATATGACAAATGATGAAACTTAAGAGATAGCAAGCAGTTCTTGACCTCTTTGGGGAGGTTAGTGAATGATTTGGGGAATAAGAGGAAGTGGGAGTTAGACATTCCTCGCTTGAGCTCCTCCAAATGAAAAACTGCCTCATAATTGTGATGTGAATAGATATAACACTTGAAAACATGAAATGGATCACATAGCTTGATTCTGCAACCATAAAACTACTTACCCAGCCTACTTACCTAACATTTTTTCTTCTTTTTGCATGGGTGCACTTAGACTTGCAGACCCTGATTGTCTTCTTTTCTTTTAACTGCCCTCCTATCTAAAATCAACCCTTATCTCTTCCAAGGGCCCAGATTATGCAGTTGGGCTCCTTCATTTCTCTACCTAGCTACTGATCTGCCAAGCTTAAGCTGTTTGGACAGATATTCATTCTCTATCTTCTAAAACAAGCAATTTAAACCTAGGGAAGCCAAGATTAAGCTGTTTGGATTTCCCTTATTTGTAAAACTCTTCAAAAATGGTATGGTTCTTCAAAAATGGAACTTCTTGGAAATATGGAACCTTGCAGCATGAAAAGATGACATATTTGGCATGTAAAACAGTCAATCATGAAATATGAAACCTATTGCAATAGGAGGCTAACATATGGTATGCCTCATGTAGCTGTGTAGACCACCAATGTACTTCAAAAGAGTCTCTGGTGAGTCTAATGAGATATCCAACATCAATGCTCTCTTGAGTGTACCCTTGCACACTTTGCACTTTTAACTGTCGAAGAGTT
The DNA here is from genome assembly GCA_031772625.1 of Pinus tabuliformis. Lineage (NCBI taxonomy): Eukaryota > Viridiplantae > Streptophyta > Pinopsida > Pinales > Pinaceae > Pinus > Pinus tabuliformis. The sequence continues at coordinate 57,438,211 of CM062814.1, read as the reverse complement.
TTCCAACTCATCATGGCTTGTTACATGTAGGCCAATGGATAGAACTACTTTTTGATTGCAGCAACAAATTCACTCTAGACAGAGATAGTCTTACCATGTATTTTCATATCAGCTTGGGTTCTGCCTTCCCACCAAACCAAGGCAGTTCCTCCTAAGCGTAGGCTTGCCAGCTGAATCTTACTCTTGTCTGAGTCTATGTTTTGTACTCTGCAATACACATCAATTTGTCTAATCCAATTGTCCAAATTTTCAGCATTTAGCTCTCCATCATATATAGGCAAATCAAATTTAACATCTAGCTTAATCAAAGATGCTTTCTTATTATGCACAGGGTTATTAGGAGGTGTGAGAAAGCTTTCCTCTTTCCCTTTTCCTTTAGAGTGGTCATGGAAGTGAGACTCATCTTCTTCTTTATCTTGTTTAGAAGCCAATGGATCTTCAACCTTATGCTTTCTAAAGTCCCTATACATTTCTTCTACCATAGACTTTATAGCTAGGAAAATTTCTATGAATTGAGTGTTTGGCCCCACAGAACCTTCCTCTGACATTGTATTCCGAGGATAGGCTCTCCCAATTTCAGGATTAGTTTCCACCAAGTCTCATTCTCCTAATTTGAGCTTTGATCTAGTGAGCATTCAACAGCTAAACCAACACAAGCTTGTCTAACCTAACAACCTAAAGCTCTGATACCACTTGATCTGATAATCCCCTTATGAGTGACATCAGTTAAAGATTTATTAAATAAAGGTATTACAGACTCATGTGTTGGTGTGTGTTCTATGTTATTTAAGCAACAGATCGATCAGATTGCAAATACAAGAACACTTAAATGGAAAGACAACAGAGAAATACAGTAAGCAAATACAAAACACAAGAAATTAATAAGGAGTTCACCCTATCCTCTAGGGCTACATCTCCGGTCCAACTTTCAGTGGTGGCCTTGTTTTATTGTGTCTTAGCAGAGAATTACAATGCAGGGACTCAATGTGAGTTCTCCTGAAACAGGTTTTGCTTAGCATGGTTGTTCTTGGATTCCCCAAGCCACTGGAGTGCACAGACTCTTTTTCCTACTAGCTCTGTGATCTTCTGGTCTACAATGGAGAGAGCCCAATTGGTGCTCAATCTGAACAGATCCTCTCTGGGATGGCTTGAATCTCTCAAGCTCTTTGGTGTTCGACACTGCCTTTGGTCAGCTTGGCCCTCTGTCTTCTTCTGCTTTTGCTTCACTGTCTTCTTCTCTGTGTTCCATCCTCCTCTCAGGATTCTTGTCTCTCTGTTTCTCTTCGCGTCTCCCTCTCGGGGTTCCCTGTGTCTTCTGTCTCTGTTCATGGCTTTGAAGTCATTCATTCCCATGTCTGTTTGGTTCCTCTTCTGCCTCCATCGAATCACCTTCTGCAGTTGTGGTCGGAGTTCCCTGTTCAGCGTCATCATCAGCGCTCAAGGAGTGGTCACATGTCTTCTTGTAAACGGTGCTATCCTGCTTCGTCGGTTCGATTCTTCAGTTACATTTGTGGAATGAGTTTTCCTCCACCATGGCAGTCAAAATGGACCTCAATCCTTCAAAAACGCGGCTTAATCCCTCATCGATTCCGCTTCCCCATTGGGCGTGATCTCAGTCGTTGGGTCTGGGGCCTCCATATCTGATGTCATACGCACGTTTTTCGTGGTTGACTTTCTCGACCGTTAGCACGTGATCAATGGTGGTTTTCTCTCTCCTCCGCTTGCCACGCATCGATTGTTGAGTGGGATCGCTTCGCTTCCATCCAAAACTGCTTACTGTTTGAGGGCGTCCTGATCAATATCACCGGTTTCCAGAGCACGGGTCCCGCCTTTTTCCTTTAGCACTTTTTGCCTTTCGCCCACAGTTCTCCGGCTCCCCATGCGACTAACTGCTCGGGGCTTCCCCATTTCGAGCCCTTTTTCCCAGTGATGTGCGATTAGTGCATAAAATATCACCTCCATTTCCCGATTCGGGCTTCCTAGGGGCTAATTCGGCCTCCTGCATAGTCTCCATGGGTCTCGGTCAGCGCGCTTTTATCGAGGTCCTCTTCGTTCAACGCTGGCTGCCATTGCCACTAGTTCAAGGTGTTTTTGATCGTTTTTTTGGAATTCTTTGTTGTTTGTCCCGACCTGATACAGTCATGGTTCCTTTGACAGTTCTTTATGGATCCAATTCGTATCACATACATACTTTGATTTTGGGGATGAAATAAACCTATGGGAATCCCTTCTACCTCTGTACATGTTTCCTCATACCTATTCCTTTCCTGATTTAGTTATCTAGTTCCAATCGAAGTATAATCCTTTACAGAGAATAATGGTAGCTCATAATGGAAACATTCTAATATCTATCACTCTAGAAACCATTAATAAAATTCTTCTGATACTTGAGAATGACTCCCTTAGATTTTTCTCCACTGCAACCTTAATTGACCTATATCGCAAGCTTACCTTCCCTCAAAGAGCTCAATTTTTTGAGATCTTTCTCCTGGAAGATGCTGAGCTCCCCAAAAAGAATCCTCCTTATCCAGCATTTATGTTCCCTGAGAGAGCCAAACATATAATTTCCCTTATTTCTTGCTTGTTAGGCTACCAATTAGACCAATGGGTAGATGAAGCTATCCTAGGCTATCTGTCAATTTTTTCTAAAGAAAACAAACCTGCCTTCATGTATAACTACAATCAATTTTTGGCTGAAGCTATGCATGAACAATTGATGAATATCACTACTGAAGGAGTGTTTAAATACTCCTCTGTGCTATTTCATATGTTCATTTTTTAGCAGGGAAACATGTTGCCTATTGTTTTGTACAAGCAAGAAGATCAACAAGAGAATCAAGCAGTCACTCAATGGACCTCATTGATTAGAAAGAACTCAACTGAGTTCAGATTTTTAGACTTCATAGACTCTTTCATTCATCCATTTGCACAACTTCTCAACAATTAGAGTGAAGCCAGGATCAATACAAGAATTAAAAAGGATCCCGCATCTTAGTGATCAAGTTAGAATATGAGACTGGTATCTTTACCAAAACTACACATAGATCAGAGTATATGGCTATGAATTGGCTCTATACAAACTACCAAAATATTTTCCAATGAGAATTTTCTCTCTGGAAAAGATTAGGCAAATGATGAATATTGATGAGCTTCATTTCATTTCAGGGAAAAGGAGATCACAATTTAAGATAAAGGCACAGGCAGGATCATTCATTTGTAACACCAGATTAGCAGGTTTAAAAGCAGATGCCATATTAAAACAGATGGGTTTCCAACAAAGCTTCACTTGGTCTTATGAACCATTCAGTATTATCTCAGACTTAGGTGTGGAACTCAAAACCACACCTTACAATCATACACCAAGACCAGAGATTGAGAAGTTTAGAAATCAAGAACAGTGGGAAGAGAATACTCCTCAAGAAGCAAAAGAACATGTTTTACCTCCTTCTACTCTTCAGACTCCTACTTCTCAAACCAAGCACGACAAAAGTCATAGGGAAGGATCATCAACATCAGCAATTGAAGAAAAATAATTCATTCACTATCAGAAGAAATCAAGGACTCAATCCAAAGGCACTAATACTACTACTACTACTCAGGGTCAGAAGGAGCTTATCATCATCAATTTGGATGATTCACATGTTTCCATAGGGACAAAAGAACCTATAATTACTACTCCTTCTTCTTCTTCTACTTTACAAAATTTGTTAGAAATCACTCAATATGCAGGACCAAGTGAAACAGAGGAGTCGAATGTCTTCATTAATTTCCTTGAAATTAACCAGAAGAATGAAGCTTTAAAAGCAAATGTTTATGCACAGTTTTGGAAGAAGACTTCTACTTCACAACATAGGTTGTTGACAACATTTGACAACGAAAAGGGAAGAATGCAAATGGATTTTCTGTGGGCTCAAGTGCCTTTTCCTAAAGGTTTTTATGAATACAAGAAAACTGTATTTTCATTGATACTAATTAGATCCATCCAATTGATCAAATGGACATGCATAGGTAGTCTATTGAGATGTTGTTCACTACCATGACCAATACTGCTATGGCATTGTCAAAACTTAAAATTGTTATGTTAAATGTGCAGTCACAATTGAAGATTGAGAAAATACCATCTTTAGCAAAGGATAATAGGGTTAAGTCATTAGAGGACTTAGTAATTAAAATTGGATATGACCCTATTGATGTCAAAGCTGCTAAAGATATTATCAAGAAGAAAAACACAGATATTGCAGCATTGAGGAAGCAGCTGAAACTGCCTTCTACAGAGGACCCCTAGACCAAGGAGATAGCAGAAAGTGAACAACACAAGGAAGAAATGCTCAAAATGATAATTGAGAAGAATGTACAAATAAAGACTATGGAGGAGCAAATTGAGAAATTGCTTAAGGAAAAAGAGAAATTTACTCAGTTAGCTATAGCTCCCATCACAACTATTCCTATTACAGTGTCCAGAACAACAAGGGAATCTACATCAGCCACAACAGAATCTACATCGACAATAGAGGATTTGAACAAACTCTCACAGGAGCTGACTCACCAGAAGCAAGAGAATGAAAGGCTTCATAAGAAGTTTAAAAATCTGGAAGCTCAGAAGATAAAGAATGATACTTTGTATGTTGAAGAAATGTATAAAACACACAGGTTGAACATAAGAATTGAAGAGTTGCAGAGCGATTCATTGATGGCTCAAACCTTGGCCCAAGCCAAGGAAAGCATTTGGGAAGATACCAGTCATGCCATAACTGAAGAATGGCCCTCCATTCAAATCATTTTTTAGCAGGAGGAACTCACAAACAGATGTTGGGTAGCCATTGATGAAGTGAAGCAACTTCTTAAAGATAAACCAAATGAAGCTTCAAGCATGATCAAAGTTTTTAATTCAAAAACAAGGGTCGAGTTGGAGCAGATTGAGATTATGGACATAACAGAAACCATTTTGGAGATCAAGAAGGTTTTGCAGAAAAAGAAACCCGATGACTCAATTAGAGACTAAGTGCTAAACCTTGAAGGTTTCTGTCCAAAGGTTTCATTTAAAGTTTAATTTACTTAATCAGATAGGACTGCCAGGATTAGTGTCCCCAAATGATAGGTTGATCAATTTGGAAGAATATTGCCATAAGCTTTATACTAGCAACTGATAAAGCAAAATTTGCAGGCATAAAGGGGCATATTACAGGGAAACAAACATTAGAAACTTTAGATTTTGACTTGACTATTAAGCATGAGAGTAAACATCTTTTTTTAAATAATCCCACTTTTGAGAAGTACACTGAGGTTGATGAAATTTATAGGAAATTCGTAAATCTTGCTATACCAAGTGAAGACTTACGGGATCACTTGTGTGAAGTTATTTACTAAATTTCAGCAACAACTAAAGGACAACTGGGCAACACGTTTTGGGGACCATATCATCAACAAATTTCTAAAGAATAGTGCTAGCACTTAGTAGTTTCAAAATTCCTATAGTTTTGTACTATTTTTGTATTTTTGTTTTGAAAATATCTAGAAGAACTTTTGTATAAATAACTCCTCCTTCGAGTTGTTAAGGGTTGAACCCTTGGATGAGCTTTGAGAACAAAATTGTAACCGAGTTGGAGAATAGCCAAGTTAATGAAAGGATTCTGAATTTGCCTTTTATAGATTTGTCTTCTAGTAAGTTTTTCACATGTGCTTATTTCATTATGTGTTTATTCATATATTTAGGTCTTTATGCAGAGATCTGGGTAAGATCGTACTAAGTATCAGTCAGTCTTAAATCCCCTGTGAAGTTATCAACAATAACTAGGGATTATCCTATAAGACTACCTGTTATTATAAATCCCTTATATCAATTAATTGTCACACAAATATGCATTCATTTAAATATATTTTGTTCTATAGGAAACATTATTTGCCTGTATTATTTGCTTATAACCAATCAAATATTCTGTTTGAATATTTATCAAGTTATATTTCATCAATATTATGCTATTCATTCACTTTAAATCAATTAATTATAGTTAGACAAATAGCATCCCTTTCATCTAGCTTAGTAATTGTTAAGGCCTAAGCACCTATTTTCAATAATTCATAACATTGGCCATCCATAAAATTAAAAACCAAAAAAACATTTTAGATGCTCTGACATGACTAACTGACCTAGAGTCATCTCAGAGGAAAACAAAATCCACGTGTTAATACCCAATAATCTACTTAGGTGCATGAAATGAAGCTTGGGGGGCATGTACCTTGAATTGGTTCATTATGTTGGGGTTATGCACACTTTTTCAAGCATAATTTCCCATGTTTCAAGCTTGTGTAAAAATGAGACTACTCTCAACCATAGTTTCCCATGTTTCAAGATTTTGTAAAAATGAAACCATTCCCATCCCTCATGATTGCCATTTTTATCAGCATGTTTTTTCTAGATGAGCCTTGGTTTTCTCATTTCATCGTCGCCATTTTCTTGGTTGATCATGCACTTTCACTTGTTTGTTTTTACCCTTTCCTGAGGAACAATTGTGATGAGTGGTATTATTAGCTAGCCTTTTGACCTTTGCATGTTTTGAGAAGTTCCATCATGACCAGAACCAGTTGCTACTCTTTATACCACTCCTTCCTCCAGGAGGAGTCCTCTTCCAGGTCTTTTCAGACTCTCAAAATATGAAACGATTGTCGAGAACTTGTCTTTTCAAACTTGTAAAAGTAAATGAAAAGACATCTACTTAGTATAAGTTTAACCCTTTGTCATACTGACATAGACTAACTTCGAAAAAGGAATACCTTAGTCAAACATGGCTAAGAGGTTCTCTTGGGTATTGTTTTCTACCTTGTCAGACCTAAGGGACTACTTACGAAAATGGACATTTGGAGTTTTCTTTTTTGCCTCTTTTTCAAACTCTCTAAACATGAAAAAGACGTTGAGTTTTACGTTCGTTGGACTCGTAAAAACATCAAACAACGATGGACTCGTCAATCATGATAGGGCTGAACCACTCCTTATCAGGGTTCGTTAAATATACTTAGAGGTATTCATCCGAAGGATGTACTTACAGATCAAGCATATGTTATCCTCCTCAATATTATTAAAAAACAAAGAGGTACTGATCAATATGGTTGGGAAAAATGGGAAAAAAGGGGTTCCATTTTTCTAATGGTAGCGAGTAACTCTTGAACATGACACTCTTCCACTTCATATCTATGGTTGTTAGTTGGGTAATCTACTTGTATTTTGGTTATCATACCATTTTCAGAGCCTCCATTTTGGTTTTGGGTCAATGCTGGCAACTCCATTCAGTGTCATCAATGTCTTCAAGAGAAGACATTTAGTTGATCTCTGCTACAATACTCTTAAGCCTTAATTTCATGTCTGCCTTTGTTGATCCAGTTCCATATTAGCATCATTCTAGTTATTCTCTCTAAATCATGATACCTGTTTCGTGTCGTTGATGGGGGATACATCAAGGCCCTGCTGCGATGGGTCGCTTCCTGTCGACATCAACACATCATCTAGGAAGTTGACTTAGAAACACACCTTTGTTACCTTGGTGCTTGCATACATCAATGGAAAGTTCCTCTCTCTCGATGACATGTTTACATTAATGACATTCGTTCAAAAGGTTCTGTGTCATGTTTGACATCAACTAATTTACTCACACCATATGGATTGCACCATAGTAACTTGAGAGCCATTAACATCATCGTTGGTTTCTCTCGCGTCTATTAATGACTTACATCATTGGCCAATAATCGAATGGGGTCTAACATGTTCCACTCTAGCTCATTGGTTCACATGGTTAGACTCGTACATTGGTTGATTGTGTGAATGAGATATAAGACCCCAGATCTAGTTTCATCCATCCAGGCTGCGATTTTAGGAGTTTTACAAAGATCACAATGTATTATGGCCATGATCATATAGACAATCATATGGTCATGGGTCCACCAGTTGCATGTGTGGACGCGTCTTTTGATCATCATAGATGTTATGTTAGAGTATGAGTTGTGTATGGGTATTCCTCCCTCAACAAACAAAGATGTCATATTGTAAATGTATTGTAACATATGAAGCTCGTCAATTGTCCTTGGTCCCAACTTGTCACAAGGTAAATCATTTCAGTCATCAGTCATCATCTTTGTCTTTGCACTTTAGGGGGCATTCTGTTATAGGCCATTTGTCACATCCGATCAATGATCCTTATCATGGGATCAATCAACATCCTATTCCCCCTTGTCACCATCTTTCACAAATCTCTAAGCATGTTCGCTTTATCCCCCATTATTTCAGCCCTAAACTGTATCATCTGAGCTAGTTTTAGGACCAACACTCCCTATATGCCTACTGGGGTGCGATCACTTATAGGTTGCTCCATTGTGGCCTGCGTTGGTCACCAGCAGGTTGCTCCCCTTTGCACCTGCGTTGGTTCTAGAAATCTAGGAGAATGATACGTATTTGGGAAGCTTCCCCTTATAGGAGTTTCTAGAAGTTGTTTCAACTACTTATCTTGGATAAAACATTCAGATCCTATCCTTCTATACTTTGGATTTTTCACCCCTTATCCTTTTATCCTATCCTTTTGTACTTTGGATTTTTCACCACTTATCCTTTGATCCTCTCCCTCCATCAAAGGTGGATCTCAAACGTTCAGATTGGTAATTGGATAAGAACTCCCAACTTACCCTACTTCTTTATATATTCCCAACCTTTTATGTGGTTTAGGGTGTTCTTTTGGAGAGTGATTATGCCCTTATGTTGCTGTACTAAGTGGTTATTATCTCAGGCATTTAGGGTGATTGGAGGTGTATATTGTGACAAGGAAAGGACAAGTCAAAAACGTGGAGGAGCTCTTCTATAAGATCAACTGCTACTTATGGTTGTAATTTCCTTCCATTTATATTAATGCAAAAATTCATTGATTTCCTATACGTTATGTTGTTATTTCATCTATTTCAATACCATGTTGATCGATTGAATGAAGTGTTTAGGTGACACTGCATAGATCTCTTAGTTTCTTGGCTTGTGTTATCTGACTGTGCAGGTTGTAATTTTGGCATTCGGAGTTGGAGTTGGAGCTTCCAAGCTAAAGAAGGAGTGAAGTGTGCGAAGGATTCCAGGTAGGCCTCACCCATTCATCTATTTACTTTAAGGAAAAGCATTGAGTTCCTTGTCTCTTTGTTGTTCTAGTTTAGCTGTCGACCTAGGGGAGATAATTTTGTCTGTAATCGTAAATCCCATATAACACAGGTAATCCATAGTCTCCCTGTCCTTGCAAAATTTTCACCATCCTATATTAAAAAATAAGTCATAAAAAACCACGAAAACACAATAACCAAAACCCTTGGGTGGCATTGAACCCTTCATGGACACAAAGGGGGAAATTCACGATTTCTTTTGCCCTCTAAACCTATCCTACCTTCATTTTGACTTCAATGGTTGTTACCTGGACAAGGAAGACCCTTATTGAGTTGTTGAGTTGGGACTATATCACCTGGTTACCCTAATGATATACCCTTTTCTAGAGTTCATATCCTGGCTTATGGCCACTTATGTCAAAGAGAAAAATTGTTGTATTTCCTCCACTGGAGAGAAAATTTTGGAGGTCACCCCAAAACTGATACACAACGATTTAATTTATCTGAAATGCCTAAATTTGGAGAAGTTTACAAAGACCACTCTCTTCTATGATTACATTGGGCTCTTAGCTGGAGATAAATAGGTCTTTCTCGAACTAATTCTAGCGCCAAATGCACAATCGCCTACCAACTCAGAAACCCTTCACATTTCCTTGTTTTCAAAGTCTGTGTAGCCCATTCCATCTGTTATCTAGCAACTATTTGGTGAATATGAGACCGTAAATGTCTCATAGTATCCATAGGGCTCTTACATAGGATGATGAAGCCAAACATTGTCCTTGACATTCCCGCTTTTCTGGCCGAAGCTATCAAATTCCAGAGTAACCAATACTACCTAGCCTCTTGTTTCAGGTACTATTCCATAGTGGTTTATCCATTCCTTTACACTCATGTGGAGGAATTTTATTACCTAGGCCTCAACATTGTAGACTCCCATAAGCAAAAAAATATGTGGTTGACTAGGAGAGTTCTCTGAAGAAGAAGCCCAATAATGAGGGGTTTTCACACTTTCTCTCTAATTTCATGGCCACTGCTTATAAAATTATCAACAAAGTCTCCCCTCCTAGAGTCTTACTCCAATAGAGGAGAATTATTCAACTCAAAAAGGATGCTAGGGTGGGTGACTAGTATTTGTTTGAAGACTACACCGAAATCAGGGTATATGGGTCTAAATTTCCTTCTTACCAGTTGCTTGTATTCACGCCCATGAGAATTTTTGCCTTAGAGTTCACCAGGAAGAGTGTGAACATAGATTAAATCCATTTTGTCCCTGGTAAGAAGGGGTATATGTTCAAGCTTCCCATGAATGTAGGTCCCTTTGTTGTGAACTCTAGACAAGCTTTCCAATAGGTGGAAATTATGTTAAAGGAATTGAATTTTGAAATAGGATAGCTCTGACATTATGATCCTCATGGTATTATTTCTAATAGAAGGAAAGAGATTAATTCCTCTGGCTATGAACATGAATTTAAAATAGAATTAGAATGGAAGGCTAATATTGTTGCATGGCCCATCAATACAGAGATGGAAGTCGAGACACCCAACACAAAGGAAAAATCTCAGAAGAGGGGTATTGATGAGGCTAGAGATACTAAGATCGAGGATGCATCCTCGACTAAGAAAGAAAAGCTCCAGGAGTGGACAAAGGAGGATACCGAGGTCAAATTGATCGAGAAGAGCCTAGACCAACTAAGATTTTTGGTGCAATTAGAGGATCCCCAACAAGCTTCCACCTCTAGTTCAACTGAGGTATCAATCCTGGGTTCAATTGGAAGCACATCAACAACAAGCCCTAAATGGAAGGAAGGGAAACTAACAAAGGAGAGGAATAATAAATTTAGGCATGAAATGTTGTCACAATTGGCTTCCCATTCAATGCCATATCAAGCAAGGCTCTTAGATGCCATTGTCCTAGAAAGAAGTGAGGTGAAGTTTTCCTCATATCACCCTTCAGTGCAGTCCCTCCCGTCTGGGCCACAATTCAGAACAATGGACTTATCATTGGACAAGACTAGTGTCTCCTTACAGGGAAAAATCAATTTACATAGGTAGGCAGGGGAGATGATTTATAGTGAGCTAAGAAGAGGAGCCATGACCATCAGGAAGGCCAATCAGTTGTTAGAGAAGGCAAATACTGAGGTGAAACAAGCGAAGGCCAACTCAAGGGACCTCCATGTCCAAAATGAAAGTTAAAAGGAGATAATTATCATTTGGGAGTGGATCCAAGTGATAAGGCTACCATAGATGCTATCTTTAAAGGCTCATAGTCAGAAATACAGTAACTAAGGCAACAACTTAAAGTGCATGCTATAGAGCATTTACAAACCAAGGAATTGGCTCAAGTGGAAAATGAGAAGGAGATACTAGCCAAGGAATTTATAGAAAAGAATAACGGGATGGTGGCCCTAAAATTAAAGGTAATAAAGTTGTAACAAAAGTTTGATTCTCACATCTGTGTTGTGGTTGTGCCAAACAACCCACAAAACCCCACTGAGTAGTTAACCAAGGCTCTCATATATCTACAACATTCAAAGAGCAAGATTAATAAGATCTAAATTGACTTGGAAAACACCAAGTTCATGCTAGAAACTGAGGATAAATTGCTCAAGGCCACCCAAGCAAGTGTGGATCAAATCAATAACAAGTATCAAATGTCACAAGATGAGATCAAAGCTCTGAAGAATAGGTTTAAGGGCAACATGTCCCTCATTGAAGCTAGGAAACTAATTTGGGATATTGTCATCTTTGAAATAAAGAAGATCTGGGAAAACCTAAGACTAGTTGCAAAACAAAAAGTTGCAGTAAAGACCACTGAATTCTCTATCTTGTCAGCTAAGGAGGAGAATGCTAAGAATGCCAACAATGTTGAGAAATTTATCAAACTCATTAACGAGAAGTCACTTGATGAGTTGAGAGCAATAGACATCATTGATAGGACAAGTGTGATAATGGAAATTTCCAAAGTGATCCAAAATAAGGAAGCGAGGGATAGGATCGAAGAATGTGTGAGTGAGCCTGCAAAATTTGTGGTTGCATATAATTCTAATTTTGACCAGAGAACTAGAGCAGGGCTACCAAGTTGTTGGGATTTCCAAGGACATATTCTACCATGGGTGCATTATGAACAATTACTAGTTGAAGCCAAGAGCAAGGCAGACTCATCACACAAAAATATTTCCACTCTTAAGGGGAGGACCATAGTAAACTATCTACAGAGAGATTTCCAACTGTTATGGCTTGTAAAGACCTTGTTCATGGCCAAGCCAAATTACACCAAGCTCACGAAATTAAGGATGGCTTACAACGCTCTTATTCACACTCCCACACCAGATCCATCCTATGGCAAAAATGTGACCAGTTGGTTAACCCACCACAAGTTCGAGTAGTGGAGCATGGGTCCACTTCAAGAGATCAAGCGAGCCAACAATTAAGATTTTTTTGATTCAGAAATCATGATAGACCACTGTCATTTTACATTTTGTAAATATTTTATTTACAATAAGGAATCAATTTTGTTATGTAATAATTAGGAGAGCTAGGCTATTGGCACACTTGCACAACTGATTAGTTTAAACAACCAGAGCACTCATAGATATTTTGTAACTGTTTTTTTGGGACTCTCCCTATAAAAAGGAAGAAGAACTCAATAGTAAGGGTTCGATTTTCCATTCTAGAGGCTCTAGTTTTCTGCAAATTTTGCAAGTTCCAAAGTTTTATGAGATATGTGATGTTCCTAAAGATTAATGAAGATGTTTATGGTTATTTCAAGCATTGATATGTGGAGTATGTGATTATGTCTTTGTTTATCATTTTCACATGTGTTTCTTTCCTCTTAGAGATTATGTAATTGTAGTTGTTGGAATTCAGTCTTGTATATCATATTTATCTATGTCATGTCTTGGAAAATGGTACCTTTATGTGTGAGATTGAAGTCCTTAAAGTGTGCTCCATAGATTTTGATTTTATCCCTTTTGTCTCTTTATAATTCTACTAGAATTTAGTGCACAAGATTCTATCACTAGCCCTCTACATTAGGTTTCTTTCTTTCATTTCTTCTTTCACCTATACTACAACAGTTAAAGAAACTTCATTATCTATGTGTCAGCCACCATGACTAAACATTAAATCTTAGGAAAAAACTATTGTTAATGCATGAGATGTTATTTACCTTTGTGTAAGGTAGTTGAACTAGATTTAAAACAATATACATTTAACTCTTGAGCAACACTAATATGTCTTCAAGAGACCCTAAGATGTCCTAGGCACTAACCCTTCTCCTCAACCCGATGGTTGTCTCTATGAGTGACAATATGGCCAATTACTGCTTGAGAACCAACGTGTGTTCTTCTTGTTCCACCTGCGAATGATACAACTTCCAAAATTTCACTTGTAATTTATTTAGTTCTCACTACAATGTTTCAATTTTGGATTTTCAATTAGGACATGGATGATCCTTCATAGAAGCATCAAAATTCGAGGTAGAGTCCATTGCTAAAATGGAACTAGTGTGGTGGAGTAAACAAGGATGACCCCAACTAACCCAAAGGTTAAAAGCTTGGTAATGCAAGTTGACAGTCCAATAAAAAACCAAATTATCAAACCAAACCACACTCCTAAGAAGGATTATAGAGTGCCCCTGAACTAAAGACTTCCTCGAACAAGCCATGAGCATAGAACACAAAGAGAATTCATGAACAGTGATCCATAAACCAAATTGTGATTATTGATCTTTCCGTCCAGGGACTATAAAGTTTCTAAGTTCAACAAGGGGGACTTGTCGATACCTTTGAGTTTAACATTAGCAAGAACCCAAGTGTTCCATAGAGTTGTGAAGCCGAGATCATAAGAAGAACCTTACGAGTCTGAAAGGCCTTTTATCCAAATTACCCATAAATAGAAGTGATGAGTCTTGGAAGCCCATATCGCTAGAAGTAGAGCCATGATAGGCTCTTCATAAGGGAGGCCAAAGGAAGATCGTCTAGACGCGATAGTTGAATACACAAGCCAAACATTTACCCAATTCCTCAACCACATACGAGAGCACACAATTGCCGAGAAACTGGACTGAGTTTGAACTAGGAAGCGAGCCATTTTTTCATTGATTCAACTAACTTTCCATGAGATTGATTTCATATCACTATTAATTTCGCTTGAACACCCACCCTCGAAAATCATTAAAAATATGGATTGTTGGAGATTCCAAGGATTTGGCTTTGGATTACTAACAATGTGAGCATGTGAGTATGAGTTAATCACCACTTCATGGTGGAGAAACCCATGGAACCACATCAAGGACAATATGGATAGAGGGCATATTAACTGTCACCATAATGGCACTAGGATGGGGAGGACCGACGTGGAGCCACAAGTTGGGTATGTAAGCAGCTAGGGAGAAGGGAGAGCGAAGAAGGTAGACATGGGAGATAGGGGAATAAGGGGAGGGGAGATGCAAGGAAAGGGGAGACAAGGAGGGGGTTTTGAAGGAGAGATCATATCCCAAGAGAGAACAAGATAATGATACAAAGGAACCATCATTTCAAGCCCAGTGACAAGAGAAATCAAAGGGTCAGACTTAGAATGAGGGGAAAAGGTCATAGGTCCTTAGGGAATAATATTGAGTTTCAGAGGATCATTTATATCTAGCACAACTTCTCCTAATGTACAAGCTTTATTTTCCTCCTTATCATATTCCAAGTTGTTGCTTCCGAGAATGTGGAAAAATTCCTTAGAGAGGAAGAATTTTGCCAAACTTTTTATTTTGACTAAGATATGGGAGATGGAATTGTCCTTTATAATTCCAGGTTTAGAGAGATACATTATTTTTATCAAAGAGTCACCCAAGATGATGACTTCTTTAATACCTTTGTCTTTGGTGATACTGAGGCCTTGAAAGAGACCATAAAGTTCAACCTGGTTGTTTTATTTCCTTCCCAATCCCAAAACATACCCAATTTCAACTATTCTAGTGGGATTGTATAAATTCCCTCCCCCTCCTACTACCCATGGATTTTTCTTAGAAGATCTGTCAAAGTGAAGGATCCATTTTTGTTGTCCGATTTTCCATTCTTTTAGGGCCTCCAAAGACATGCAAAGTTTCCATCTCGAGTGAGAGTCTTTTAGGGTCATACTAATGTAAGGTTAAGATGAGAGTGCACTCATCCACTAATTTTCCAGATCATCCAAGCCCAAGTCTATATGGAGGGGACTAATCTCACAAAAAAAGAGAGGGCCTTAAGGGAAGAAGACTTTGCAGGGAAGGGGGACAAGTTGAAAATGGAATAGTTTCGAGATAACCATAGTTGCCAACAAATATATTTGGGAAGAGTTATCCAGAGATATTTTGATCCGGATTTAAACAAGAATGCAACAAATTACAGAGGTAACCATAAACACAAAGATGTAGAGGAAATAATACTTCATTTCGTTAATGTAAAAATGCTTACAAACAGAAATGGAAATAAACTAGTTGGGGCGATGGTAGCTTATCTCTGAGAAGAGATGTGGTGGCTACATGCCTCTGAACTGTGTTACAATGAGGCTCAAAGGTCTATTTATTGTTGAGAAACAATCGAAAACCCTAATCATCCAAAAACCTAACCCTAGAAGATGAAACGTCAAACTGTGGGCCCCGTTTGGGTAAATTGGTACATCAACTTCCCAGGGTCATAACTTTGGCATACGATCTCTGTTTGATGCATACAATAGCTCATTAGAAAGGTCTATCCGAGCAATACAACTTTGGGAAGAGAAAAATTGGTCCATGAACCCTTGTTGCTCCCAGATTTCCCAAAAAACATCGTTTAGGGCCTCAAAACGGCTCCGGAAGTTCAGGACCCGAAAAACAGCTAAAAATAGTAAATTGTGCTACAATTCCGGAAACTGAAAAACTGAAAGAGATAGTTGTGGGGTCCAAGTGGGATAGGTGGGTGGCCACCGAAATCCACTTGGATCATTCCTCCCCCCTTAGGAAGCAATGGTCCCCATTACGTTGAGTTCCTCCCTCTGCTGAACTTGGGCCCTGGTGAGCTGTTCTGAAATCTTGGATGTGTCCAGTAATGGTGGGAAGCATGGTCAAGGGCAGTACACATTGAACACTTGGTGCAGGCAAAGGAATGGAGGAATGCTGTGCTCCAAATCATTGTTTCCCATAGCCTTGGTAATGCTGTAAGGACCATGTCGAAGTGGTCTGAGCTTCTGATGGGCTCTTGTAAGGCGTTCTTTGTGCATATGTAACCGAACTTTTTCGCCCACCTGAAACTTGTGTGGTGCCCCTGTGGGTGAGGAGAAGCTATTCCTGTGTTTTTTCATGACTGTATTCCTCTGCTACTGTTGTTGTGTGGAGGAACCCTTTGCAGGGGTCATGGATGTGGCGACGATCTTCCCCTTAATTTGGGAGCGAACCAGATAGAAAATAAATTTCCTAATCTGTGAGATGAGCTTGCTGTCTTTCTTAACAGTGATCAAAGAGGTGGTGGTAGGTGGGGCTACCTCCAGTATCATGTATACTGAATTACCCAAAGAAATAATAACAGCGCGAGGCCTTGACTCATACACAACATGTCGCCTCCACAAGTATGGCTGGCCTAATAATACATCACAAACATGCAGAGGTGTAACATCACACAATACCTCGTCTGTGAAGGGTTTGATGCTGTAGGGAAGGTGACACTACTGGCAGAATCAGAGATCTCGTCCTTGGTGAAGCCACCCGATACTGTACGGTTGCGGGTGTGGTGTAGTCGGTAGGCCCAACCGCTTCACGACCTTTGCTAAAATAAGGTTCTTTTGGTTCCCACTGTCAACAATGAATTGCAGCGGTGAACCCTTCACCCACACCTGTGAGTGGAAAAGACACTCCCCTTCCTCTGGATCTTTGGGGTCATTCTTCTGGATCTTGGGGGTGGCAACAATGGTGTTGGGCTCTGCCTCAATGATTTGCTTCCCTTTTCCATTCCCCTTGTCGGGTTCTGACTCAGGTTCGGAACATGCATATGATTCTGAAGCCTTCAACTCTGCCACTAGCGACTGCTTGGTCCGACACTCACTTGTGTTGTGAGTGGGGCTCTTATGGAACTCACACCACTTTCCTGTGTCCTTCTTCGACTTCGTGGTGTTGTTATTTTCTTGTGGCTTCGACAGGTTGTCTTGGGTCACCGCGCCTTGGCTTTGTCCTTTGGTCTTCAGATTCACAGATCCAAAGTCTCTCTTCTTCTGTTTGAACTTTTTCTTGATTTTGACATCGTATCGGTACGCTGTGCCGAGTGAGGAGATTTTCAGGAACACCATATCTTCCTGGATGTATCTATGTAGGCAGTCGCAGTATTTGATTACCAGATGCAGCTCAGAATCTTTGATACCCAACTGTGTGCGAAGGGTATGAAAAATGTTTGTGAACTCCGACACATCTTGGAACCATCCTTGCCGTAGCATGGTCCACTTTATGTATTTTTCCTCATAGCTTTTTACAGGGTAGTACTGCTCCTTGATGGCATCCCGGAAGGGATTCCAAGTAGGTGTGACTGAAAATAGTGAGTCCGTGCTTTCATCCTTCTGCTCGCAGTAGGTTTCCCACCAGTCCTTGACGTGGGGGTCTACTTTGAGAAGAGCGAAAATGATCTTTTCCCGACTGGAAAAATCATGAACATAAAAAAACACTCTAGCAGATCTAACCATTTATCATCTGCATCTATCTGACCCTTGAATATGGGGATTTCAAAATTAACTTGTACCTTGAAGGGTGTGGTGTTTCCAGAGTAGCTGTAGGAAGGCGATGCGTCACCTCTGGGTAGTCACTGAAGGATCTGGCCAAAGTTGTCCATCATCGCGTTCCTTTGTTGCTCGAGGGCTTCTTCGAGTAAGATTTTGATAGGATCTCCTGCCCCCTCGTCTTTCTTTTCATCCGCTATGGGAGGCCGTCGGGATTTGCGAGGCTGTTCTTGCAAAGGTTCGACTAGTTCAAGCACTAACTCCTTATATCTCGACCTCATTGGGGACTTGCAAAGGAAAACAGAGAAAAAGCAGACCGCTCTGATACCACTGATCCAGATTTAAATAGGAACACAAAAAATTACAGAGATAACCATAAACACAAAGATGCAGGAAAATAATACTTCATTTCATTAATGTAAAAATACTGAAATATGTTTACAAACAGAAATGGAAATAAACCAACTGGAGAGATGGTAGCTTATCTTTGAGAAGACATGTGGCAGCTACATGCCTCTGAACTATGTTACAATGAGGCTCGAAGGCCTATTTATTGTTGAGAAACAATGGAAAACCATAAACATCCAAAAACCTAAACCTAGAAGATGAAACGCCAAACTATGGGCCCTGTTTGGGTAAACTGGTACATCAACTTCTCGGAGTTGTAACTTTGGCATACGATCTTCATTTGACACGTACAATAGCTCGTTAGAAAGATATATCTGAGCACTACAACTTTGGGAAGAGCAACATCAATCCATGGAACCATTTTGCTCCCATATTTCCCAAAAACGTCGTTTAGGGCCTCAAAACGGCTCCGGAAGTTCAGGACCCGAAAAACTGCTAAAAATAGTAAATTGTGCTACAATTACGGAAACTGAAAAACTGAAAGACTGAAAGAGACAGTTGTGGGGGTCCAAGTGGGATAGGTGGGTGGCCACCGAAATCCACTTGGATCATATTTGAAATGGAATTTGGATTGAAGGGAGCTTGAATAATGTTTGTGCCACAAGGAAAACCAATGCTACAACTTATTTGGCCAACGAATCCTGGGGAAGAGAGAGCCCAAGGTGACTAACTAGACTGATTTGATGTAAGGACAATCTAACAAAAGATGATGGATGGATTCTTCATAGTTTTCGCATAGAGGACATCTCAAGGGGCCAGAGATGCCTTTCTTATTGATATTTTTCCAAAGTCAGTATCTTTTTGTGGAGAAGCAACCAACATAATATATTTTCTTTACGAAGAGCATTTGAGGATAATACCTTGTTCCAAATCAGGGATTTAGGGGGCACCTGTGATCAAAATAACAAGTCTAAATTGCCTTGTGTGACTGTGTAGGAAGAGTTTTTCCATCGCAACTTGTCTAACTAGTGTTGCTTGAGAGGGGCTTTCCCAGGCATATTTCTCATTGTCCTTTCCGAGACCTTTCAGGTGGTTAGGGAGGTTTCCTAGAATCCATCCCTTACATAAACCATCTTCTTGCCAAGATGAGGTTTGTGTTAGAGTTGAAATTCCTTGATTATTAAGATAATCAATTAGAGGAAGGATATTTGAAACCCGAGCCAGCGGGGGGAGCAAAGGATTGAGTCATTCCATACTCTGATTCTCTCTTTGTTCCCAAGAATCCAATATAGGTGAGAGTTGATAAAAAAGGATGCGACAGAGATAAGTTTGCAAATAGGAGAGTAGTGTTGGGTGTGGCAGTCAACCTTAGATCCAAAGATATATTATTTTATTAAGATTTTAACCCACGACGCATTAGGCTGAGTCTTCATTTTCAATTACAGTTTAGCTCTGATGGACATGCTCATTAATTCTAGATCTCTCACACCCAACCCCCATGATTTTTCAGAGCTCTGATTGTGGCCCATTTCACAAGGTGATTTTTTTTGGTGGAGGACTTCCCACCTTCACATAGGAATTTCCTCAGAAATGTTCCCAACTTTCTTAATATATTCTTTGGAGCCATTAGGGTTGAGAACTAAAACAGAGGGATGGTTTTCAATACTGCTTTAGAGAGAACTATTCTCCTTGCTAGGTTGAGCCAACGAGAACCCCAATTTTCCATTCTTAACTTGATCTTGTTCGAGATTCCCTACCAGGATCTTGTTACTGGTTTATTCAAGCAAATAGGCATTCGTAGGTACTTGAATTCCTCCCACTCCTTTACTAATTTGAATTTTAAAACTTTATCGATTTTCTTAAGCCTAGCCAAGCTAGTGTTTTAGGAGAAAATTTGAGATTTGGCCTTATTGATTGCCACCCATGAGGCAACAATAAATTTTTCCAAGCATTTTTTATTATTATATCTTTTGGCTATTATCATAGAGGATCCTCCTAGAAGAATTGTATCATCAGCAAACTACCCATAGTTAATTATTTTGACATTTTTAGAGAAGCGGATTCCGAGAAGATGCCCTGACCTTCTTTCAAATTCCAATCTCCTTCTCAGAGAATCTACCATTATGATATACAAAAAAGCGGAAAAGGGACACCCTTGTTGAATTCCCTTGGATGGTTTGAAGAAGTGTTAACCTCTGCCACTGACCAGAGGGGAAATCCACAAGGAACAGATACAGAGAGTTGTCCACTGGATGAAATTTTGATGAAATCCAATTTTCTTCATAACCTGGAAAAGAAATTTGTGCCAAATCCTGTCAAATGCATTTGCCATATCAAGCTTAATGACCATGCCTTGATCTTCCCTTCGATAACTAGAGTCGATTTCTTCCTGAATCATAATCACATTATCAAAGATTTGTCTGCTCAAGACAAATCCACCCTGATTTTCAATGATAATATTGGGAAGGAAATTCTTAATTCTAGTTGCCAAAATTTTAGAAATAACTTTATGAGACGTTGCACAATGATATAGGCCGAAATCTGGTAAAGGAAGATGGATTATTTTCTTTAGAAATGTGTGCTAAAAATGAGGAGTTGGTTCCACCCCCCATACAAATATTCTTGAGTGAATATCTTATCATTATGAACAAGTATTTATGGATAATATCCCAAAAGTGTCTGGATGAAAAGAGAAAATGTCTTGCTTGATTTCATCACTTAAGGGAGGTACATTTTGATATGAAATGGAGCAGATTAGTAATCCTGTGTTAATTCCCCATTCAGAAAAAAAACCCCAAGATGCTTATCATTTGCTTATCAAGTGCTTAAGGATTCAATACTTTTGCTTAATTAATTGATTCCCATGAGAGTTTCTTATGTAAATGTTATAGACAATTTACATAAAACATATGCTGAATAGCAACAATATAATAGCAAAGAACATCAAAATACAACGCACAACAAGCACATGATAAAGAAGTTCACCCCTCTTGGGCTACGTCTCTTTGGTCCAGCTTCCAATGGCTTGGGCCTCTCTATTATGCTCAAAATTACAACAAAATGTGTTTTCAATGCTCAGATGCCTCTAAAACCCATCAAAATGAGTTCAAAATACTCAAAAATGGCTATATAACCTCTTTTTGCATCCCATTTGGATAAGAAATGAAGAAATTATGACTTCTCCTAGTTCTCCCACTATTTGTTCCACAAAATGCTCCAAAACCGACAAAAACCCACATTTTTTGCTCCAAAATCCACTAATCAAGCGAGATTTTTGATGCGCCGTGGGCGATAACTTGTCGTCCGAATCGTGAATTGCAATCGGTGATGTCTAGCGATAATAAACTGCGGACTTGTTCTCTGTGCGATTGCGATATACAATTGTGGTTTATCGCATCGCAATCTGAGCTGATATCGCATCGCGACCTGGGATGATATCGCATCACAATGTTTGGGGGTTGATTCTTATTGCCACTGCGATTGTGATATGCAATCGCATCGCATCGCTACTGCCAACCTTGCTGGGGCCGATTACCTTAACTCTTCCTTGCCTACGATTGCGATATGCGATATCGCAAATCACAGTTGACACTGCCTGGGGGCCGATTCTTAACCTGATCTGCTTGTTTCCTGTGATATGTGATATGTGAGGGCCAATGGTGGCATTCTACTTGGTGCCTCCTCAATCGCTGAAGGGTTTTTCCATGTCATCCAATCCTACCATGTAGACAAGTCAAACTTGAACTTTGACTTGTTCTAACTTCTGCATACGAACTCAGATTTGAGTGTTGTTCACACCATTGTATTCAGAATGACAAGCTCTTCATTTTGAAGCTAAACTTATCAACGACACTTTGATTTTTGAGCATAATTTTGAGCACCTGATCACTCCTTCCCACTAGAAGCCTTTTGGACCCCAAAAGGATCACTTTTAGTTATTGAACATATGAGGGTTCTATTCCCTCACCTTCCTCTCTTAAATCCATTTGGCCTTTGATGGATTTTTAACTTTGAGACCCAAAGATAATCAAAATTTCCCCTCTTTGATGACCTCATTCTTCTATAAAGTATGGTGTCTTGCTGAAGCTCATCAAGAAATTTTGGAGAAATATATTCAATTGATGGAATCTGTACACTTTATCCTTGATCTTCAATCAAAGGAGGCTATTACAATCTCAAATTTTCAACATTAACAATGGAATAAATTTGCATATATGAAGGCAAATCAAGCTTGAAAGCATTATTACCAATCTTTTCGAGAATTTTAACTGGACCATAACGGATTGGTTTCAGCTTTTTACCTTCACCTTGAAGCCTTTCCTTGCTAATGTAAAGCCAAACTTCATCACCTACTTGAAACTGATGATCCAAACGATGCATATCATGCCTTGCCTTATACTTTCCTTGACTCTTTTCTAGTTGTTCTTGAACTGTTTGGTGAATCAACTGAATTTTCTTAATGAATTTCTTTGCTTTGTCTATGTCGCTATGTCCATCCATAGCTACATCTTTCTCAAAGATGAAATCCAAAGGCGATTTAGGCAAATGATCAAGACATGCCTCAAAAAGCGAAGTTAGAGTAGAAGAGTGTTTTGCTCGGTTGTAAGCATGCTGAATATAATGCAACTATTCATCCCACAACTTAGGATGTTTGCTACAATATCCTCTTAGCAAATGAATAAGTATTATGTTAACCAATTCTGTTTGACCATCTGTTTGCAGATGGAAGGTTGTACTTTTCTTCAACTTGGTGTCCATCAAGTTCCATAAACTTGACCAAAAATTCCCAACAAATCGGGAATCATGATCACTTACAATAGAAGCAGGTAATCCAAAATGAACCCATACATTTTGAAAGAAAAGTTGAGCTGTTTGTTTAGCTGTAATTTGTTTTTTACAAGGCATTAATATGAACATCTTGCTGAACGTATCCACAACTACGTACAAATAATCATGACCTTTTCTTGATAAAGGAATACCTCCCACAAAATCCATAGAAACACTCTCCCATGGACGTGAAGGCACTGGAAGTGGTGTGTACAATCCTAGTTTCCTATTACTAGGCTTATTGACTGCACACAATGAACAAACTCTAATAAAACGTAACACACTTTCAAGCATACGAGGCCAGTAAAAATACCTTTGAAGATTTTCCACTGTTTTACTTACACCAAAATGTCCAACAATAAGAGAAGTGTACGCTTCCCTTGTGACATTTACTCTCTCTCCATGTGGAACACAAAGTTTTCCCAAATGATACAACATATTATCATGTACATGGTAGTCTAATTCCTCAACTTGGTGGCCTTGACTCAAGTTTGAATATACCTCTTGAAAGTCAACATCTTGTGCATATTGTTCAACATAACTTTCAGGCAAAACAAAATGATTCTTGAGTAAAATGGCTACATTAACAACCGGTCTAGAAAGCATATCAACAACTCTCCTATAAATACCTTTCTTGTACCTGATTATCAAGTGGAATTGCTGTAAGAATCCCATCAAACAAAAGTGCCTTGATTGCTACGATTTTGTTTGAGATTGCAGATATTGCAAAGGTTGATGATCGGTGTGAATAATGGTTTCTTTTCCCATCAAGTAATGCTTCCATTTATTCACACTTTGCATGAATGTGTAAAGCTCTTTATCATAGGTAGGATAATTAATAACAACACCATTAAAAATCTCAGAATGAAATGAAATGGGCTTACCAAGCTGTAAAAGAACTGCACCCATGGCATAGTCACTTGCATCTGTTTGTATTTCAAATGGTTGTTTCAAATCTGACAATGCTAAAACTGGGTCTGAACTGATCTTTTGTTTTAAAGCATCGAATTCTTTTTTCTGTTTGCCTCCCCACTGGAAGACAACCTTCACGCTAGTCAAAGCATGTAGTGGAGCTGCTATGGAAGAGAAATTGGCAATGAACTTCCTCCAGTACTGCGCTGCTCCTAGAAAACTCCTTACTTCTATAAATGATTTCGGAATTGGCCAATTCACAATGATGGAAACTTTAGAGGGGTCAATCTTCAACTCAGCTCCTCCAACTATGTGGCTCAAATACACTAAGGTATTTTTCCCAAATTCACATTTAGACATCTTGAGAAATAACTATTGTTTTTTCAAGACATCTAACACTTCCCATTTTTGGTGGAAATCCCTTTAGTTCTTGGAACATATCTCCATATTGATTGACCAAATCAACTGATTCAGCTTACAGCTTTACGTCACAGTTTGCAAAGGATTCTTGCTCCATGTCATTCTTCTACTTGATCATAAGGAGCACGAGATTCTTGCTAGAATTGACCAGTCGCTTCATTTTCCATGCGCTTGCCAAAGACAGATTACGCTTTCTGCGATGGGCTCTCACAATATACTCTACGCCATATTTGAACAAATGGTGTTTGTTCTCAAATATATGGAAAATGGATTTCATATCATATAAATACGGGCTTCTCAACACAATCCCAGAAATATCCAGCGACACTACATCTAATTCGACTTCATCAACAAAATTGGTAGTGATTGCAAACCTGAATACACATTTTCATGTGACCTATAGATTGGCATCCTTGGTTATCCAATGCAACGAATATGGTTTATGATGAGGCATGGTTTCCAGATTCAATTTCTTGACCAAGTCTGTAGAAATTAAGTTTGCCTAGGATCCACTGTCAAACAACGTATCAATTTTGGTGTGTTTGGAAATAACTTGGATATGGAACAAATCTATTATGTTTTCCTCATTTGAAGCATTGTTAGAGTTATTTGTTGCTCTAGTTCTTGGCATGATTTCCTCTTTATTTGTTTTTTCCACGAATTTTCCCTTAGTGATTGTGGCTGCAATTTTTGATTCATCACCTAATTCGGAACACAAGTCTTGTTGTACAACAACGTTTGCCCTCTGTTTCCATTTATTGTTGGATTTCTTCGGTCTTAATTCAGGATGAAGCTTCTAGCAATGCGCTTCATAATGACCCTCCTTGGAACAATTCCTGCACATGGGTTTGTCCCCTTATTTCCTAACATAAGCATTTTTCTTCTGCTTTCCTTTAAATTTCTTCCCTTTTTCACCACTCTGGAATGGATTCTTCTTACCTTCTTCTTGTACATTTTTCCCTCTTGATTCAAGGTGTGTAGCTTGAATACAAACTTGTTAAGATTTGTGGACTAAACATAAGAATGGTGTGTCGAAGATAGCTATGCAACCCTCTTATGTATTTTAACAAGGTATCTTGTGACTGTAAGTCTACTCTTAGAATAAGAGATCTTCTCCTAAACTCTTGAGTATACTCTTGCACATTTTGACCTTTTAATTGTCTGAAATTTTTCTAATTCATGATAGCTTTTTTCATATGAGCTAAAGGGTAGAATTGTATTTTTGTAGCAGCAATGAAATCAGACCAAATAATAGATATCTTACCATGTTTTTTGCTCTCGTCTTGAGACCTTGCTTCCCACCAAATGAGTGTTGCACCCTCCATTCTCAATGAAGCCAGCTAAATTTTGATATATCCTCTTGAAGGTTCTAAATTCTACAATACACCTCCAACTGACGAATCCAGTTATCCAACTTTTATGCGTTAACTTCTCCATTGTACATTGACAACTTGAATTTAACATAAAGCTTAAGAAAAGGTGATTTACCCGTTTCTTTTGAAGAATGATGATGAGTATGAGTAAGGGTTGTATTCGTGGAAGAGTGTGAAGATACTTGTGAAGAAGAAGACAAAGAAGATGGTGGAGAGGGTGGAGGTTTGTCTCCATTCCCATTACCTCCTCCTAAAGATCCTTCTCCTTTGGCAGGTTTGTAACTTTCTCCTTGCAATCTATTATTCCTCTCTTCATAGAGGACCTTCACCATCTCTTTCATATCAAAGAAAGCCTTTCTGAAGGCCTTATCATCTTCTGTCATGTAAAAAGGTTCTCCTCTAGGAGACATGATCTCTGGAGTTTCAACTGCAACTTGAGGTTGAACTGGTGTTGGAGTCTCAACTGCAACTTCTGCAACTTGACGATGTACTGGTGTAGAAGACTTTGGAAAAATTTCTCTTATTCCCCTTAACCCAACTTCAGGGCTTTTAACCAACTTTCCTTCACCTCTTTTGAGCTTTAACCTTGTAAGCATGACATAAAATTGCAAACAATTAAATCCTGCTTTCAAAAAGCAAATATAGAAAGAAAAAACTAGTGCTCTGATACCAACTTGATCTGAAATGGAGTAGATTAGTAATGTTGTGCTAATTCCCCATTCATAATAAAACCCAAGATGCTTATCATTTGCTTATCAAGTGCTTAAGGATTCAATACTTTTGCTTAATTAACTGATTCCCATGAGAGTTTCTTATGTAAATGTTATAAACAATTTAACATAACACATATGCTGAATAGCAACAATATAATAGCAAATAACATCAAAATACAACACACAACAAACACATGATAAAGGAGTTCACCCCTCCCGGGCTATGTATCCTTGGTCCAACTTCCAATGGCTTGGTCCTCTCTATTATGCTCAAAATTAAAACAAAAGTGTGTTTATAATGCTCAGATGCCTCTGAAACCCGTCTCAGTGAGTTTAGAATACTAAAAAATGGATATCTAGCCTCTTTTTGCATCCCATTTGGATAAGAACTAAAGAAGTTACGACTTCTCCCAGTTTTCCCGCTATTTGTTCTACAAAATGCTCCAAAACCAACATAAAACCAAATTTTCACTCCAAAATCCACTAACCGAGCGATATTTTTGCTGCGCCATGGGCCATAACCTATCAGCCTGATCACGAATCACAATTGAAAATGTCTGGCGGTAATAAATTGCTGGCTTGTTCTCTTTGCGATTGCGATATATGATTGCGGTTTATCGCATCGCAATCTGAGCCAATATCGCTTCGCCACATGGGACGATATCGTATCACAACATTTGGGGGCTGATTCTTATTTCCACTGTGATTGCAATATGTAATCACATTGCATCGCTACTCCCAACCTTGCCGGGGCTGATTACCTTAACTCCTCTTTGCCTAAGATTGTGATATGCGATATCGTAAATCACAATTGGCACTGCCTAGGGGCCGATTCTTAACCCAATCCACCTGTTTCCTATGATATGCGATATGTGAGTGCCAATGGAAGCCTGCCACTTAGCGCTTCCTCAGTCGCTGAAGGGTTTTTCCACATCATCCAATCCTACAATGTACATAAGTCAAACTTGATTTTTGACTCGTTCTAACTTCTACATACAAACTCGGATTTGAGTGCCGTTCAAACTGTTAGATTCAGAATGACGAGATATTCGATCTGAAGCTAAACTTATTAAGATTATGACTCTTTGATTTTTGAGCATAATTTTGAGCACCTGATCACATTTAGACTCCCATTCATGCCTTTAATTATTAATTTAGGAACATGTTCCAACATATATCGATCCTCCTCATCCGTCTGTTAATCCAAATCTTGAGATAGATTGATAAAATGAGATGTAGTCACCTCTTGGATGAGTTTGAAGTCTTCAATTATTTTCCCCTGATGATGAATTTCCGCTATATTGTTCTTTCAATATTTTTTCTTAGCTTGATTATGGAGGAACTTCATATTTTTGTCCCCCGATTTCATCCATATACTCCGAGACTTCAAACTCCATTTTTCTTCCTCTTGACGAAGGAGCGAGTGGTATGATTGGAAGGTATTAAGTTCATTGGACAAAAGTTCCTTAGAAACTAATCATATTCTAGTTGAGATTGAATTTTCTCTACTCACTGTTCCAAAGAGTAGAGAGAGGATTCACTAGCGTCTTTCTCCTTTTTCAACCACTGCTTTGTGTCATGTTTGAGCCTTTTTATTTTTGTTTTCCGCTCACTGATTGCATGAAGAAGAAACTTCATCACGGAAGCCTGAATTATGGACCCAAAGCGTAGAAAATCTAAAGGGATGGGTTTGTAATTTTGTGGGGTGTTCATTTTGAGCATTATAGGTTTGTGATTTGATATATTCAAAGGAAGAATGGAAGATTGAAACTCGAGGTCCAAAGATAGGAGGATGTCTGAAATCAATAATCTGTCTAGATGGGTTGCTATGCGACGAAGACCCATCCTCCTATTATTCCATGTTTATTTTATATTTAAAGGATTTATGTCAATCATATTAAGGGTACTGATAAGATCTTCCATGGCTTCTTGGTGGGGGTCTCTAACTAGAGATCCTCCTTTTTTTTTTTCATTTTAATGGAGCACTGTGTTTAAGTCCCCCCCAACGATACAATTTGTTTTGAAAGCAGTGTCTTTAAGACCCATTAAAGAGTTCTAGAAATCATGTTTTTCACGAAATGTCATAAGCATATACAAATTTACGATAGTGCATACTTGATTAAGGGCAAAAATGTTGAAAGTGGTCGCGATCCAATGTTGTGATTTCTTGTTGTCTAGAAGTTTTGTCTGATCAAGGTCCCATAACATACTCAAACCTCTTGACACACCTCAAGAACTGATCTCAATATGTTGACTCTTATTCCATATCTTGCTGTGCTTTGAAACAAACTCCTTCTTATCTACTCTAGTTTCCTGAAAGAGGGCTATTGTGGGCTTTTCTTCTAGAAGCAAATATTTTGCTTCCATTATTGTTTTGTTTGATACTGAGCCCCCGCAATTCCAGGTGAATTTTTTCATGATTTACTTTTGGTTTGGGTTGCCCCCTTCACGGGGCCGGTTGTTGCACCTTTCTTTCCTTCTTTATTACCCAAATCAACAAGATGATGTTGGATGGTGCTTTGAAAAACCATCTCCTTGTCCTTCTTTTCTTGGGATGTGTGAATTTCCTTGTTAGTTTTCCTACCTGTATGATGGGTCTTTTGTTCCATGCCTTTGAATTTCTTAGCGTTTGAATTTTTTTCTACAGAGATGGGTGCTCTAGAAGGGCCAGTGGCTTCTTTTTGGGAGAGATAATTCTCCTCTCCATCTTCTGACAAGTTGACTAAGTCATTTTGGGAGGATTTAGGAATATAGTTTCCCTCTTTCTCTGGACTGGGAAGAGGATTGTTCATTAGGGTTGGATTAGATTTGTGAGAAGCACCTTATTTTTCATTTAGATTTGCAGTGTCTCTGCTATAGGGATTAATGCACGGGTGTTTGGTGACGGAGATACCCTCAAGGATCTTCCCAGGATCCTTGGCAGACTATCAGATTAGCTGCAGCTGGCACAGAGATACATGCATATCCATGTTAATCAAATGAGAATCAAAGCAGGAAGAAGGACTTATTACCTCAAGTCTTGGTGTGGTGTTGCTGGAGAGTGCAAAGTAGCGGAGTGGAAGACCCCTCAGCTAGCTCCAAGATCAAAACTTGCACATAGATAAGACAAGGCATAATATCACAACATATAACTTTGAAAATCAATGCACTAACATATAGAGATATCTAATTACATGTATCTAAGCCACTCATAATAACGACATTGCATAAACATGTAAACTAATTACAATACCAATGCCATGGAGTGGACAACACAATTGCAGTTCTATATTAATGATAGAAAAGGGTGATTACAACCATCGGTTGTATTAGCCTTCCCTTACTCCTCCATCTCCTCTCTCTCTCTCCCTTCTTAACCTCTTGTAGTGCCTTTGTCGGATACTAGCTTTGACAGTCAAATAGGCAATCCTTTCAAATGTTTCGACCTCTTCCACAATGGCCCTAGCCTCACATATATAGCATGAGAGGATAAGCCTTGCCAAATCCTTCATGAGTTCCTTTGGGAAAAAGCAGAGATGTTTCCATGCTTTTGTGCTCTTTCCCCATTTGTAGACTCCGTTAGGAATAGTAATTCCTCCAAACAGGTCGAATCTTGATGTTTCCCTGCTTTTATGAGCTGACATAGGAGTGAATATCAGGATATTTCTCGGTCAACTTGTTCCTTTGACCCATGGAAACTCACTTAGGTTGATTAACGCTCTTCCTGAGGCAACAAACAGAGTTACCCTAGGCACTAACGCACCTGATGCATTGCTAGGAAGCTTTATAAAGCAGGTTGCTAGTTCCTGGAGAGCGTTAGCTTGAAAAATAGGCCTATGAACTTGGTCAGTCTTTCAGTCATCCTGCCTTTCTCCTCTGAGCTGGTGAGGAGGTCATTTTCTTATGTAACAACCTCATACTTATTTTGATTTCCTCCTCTTGACTGATTGATGCCTTCCTTATCTTAGTTGGGATTTCTACGGTTTGCATTCTCTTTGTATTTATGAGAGGGTCTATCCTATTGAGGAGGGTGTTGCTTATTAGGGAATTCCCTTCTTTTGGATTGTTGCCACTAATCCCCTTGCTCTCATTGATTTTCTTGACTGGTTGTGGTTTTGGAGCAGTTTTTGGAAAAATGGCCATATTCATGGCAAGCTCGACATTAAAATTGTAGTTGATCATAATCAACTTCTTGAATGTGAGTCAAGTCATCCACACACATGTTTATGGTGGTTGGGAGTCCTTTTTCAAGATCCACTTCTACACTTATTCTAGCACAAGAAAATAACCCTTCTTTATTCTCTACATAGTCGATGTACTCACGAGAGAGTTCCCAATGAGCCTAAAAGTACCATCATTCCAATAGTCCAATGAAATATAAGGAAGTTTAAAGGAGATTGGCACTTTCGTTGGGATATCACAATATGGGTTGAAGTTAGGGTTCCATCTGTCCAAATACAACCCCTGAGGTCCATAAAATAAGGCTCACTTATGAAAATTAGATCCTTGTCTTCTTTGTGCTCGAAAAAGAAGGCGAAGAATCCCTTCTCAACAAAAGAAGAGACTACTTCCCCTTTCATTTTTAGCTTCCAGTTATTCTCGATCCATGTTCTTATTGATCTTGGGGAGGGCCACAAGTTAGTAAATTGGCCAATCAACCCCCCATCTTCTAGTCGGAGGGCCCTTGACCAAGCTTGAGGATAAGAAATTACTACTTTAGGAATGTCATCCAATTTCTTGACATATTTAGAGGATGGCGTCTTCTAAAATTTGGTGCCATTGATGACCAAACTGTTAAAGGCCGACTTCTCACGTAAGAGGGTCTTGGGCCGGACTAGTCATAATAGGCCGCCCCACCAAGAAGCGAAAATGCAAAGGATAAGAATACTACATACTTACTAGAAGAGATTCGATCATGGTGAGAGTCCCCTCTTTATACCAACGCGAGCCAATGAGTTGATTGAGGGTTTCCCCAAGGTTCGCACGAAGGAGCGCATGCCTAACGAACCACCTGTATGTTTTCACTTTTCATTGTAAGGGATGTGTGTAACTTATTGCATTCTTAATATAAAGTTGACATATAATAATTAAAAATTATTAATAACTAAAAAAAAGAATTATCTCTCTCTCTCTCTCTCTCTCTCTCTCTCTCTCTCTCTATATATATATATATATATATATATATAAAGAAAGCGAGAATTCTTATTCCATTAATAGGGGAGATTTGTAATTTGTTTATTTTTTAATATGGAGTTGACATGTAATATTTTAAATATTAATAACTATATATATATATATATATATATATATCCCCAATGGGGGTGATCAATTTGGGGGCCAGTTGGTGGTGCATCGGATCGTGGAGCCAGAGGGGCCTCCACGCACCACACGAACGCAATGAAGGGACGTCGGAACCCATATCTTGCTCCTCGCGAACAATGTTTAATACCGCACAGGGACATGCAGGTGGTCATTCGTAGGCATTGGGTGATGAGGAGAGAGTGTCGGGAGAGAAAGAGGTGTGGTTTGTTTATGTCCTCACTCAGAATGTGGCTTGGGGCAGCAGAAAAAGATGAGAATGTCAAATGAGGCTGGGAGGAGAATTGGAACCTGCATCAAGCATGGCCATGGGATCTGGGGGAAGAGTTCTCTATTCGACATGAAGGATTATTTGGTTCCGGGACTGGAATGCATGGGAGTAGACACAAGTTTTCCTTACTCTAGCTCTATCTCTGGTTCGAGGAAGCTTCACTAGAGAGTCAGTTTGTTTGGAGAGCGACTTTAGGTGCCATCTCTAGGGTGGTTCGAGCTTTGCGGACCCTGGGACCTGTGCCGTGCCTTCCTACTTCTTTGCAGGCCATGGTTTACGGTGCTGGTGTTCGGAACTTTGGGCTCTTCGGCTCTGGTACAATAAGTGGAGTTTAGTATTGTCAATTTAGAAATTCATGGTGTGTTTCTTAGGGCAGGCAGCATGCTTCCTGTGGCAGTGCAGCCGATGGTGGTAGTGCTGGTTGTATGCCTCGATAGCGAGGGCGTGCTTGCAGGGGGGGTGCCAGCCCACGTATGGATGAATGTTAGCAACATGGAGATCCTAGCTCAGACTCTGAGTTGATTGAGAGCTACCACTCTGATGCGGACATGGCCATGTCCCCAAGCCGCTCCCCGAGCCACGTAGAAGCTTCGGTCACCTTGGAGTCCATCGTGACCCAACTGAATAACATCCAACTCAACATTGATACACAGAGGGAGCAGAGGTACGATAACAAGAATGCATTGGTTGCTTATATCAATGACCTCCGACATATGTAGAATGAGACCTCGGACTCTATAGAAGGTCTCTGGTATTAACTCCAATCCACAAACTACCATCTCTGTGCCCTGGAAACTCGGTGGATCACATTGATTATCATATGCACGAATGTGCTGCTTTCTTTGCTGCACCTCCTGCATTTCCTCCCAACCCCCCTCCTTAATGTGTATTTCTGAGATATGTATTTTTGCTCTTTTTGTGCCAACAATAACCAAAGACATTGTCTATCTTGGCTTCTCTTCAGGCTTCTTACTATTAGAGCAAGGCTTGTGCTAGCTCTTAAGCCTGTGACACTGTATTTTGATGCAGTGGTGATTTATTTTGTTGACACTTATGCTATGATAATATAATGCATGTTTTTGACCAAAAATAAAATAAAATATTTATAACAAAAATAATGAGAGAGAAAGTCCTATATATATATATATATATATGTTTTCTACTTCCAAATATAATTGAGACATGTATCAACATTTTAACGTATACAATATTAATCATAACTAAAAAATATTTCATATATATATATATATATATATATATATATATAACATTTTATTGGTTAAAAGAGTTTATTTAAAATATAATTATAATAAAAATATAATTATAAAGAAAGAGAGTCATATAGATATATATTTTCTACTTTTAAATATGAGTGGGAAATGTATTAACATGTGAATCATAAATAAAATATTTCAATATGTGAATCATTTTATTGTTTAAAAAAAAATAATATGGATTTTTTTATATAATCAGAGAGAATTCTTATTCAATTAATAGGTTTTTTTTAGTAAGATTTGTAATTCATTTATTTTTAATATGGAGTTGACATATAATATTTTAAAAACATTTGTAACACAAATAATTATATAGAAAGAGACAATGAGTTCCATGGATATATGTTTTCTACTTCTAAATATGACTGGGGCATATATTAACATTTTTATGTATAGATTGTGAATCATAAATAAAATATTTCAATGTCATATATATATATATTTTAATGTATAGATTGTGAATCATAAATAAAATATTTCAATGTCATATATATATATATATATATATATAAGTTTACAACTCAATATAGAGGAGATGTCTAAGCATATTTGTTTATAAAATAATAAAATTGAATTTGTTATATTGTAATTTTGTTTTGTAGGAGGACTTAGTCCCTCTTAGAAATCATGCTTAAAAAAAATTGCATAAATAATTATAACTTACATTGGTCAATGCTAAATTAATAGTGGTAAATATACAAATCATCCTATAGTATTTACTTTGGTAACAACTAATAAATTGAGATGTGAAGTGGATAAGTCTACACATATAAAAAATAAAAAAGCATTAAAATGAAAAATCACTATATAAATATCTAAAAATCACTATAATTTAAGGAAAAAAAAAATTAACCCGAAAAAAATCTAAAACAACTTTTTGAAGTATTAGCCTGATTTTCACATAAAAACAATAATAAGTCTAAAATATTCAAAATAATTAAAATTGTAAATCTTAGATTAATTCTTACTCTAGAATGTGATTGTTCTTCAAACTAGAGAGTTTGTTTAAGTCTAATTGGTTGAAAAATTATTTTTAACTAACTAAAATCTTAATATATGATTGAGATATTTACTCAACCAAAATGATTGAGTGTCCAAAATAAAAATGCTATCTTGACACATACTCTTTACGTCTTAATATTTTATCATTCTCATTTTTTTGTAGAGAAAAAATATGTGTGAGATACCTTTTCTGCCATGTCTCTAGGTCCACAATGTTGTTTTATCTCTCTCATATTTTATTTCTATTTATGTAAATTCTTTTATTTGGTATCAGAGCCTTAAGGCGGGAGCTGGGTGAATTAGTGCAGAGGTCGAATTTGTTGTGAGAGTTGGGAGAGTTTGTGCAGTGGTCGAATTTCCTGTAAGTTTAATCGTTGTTGTGGAAGGAACAGTTGCCATGTTTTATTTCTATTTATGTAAATTCTTTTATTTGGTATCATAGCCTTAGGTGGGAGCCGGGTGAATTAGTGAAGAGGTCGAACATATTGAGAGAGTTGGAAGTTTGTGCAGTGGTCGAATTTCTTGTAAGTTTAATCGTTGTTGTGGAAAGAACAACTGCCATGATTTGATCAGTCTATCATTTATGCGAGAGATTGTGAGGAATTGACTCTCTCCAATTAGATCACTCAATTGT
This sequence comes from Pinus tabuliformis, assembly GCA_031772625.1. Classification (NCBI taxonomy): domain Eukaryota; kingdom Viridiplantae; phylum Streptophyta; class Pinopsida; order Pinales; family Pinaceae; genus Pinus; species Pinus tabuliformis. The sequence continues at coordinate 57,403,313 of CM062814.1, read as the reverse complement.
CATTGTCATACAGTACATGTCCATTACTTTAGTTATGTGGCAATAGCTTTGCTGGGGAAGACAAATGGCAGAGGATGACTCTCGCTGAATTACACAGCCGCTGCAGTGTTCTTATCGAATGTGTAGAATTTGTACACAAGACTGATAACCGGATGTGGCAAGCATGTATACACAGAACAAGAGGAGATCTGGGATGGGTGACCTCCCAGGAAGTCTTGGTTACGGGGTGTAAGCCCCGGAAGTGATGATTGACCCTATGTGATTTATTTCACCAGTCTTAATCTCATTTCTTCACCCCTGTGAGCATCACCCCATGCAATGAGTGCTAAGTGAACTATTCAAATCATGAGAAATGGAAATGGTCATACCTGAATGACTTACTTAACGCAATTGAATCCCAAAAATGATATCTAATATAATGCACTGCGTAAACCCCCTATACTTAAATTCAAAAAGACTGAAGGGATCTTTACTTGAATGGTTCATGAGGCACAATACTTGCTAAGGTTTTGCAAATGGGGTAGCAAGCTAAGTGGGCTTGATTGTGGGGAAAACTCCACAGTTAAACGCGCTTGAATCTGGGATGGATGACCTCCCAAAAAATCTTGGTTACCAAGTACAAGCCACCCAATGCAATAGTAGACACTCTCCAGCAGTGAAGAGGCTGCGACCCAATGTTTCAACACCAACATCAAGCCACACCTTCCTGCAACGAATATCACTTACATTTCGGTAGGCAACGAGATTCTGTACGCTGAGCCGGCTAGTGTCCCGTAACTCGCGCCTGGCATGGAGAATCTATATCTATAATCCACCATTGATTCGCTTCGCGTCTGGCAAAGCCAAAGCCCCATTCCAATACTCATCTCTCTCTCGCTTGGAGGCTGCCATCTTTGCTGAGATTTGTTCTCGCTGGGAGGCTGCCATCTTTGATGAGATTTGTTTAATTTGGGAAAGAGAAACTTGGCTTGTCTTTTCAGTGTACTTTGCACAGCTTGTATTCGCATGCTGAAGGGGCTCGGATTCGAGACTCATTTTAAAATTCTCAAATTCCCAGCCCGCCCTTCTTCCCAATTCCCCATTACCCTTACTGCTCGGCCGGTTAATACCCAGTTCACACAAAGCTGCAGCCAGAGCCAAAGCCAAATGAAGCTATTCAAATTATGCAATCTGTGTCCCGCAGCCTCTTTTCCCAATTGCCCCATTCACGCATAGATCAATTTGCAACACAGAAATTACTCGCTCATAATTATGAAAACTCTGTTTGATTTGGCTGGGGATCGAACCAACAAAACAAAGTTATGAAGGCAAACGAAATTGCAATGCATCATTTCTGTTTGCTTATGGCAACTGAATACACACTATTTTGCTATGGATTGGATTGCATTTTGGTTGTGTGGTTTCCTCATTCTTGTCAACTTGTATCATGTGTGTATTTTTCCCATTATGTAATATTTTCAATGAGGATTAGAAAACATAAAGTTAGTGTCCAAATTTATGTGGACAAAGCATTATTTTAAAGTTATTCCACTCAATTGTCATTTGTTTGAAGAAATGTTTGGAAAATGGTCTAGTAATTAGCTATGGTAGTTGGCTAGTTAAGCATACGGGAATTGGAAGATGAAATTTGTAGGCGTCATGTCATGAATAGAACATCATTCACATTCTAAGACTATGTCAAACCACTAATATCCATAGAGTTGTGAGAAGAGATGAAAGTCTCATTGGAGAGTGTAGGAATTCAATTTTATATGTGAATGGTAGGATGCAATCTCATGAAAAATTAGAGATAATGAATATACATTCATCATGGGAAAATATGCATCCTTGGAAGAGGAAAATAAAATCTCTTTAAGCTAGCTGCATTTCTCTTTATCAAATGGTTGTAAATTTAGTAAAAAGTCCTAATTTGGTATCTCATATGTGAGATTATTTATTGGAATAGTTCAGAAAAAAAAAATCCCAACAACATGACAATATATAAATGTTGCTTATGGACTAAGACTTCCAAGTCTATAAGAGTTAAGAGGAAGCCAACAACTAACATGCTTTTATCTAGTATTAGTGTTTAAGGGTTTTCCATATTTTGTTTAAACTTGAGTATCTCTTATACTTCTTGTGCCAAAGAATACCATGTTTCTTTATTTAATAAGTTTTAAGTCTTTTTGACAATTTGAGAACTTTATTTTTTGAAGCTAAACTCTATTTTTATTATTTGTTATTTAAAAATTATTAGCATTTTGCATTATAATACAAAATTTTCAATTTATAAATCAATTAAAATATAATTCCAAATTTACTTATTTTATACATAAATGATATATAATTTCAAATTTAACTTTGAAGTTGTTTTAAAAAATTATCCTATTATTTCTAATACACTCCATCACTTGAATATTTTTTAATATTTACTTTTACAATTAAACAATTTAAATTAATTTACAATTACATTAGATCATAATATAACACTTAACTGCATAAATATATTTCACCTACATTAAGAGACACAAACACAATTTATGTGTAACTATTTTGACTAGCTATAAGTTGCTCTATTAGAAAATATGGAAAAAATTAGAAGAACAAGGGAGATAGGGACAAAGCAACTAGTCCCTGCTTTGAATAATAAACAGAAATGATTAGCTTATGTGTAAATAACCTATTTTGTTTATGCTAAGATCCAAATGCTTTGTTATGATGTTGTTAAGTGTATGTCTCAAATATATATGCACTGATTCTAATTGCTATAATAGCTACCTTTAGCCAATCACATCAAAGTCAACTTATTGCTTTTGGCACTAAAGTTGAATAGAAATGGTTTTGTTCCATGAGAGATTAATGTGTCATTTTTTCATTTGCATAACAATTTGGCAATTTACTCCCGGATGCGGGTGATGAAATGGCGTGATGGGCAGGTGTCGGGTGTGGCTCGTCACGTGGGCAGGTGTAAGCCCGGACGAGCCACGACATACCAGAACGCAAAGGAATTAAATGCGATGGGAGGCTCAGTTAATTTGGTTTTATTGCTGGTTCAGAGGGCATTCATTGTGCAGCTGCGATCGAGGCAAATGGCGCTCAATATCTTCGCTCCCCAGGTCGCCTGGATTCATTCCTGCAAGAAATCCGAGCAGACGTTGGCAGAGGCGGAACATTCTCTGGCTCAGTTCACAATTACTCAGAGGAATTCTTGTCCGAAGGGTAATTTGACAATGCAAAGGGAGAGGCTCAGGATGAGCAGTCGCCGGGGAGGTTCCAGGGGCCGCTCTGCCACTCAGCGACCAGTCAATTCGCCTTCCTCCTCGGTGGAAATTACTTCTGAGCATAACAGAGGCTCGAACAGACTTGTCGGACGCGGCACTGTGCGTGGGTGGGGAGAAATTCCGGATTGTGGTCATTTGGAGCATCCGGCTGTTCGCTACCGGATCCCCTGCACTCTGGAGAACAACACGCTTATCGTCTCCGTCATGGTGGAACACTGTAACAATCTGAGAGGGCCTCTGGACAACCTGGGTGTGCCAGTGGTTGATATGCAGATTCCCATGGTCGATATGCGGAGGCCAACCAAATCTGACTCTCCCCAAGCCACTCAAGCTGAGGAAGCTGGCCCTAGTGAGCCGGTTCAGAGGTCACTGCGCTCGGATATGGAGGTCTCACAGAAGCTCAAAGGACCGGCAAAGGATATGGAGGTCTCACAGAAGCTCAAAGGACCGGCGAAGGATATGGAGGTCTCACAGAAGCTCAAAGGACTGGCGAAGGATATGGAGGTCTCACAGAAGCTCAAAGGACAGGTGAAGGATGAGCCCTATACAACCGATGAGGACTAGCACTTTCGTCACTCTGTCTTCCGCTGCCAGGAAAGCAACTCTTTGTTTGTCTTTCATGCTCTTTGTCGATTTACTGCTATCTCTGTCGGTCTGTCTATGTGTCATCCATGTCGGATTATATGTCCACCGTGTCAGTCTATGTGTCCATCGTGTCGGTTTGTCTGTCCATCGTGTCGGTTCACATGTCCATTGTGGCGGTTTACATGTTTATTGTGTCGATTCAAACGCTGGCTATGTCGATTCAGATGTCCCAATTTTGTAATGATGCTACTCTGAAAGGTCTTTCATGGAGGAAAAATCTCTCTGGAGATGCAGGGCCACGGCCCTGGTGTAATTTTGCTGTAACTTTTGATTTTTTGTAATATAATTAGCCTAGTCTTACAGAGAAAAAAAAAAAAAAAACAATTTGGCAATTTACCAACCATTTATTGCCTTTAATGCTTGAGATGATTTTCTTTGCTGTTGTTAAGTGTTTATCTCAAATATGTATGCAATGATTATGACTGTGATAATGCCTACCTTTGGCTAATCGCATCAAAGCCACCCTTATTTTCGTTGGGATAAAATTCTACTAAAAATGGTTCAATGGTTTTGAGCCATAAGCTATTAATGTGTGATTTTTCATGTGCATAATAATTTGATCGACAATTTTCCATCTTATATTTCCTTTGTGGAATTCAGTTATTCAAGTTCTACTAAAGTCACTTTCAAATTCATTTGTCAAATTTAAGCTTTCTTAAAAATACAAAACCAAAAAATAGCTAAAATCATCTAATTAGAAACCCTATTTTATTTTTTCTAAATAATTGATCTCAATATTTTATTTGCATTAGTTTCTAAAGATGGCTCCATTTTGTTCACGTTTTATGGTAATGCTAACATGGCTCCATTTTTGTTTACATGATAGGCCAATGCCACATGGAAATACAAGGTTGGTAACCTACCACACGTGTCCACTCAATACTCTTTGTGTGATTAAGTTGGACACATCAAAGGTGGAAAAAGCACCAAAAGTGTGAAGGGTGGCAAAGACACTAAAGGATTCATATATTGAGATTCATCTATACTATTTTGATTGTGAGGCAAAGCACACTATTTTCATGATCACCAAAGAAATCTAAACTTATTAATATCAAAACTATATTCATGATCACTAACGAGCTTGAGACTTATACCAACCTAGAAAGTTGTTGTTGAGACTTAAGGTTTCATTGGTAGGGTCGATAATTCTTGTAACAAGATTGAAAAAATCTTCCTTCTAATGTCTAAAATGGTGAGCCTATGGAGTTTGTATTTCATTTATAGCTTGACTTGTATGAGAAATATCTATGCTAAGGAAAAATCAATTGGTAGTTACAAATAGCTATGAATCTCTTAAGTTGTACATGTTTCTAGAATGTAATTCTGAAAGTGAATCCCAAAATGTACTATGGGATCCAACACTGGACAATAATATGCATACTAACATGACTGACAAGGTGCACTCTAATGTTGAGCTTAATGATCTTAAGGATAAAATCAAGTCATCTAAAGTGAAGTTCCATGCTAAGGCAAAACAACTCAGAGATCAATTTGATTCTATTTTTTTATAGCATTAAAACTAATTTAAGTTTGATTTTTGATACATTATCATATGTGAACATGTATATAAAGCTTTCATTTCACTCAAGGAAATTTTTATTTTATTTGTATTAAGATTTATTACAGATATTTTTTATAATTGCATTCACACACTAAGATATAATATATTTGACATACATAAATTATTCAATATTTTAAGGTGAATGCTTCAATCCATAAAAATAAATAAAATAAAAAACTCATGAGACTCTTTTAGTGAGAGTTGATGAAGTGCAATGAGAGAGGGAGGTAAAGACAGAGAGGGAAGAAGTCATAGAGAGAGAAAGAAATATGTAAATGGAAATATAGAGATAACGAGTGGAATATAAATTAGTCACAATGGTATGAACAACAATTTTATATATATCTCTCACAGGGCATAGAGTAGACAATGATAGAGTATTCTCTTAAGAGACTCACCAGCGCAAACTCCGAACTTTGATAAGTTCATGATTAGTAATTTAATGACTTCAAATTTGAAAACAACAATAAGTATAACTATAAAATGGCTTATATATATATATATATATAATTATATAATTTCTAAAATTTAAAATTTAAATTATATTAAATTTTAAAAATAATAAAAATAAAATAATTTTAAAACATATATATATTATTTTTATTTATTATTATTATTATTATTATTTTTAATTTAAAAATATTATATCAAAAATTGATTTATTTTTCTAATTTAAAATATTATATAATTTAATAAAATAATAATTTTGATTAAGATAAATAATTTTTTAAAATATTAATATTAAAATTTATAAAATATTATAATGGGATATTTTTCCATTAATTTGTAATGACCATAATTGGTATTAATTATTAATAATTATCTACAAACATATTGATCTATCATTATTAAAATAAAAAAATAATACATAAATTAGATAAATAAAAAAACAATATATGAATTGAGTAATGTTATGATTGATGTAAAAATAATACATAAATTAGATAAATAAAAAAAACAAGGTATGAATTGAGTAATGTTATGATTGATGTTTAGGTAGAAAATAGATTTTATTCTATTGTTTAACAAAATAATTTGAAAAAAGAAAAGAAAAAACTTAAACAAGTAATAGTTTTTTTTGAGAATTTTAAATTTGATCTCATAATAAAATTAGGATCACATTTAAAAAAGTTATTGCAATTTTTTTTTTGTTTTTTTGTAAGCTAAGGCGATACTCTACTTTTCCATTACTGAAAATAAAAGACATTACATATATAGACAGGTCTCAACCCGCCCTTAAGGGAAACCGAGTTTCTTGACCATCTGAAGTTTTTAAAAGCCATCCAAAAAAAGTATATTACCAGTCTATCTACCCACGCTAAATATCCATCTATTCTTACTATAGTCAAACTGTTTTTCTTCTGAGTCATTAACATCTAAGATTCCAAAAAACAAAATAGGAATATATATAAAAACCTCCTAGCAGCAGCTCCATCTTCTACTGATTCATTGTAGCTATCTTTGGTTCTTTCTCGACCTTGACTCCCATTCCTCCCGCTTGAAGCATCTGCAGAATCTCATCCATCTTTCTGTCTTGCATAAGTAGAGTAACCTGGATATTCTTCAATTACCTTTTCATGGTTGGAATTCCTTGGACCAATTCATCCATTTCCATAGCCACCTGCTCCATTGCTTTGGCCAATAACCGCTTCATTCCCCAATAAACATGTAATGATTGTTTATACAGGGACATTCATCCTCTCGTATGCCCCGGATCAGGGATGAACTGCTCCCAATCCTCCATTTCAGGATCTGAAATCTCCTGCATAGCTTCTTCCTCTAAATGCTCAATAATCCTTCTAATATTTGGATTTGTATCATGGTAATATGCTTCTTCTGCTTCCTGTAATTTTTTCCTCATATCTTTCTTACCTCTCTTTCTGCCTCTTACCTCACTAGCTGCTCCCTCCTCAAATTCCGATCTCACATTCCTACTCCCTCGGCCGCCTCGTCCTCCAGTCCCCCCTCTCCCTCTCTGGTTAACGCGCCCTCACGTTCCTCTGCTCCATCCGCGTCTGCCAACCTCCGCTTCGTCGTCGTCTTCCTGACCTATGAAATAGAAAAAAATTGAATATAGGTTTGCCTTGGTCCTAAAATATGCTGGTACATAGCTTCCCACTTTATTGTCAGAGAAGTTTAAATTTCTTAAAATTTAAGTTAATGAACAAAATTCATTATAACAAACAAGGCACTAGAATATGTATTAGCTTAATTTTGAATATATAGCTTATTATTACTCTTCAATTAAGTGATTGAACATTTTATATGAATTTATGTTCGCTTGATTTTTTAGACATTTTAGTCTATACTATTTTTTAAATTATTATTATTATTATTATTAATTTTTTTTTCATATTCAACCAATAAAATATTATTTTATTAACTTATTATTTTATTAAAATCAATATTCAATCAATAAAATATTATTTCTTAACCTATTATTTTATTGAAATCAATTTAAAAACATCTCGCCGAAAGTCTCTTTCAAATCTATGACACATTTTTTTTTTAAACTATAACGGTTATGATTTTATTGGGTCTAAGCCCAAGCTGCTCCAGTTACATTACAATACATATTTCAGATTCCGGGCTGTTGCTGTTCTCAATCAGCATGATGTTCAGGGCATTTGAATTGTGCTTTCAGTGTTTACAATTAGCAGTCCTTTCAGCAGGGAGTTGCCTTTGTTTGCAAGCTGGTTGGCTTCAGCATTTGACTTTCTGAGTATGTGGTAAAATTTACATGTATCAAAATCTAGAAGTACTCTCTTTAGCCTGTCCAGGATTTTATTGAGGCTGGCATTTCTAAATAAGCTTCCCATCTTCAGGCTCTTGATAATTAACTTTGAGTCTCCAAACACTTGAAGTTCTTTAACTCCTTTGTCTCTTGCAATGTGACAAGCTTTTAGCAACCCAAGTATCTCTGCTTGATTGTTAGATTTCTGGTCGAGTCCCCAGCTAAAGCTGTCTTTTGCTATCCCATCAATTGAGTATATGACCCCCCCTGCACCTGCATCACCGGGGTTCCCTTTAGATGCTCCATCAAAGAAAATTGTAGTTAACTTTTGAGACCGCCACCATTGTTGGAATTTGTCATTTTCTTCTCTTATGCGCCAATCCCGATTTGCCTTTTGTGGAGAGAGGAGCTGCCTATGCGGCCTGGGCTCCAGCATGCCAATCCATCTTTTTTCTTCAGGCAAGAGCAATGGATCTTCTTTAACGTACTGTTGTTGAACTGCTTCTAGAAGGAATGATTTAGCTTTTGCTGCAACTTGCATTGGAGTGTGCTTCGTCTCTCTGAAGATCTGCTGATTTCTAGCAAGCCAGAGCTGCCAACACACATACTTTGGGATTGCTGTCCATATTTTTTTCCAGATTGATTTAAGAGGGATGCTCTGAGGATAGATACTGTTCCAAATGGCAAATAGATCTGCAACAGAGGATGGTGAAGGCATAGAAATCTGAAAATTATATAAAATGATACTCCATACCTCTTTTGCAAAATGGCACTCCAGAAAAAGATGCTGGGCTGTTTCTGCATGGCTGCTACATAGAATACATCTGTGAGGTCCAGCTATGTTCCTTTTTTCGAGGTTGTCTCCGGTCAAGACTTTATTATGGGCCAGAGTCCAGAAAAAGAAATTCACCTTTGGAAGGGCTAGAGGGTCCCAGACATTCTTCCAAAAGGCTGGGTTTTGACTGCTATTTTTTGATTCTTGCAAAGCTCTATATCCTGCTGCTGTCATGTACACTCCTGTCTGGCCCCAACCCCATTTGTCGTTCATATATCTGTTGGTGGGCGCTGCTTCCTCCAACAAGTCTTCTAGCATAGTTTGTTGATGTATTAACCTCTCTGGGACTCCATGGAAATCCCACCCTATCCAATCTCCACGTTGATCCCATTTTGACAGTTCAAATATGGTATTAACTCCTGCCTGCTTCAGCCAATCCCTGAGATCAGCTATGTCCTCATTGTCCTTCAGAGGTTCTTTCCCCATAATTCTGTCATTCCACAGATGGGTGCGCTTGCCATTGCCCGGAATCCTATAAACCTGTTTATTGAAAAACTTGCTACTCCTACAGCATAATTTCCACACCTGCGTGCTATTAGCTGTATTTATATTCTGGAGATTACTCAGGTCTTTGTTTGGTCTGTATTTAGAGTTAAGCAATACGCTCACCGGATGGGTAGGTTCATGGATCAGTTTCCATAAATTTTTTCCTCCCATTGCTAAATTAATAAGGGCTGGATCTCTTATTTTCAATCCTCCATCTGCTCTTGTTTTTTGAACAACTTCCCATTTCACCAGGTGCATTTTTTTTTCATTTCCCTTTCCTCCCTGCCACAGGAAGTCTCTAAGCATTTTGGAAATTTGCTCATAGACATTTCTTGGAGCTAAGAGGAAAGCTGCCTGATAGATTGGTAGCGCCGACAACACTGCTTTTATAAGGATAACTTTGCCTCCTTTCATCAGCAGTGGCCTCCCCACGCTGCAATTTTGGCTTTGAATTTCGATATTATTTCTGTCCAGAGCATTCTTTTATTTGCACCTGATATTTTGGGAAGGCCCAGATACTTGAATCTGTCCCAATTTAATTGTCCTTTGAATTCAAGGAGAGAGGTAATGTCAGAGAGCTCCCTCTGTTCAACATTCTAGCTATACACTTTAGTTTTGTTCTCATTAATTAATGCCCCAGAAACTCTGCAATAATTATTCAGGACTGTTTTCATGGCTCTGGCTATTCTTAGGGATGCTCCGCCTAACAGGAGTGTATCGTCGGCGAACAACGCATGGTTCTGGGCTTCAGCTCCTTGGCTGGGCTTGAGACCTGGGATACTGCCTTTTAATTTTTCCGCTGACAATCTGCGACTGAGCGCTTCCGCCATCAAGATGTACAGGGATGGGGAGAGGGGGCACCCCTGTCTTATGCCCTTCTGGCTTTGGAAGAAATTCGTGGGGCGGCCATTGACTAATGGGGCAATCCAGGGTTTGTCTATGCATGCTTTAATAAGATTGACAAATTGTTGCAAAAATCCAAATGAAAGCAGGACTTTGCGGAGGAATGAGCGGTCCACTCTGTCAAAGGCGCTTACCATATTGAGCTTGACCAACATACATTTTTCACCTCGCAGCTTGCTGGAATGGATGATCTCCTGTACCTGAATTACGTTATCTATAATATGCTTGCCTTCAACAAAAGCGCCTTGCGGGGAAGAGATCAGATTTTTCAAGAGCGGCTTGATCCTGCCTGCAATCAATTTTGCCATGATTTTATAAGAGGCGTTGCACAGTGATATCGGCCTGTACCTTGCAAAGGTCTCCGGATTGATTCTTTGGGGATCAGGGCAAGATATGTAGAGTTTGTTCCTCCGCGCACCTTGGCTTTCCTCATGAACTAGCGAATCATCTTGCAGAGATCGGCCTTTATAATGTGCCAGCACGATTTGTAGAAATGGATTGTAAATCCATTAGGCCCGGGTGCCTTGTCTGCGTCCATGGACCAGATGAAATTTACAATTTCCTCTGTGGTTGGCCTGCAGAGGGCTGCGTTCTCTTCAGCGCTGATAAGTGTGGGAATGTTAACTGTGAAGTCATCGACTTCTTCGTTATTGCTGTGATTTTCGTTCCTATAAAGGTTCCTGAAGTAGGTTTCTGCTACTTCTTTGATCTCATTATAATCTTTGCAGGTGATGCCCTCTGGCGATTTGATCTCTGCTATATGGTTCCTGATCAACCTCGCTCTGTATTGACGATGGAAGAAGGATGTATTGCGATCTCCAGCCTTCAGCCACAAGCTCCTGGATTTTAATCGCCAATATTCTTCCTCTCTTCTGAAGGTTTGGTGTACTGTGCGTTGGGCTCTCATTTCCTTCTCCAACAGCTCTGGAGTAATGTCTTTGTTTTCCATCTCTAATTGCAAAGTCTGCAGACCATAAACTGATTCCTTTCTTTGCTCGGTAGGGGTGGATCCAGGTTTCTTAATCCATTTCTTCAACGCAAATTTTGTTGCTTTTAACTTTTGCTCCCAGACATAACTAGGAGATCCCGTGAAAGTATTGTCCCAGGCTGCCTTTACTGTCTCCGTAAAACCTTCCTTCTCGATCCATAAGGGGCTGAATCAGAAAGGAATGGGCCCTAGGTCTTCTTCATCCTTCAGGAGGAGCTGGATGGGTTTATGGTCAGAAGCTAGCTTCGGCAGGATTTTAGTAGTAATAATCTTCTTGTTCATCAATATGGAGCTTTGGACCATAAATCTGTCTAATCGAGCTGAGATGTGGTCCTCTCCTGCTCTATTATTGGACCAGGTGTATAGGCCTCTAATGGGGTTTAGATCCAGCAAGTCCCACCGCTGAAAGAGTTCCTCGACTTCATCTAGCATGGGGTCTCTGTTACTTGCCCCTCCCCTCTTTTCTTTTGCTTTCATAACTATGTTAAGGTCCCCTGCTATAATAATGTTGCATGGGGAAGTCTGCTCTAGAAATGCTGAGAGGGAGTTCCAACACTCTCTCTTTTCATTATAGGAAACAGGAACATAAAGATTGAAAAGGTTAATAGACAACTTACTTGTTTTGTGGGTCAGTTCATTTTAGATCTAGTGCTGAGTTTCCTTGTGGTTGTTCAGCTGAAGGAGGTTGTCGTTCCAGAGCGTTGCCAGCCCTCCAGAGGTACCCCTTGAGCTGACCGCTTTACCTGCTCTTTTATTCCACTTAGTGCTGCTAATCTCTAGAAGGGAATGTCCTTCTATTTTGGTCTCTTGGAGCATGAGGATATCTGAGGGCTCCGCTTTCATCAGATCCTTGACTGCTTCTATTTTGGAGGGGTTCCCCAGTCCTCTGCAATTCCAAGAGACTAGGTTCATTATTTACTTGAGGGGGTGTTGAGCCCTCCCTTGGAGGGCCTTGGTCTGGTATTTCGCCCAATAGACATTTCTATTGTAGCTTGGCTTCCTTGAGTTTTAAGTCTTTCTACCTCCTCCTACCTTTTTTCTTTACGGGATTTCCTTCTTGCTTTTTTCGGCTGGCGCTCATAGGTTTCGTCTTCTGAGGAGCCAGAGCTTTCGACTGGTTTTTTCCTTGCTATCTTTGCATATGAGGGGTTGGATGGGCTTCCCTGATTGGCCTGACTTTGGATTGCTTCACCTGCTTCCTTGTTTGGTGGAGGAATATCCACCTGTTCTTCATTCTCTTGGGCTGGGGTATCTTGAGAGCTTTGAGCCTTCTCTGCTCCTGTTGGGTTTATTTCTGTTTCCTGGTTTGCTTTGCTACTGCTAGGGTCTCCTTCCTTGGTGCCTTTGCCGATGCCTTTTTTTTTATGTTTTCTTCTGGGCCAGACTCCATTGTTCCCCTTTCTGTTTATCAGCTTGCTCCTCTGCTCTCTTCTTGCAATTCTTTGCAAAGTGGCCATGACTATGGCAATGTCTGCATTTAAAAGGTAACTGTTCATAGTCCAGCTCCTGGACATGCGTCCACCCAGCTACAGTAAGTTTGATGGCTTCCGGTAGCCCCTCCTCTAAATCCACTTCAACGCAGATACGGGCACATGAATACTGGTCTTTTCTCGCTGCCTGATCTATATATTTTCCCAGGGCGTTACCTATGATCTGAAGGGATTTTTGGTTCCAGCAGTGCAGAGGCAAATGAGGGAGTCTGACCCAGACCGGAACAACTGATGGAATGTCCTGGGTGGGATCGAAGTCCGGGGACCATTTGTTCAAATAAAGGCCCTGAGGCCCCATGAAATACGGTCCGTTTCTAAAGATCAGGCCTTTGTCATCAGGGTTTTCAAAAACAAACACAAAGAATCCCTTACCTACGAAATAGCTTTTCACTTCTTCTTTGATCAGAGGCTTCCAGTTCCTTTGAATCCAATCCTCCACTGACTTAGGAGATGGCCAGAGGCCTGTGAACTGGCCTATCAGGCCTCTCTCTGCAAGATTCAACGCGGCTTTACAGGTTTCTTCTTCAGGTAACGCCACAGATGGGATCGAGTCCAGCTTTTTGACGAATTTCTGCTGAGAAACCGAAGGAGGGCGCTTTGGGCCTGAAGCGATCATAGCTCGAAACACAATCACCTCCGGAGGAGTTGAAGGGGGATCGGGGTCCCCAATGCCCGCCATTGGGGCGGTAGAGCGAAGCTCGATCAGCAGGACGTAGGGCGCCGAGAGGAGAGACAGCCTGCAGCAGGCAGGGAGCAAGCGCGCACAGAGGAATTTTCCTTTATAAATCTATGACACATTTTGATTATCATGCAGAAAAGGAAAATTATTCAAATGAATTAAAACAATAAAGGAATAAACTCACTTGGAAGATGGGACATTTTCAACCACGAATGCTCCTTATGCTCTAAGAATGTGTAGAGCTCCAAAGCACATAATAAATGTGAAATAAGCTTTAGACTGGACCCTTTATGTAGGGAGAGCATACATGAAATTAGGGTTAAGGTTTATGAGTGAGCTTAGTGCATGTTGGAAAACTAGGAGTCAAGAGTGAATTGACTACCACTTAGAGGTGTGACAGTACTGACTTGAAGAAGTACACTCTCACTATCAACAAGGAGTGTGCACTCACTATCGACAAAGTATGCCCTTACACTGACACGAGGAACTGCACAGTCACTGTCAGTAGGACTTGTGCAATCACTGTTGGCAAGGACTGTGTAGTGATTGTGAGTAAGGATTGTGCAATGGCTATTAGCAAGGGTTGCACAGTAAATATGAGCAAAGATTGCACAATGACTGTGAGCAAGGGTTGCGCAACACATAACTATGAATTGCACTTAACCTGTCTTGAAAGTGTGTTTGTGAAGACATCTAGAGTTGGGCATGTGAAAGCAAGTAGTTGTGACACTTAGAATTCCTAAAGGAAGACTTGAACACTTAAAAAACATGACTGGGCATGACATTAATGGCTCAAAATGAAATATGATATGATCATAAGGAGGCACCAAAATTTAAAGTTAGGCAAAAATTTTGGAGGGGTCTGTAGCATCTACAACATGTAGTAATCATTTGTATTCAAGAAAGGTATTCACGGCATGTTTCTACTTTAAAAATAATTTTTAATGTTCTCATTAGGAATTCTAAGAAGTATGGTAAAAAAATTTAATCATTGGACAATGTGTATTAAAGAGATGGGTAAAACACTAGATTTTTTGTATAAAAAATTTATGAGTTAATTAAGATAAAGAGGAGAGATACTTGACACCTTGTGAAAGGATACTTAGCCTTTGTTTGATATCACTGCATACTCATGCACAACTTTGTCTCAAGTTCAAGAGGAATACTACAAGGTCTAGTTCCAAAATTCTCTGTTATATTGGGATATAGTCGGTGGACATGTAGAGACTTCATTTCCAAAGGAAGTCATCATTCCACCACTTAGTTGAAAAGACCAAACCTGAAATAAACAAATTTCATTTACTAAATATGTGCAATATTCAATCACCGAATATTGGATGTAATAAGGACATTGGGTAAAAATACATAGAGGAAAAGTAAATATATAAGTAATGAGTGAGAGGTAAATTGATGATACAATGCCATTTAGGAGTGTATTTAGAGCATTGACACAATGGATGAGGGGTCATGTCCCTTGGTAGGTCATGTCCTTTAGATATGATGTGTCCTTTCATTTATTGCTAATTATCATTTACCATCGTTAGTATTAATTATTGAAGTTCATATATTTTATATTTATATTCATTACAAATCCTTGCACCATATAATCAAAGCTCAAGACTTATCCCTTTATATAATCTTATACGAATTTTCAAAAACCAAACCTTGAACCTTGTGTAGAGATTTCCTAGCCATATAAGTGGTATGTGCATATGTATGAGGTACTCA
The DNA here is from genome assembly GCA_031772625.1 of Pinus tabuliformis. NCBI lineage: Eukaryota > Viridiplantae > Streptophyta > Pinopsida > Pinales > Pinaceae > Pinus > Pinus tabuliformis. Next base: position 57,388,004 of record CM062814.1, on the reverse strand, counting down.
TGCAATCAAAAGAATCACATTTTGCATATTTTGTTAACAATCAACCACATATTGCACCTTTTATTCAATAGGAACCATATTCCCACCTTATGTACAATGAGTGCTAGAAGCTTCACCATCAACATCTCAACTATGTCAGCACCTTGATCAATATGATTGAAACAATTCATTCATCTAAAGAAATTCCTTGTATGGTAGCAACTATATTGATAAATATTTCAAGAAAAGGTATATAAGCTAAAATCTTCGGCGAGTGATAAGTACTTGGGTTTCTTGTGGTTGACTTGGTGATTGTATCATGACAACATTTGAATATTCTTTTCAGGACTTCATATCAATGTTCCTTACACTATACCATAGCATAACCATCAATGTTCCCTATAATTGGTTGTTCACTATAAAATTATAAATATATTTTCATGATAGCATTTTCTAACATGTTTGGCACATTTGATGGGAAGACCTTGTCCATGAGATGTCTGATGAGGAAACTTTTGATTATATGGTTTTGGTTGTTCCTTATTTAGCATTTGGGATGCTTAATGGGAATACCATCACAATGCATGGAGAACTTATGAGGTTTATTGACCATGATGATATTATGGTCATGAACCTCACTACCATGTACTATGTTTTGCACATTTCTATATCGTTAGCGTGATTATTGTTCCTCTTAGTAACATAGAGGAATTATGAATTCCCATTATGATCATTTGGATTTCATTCAGTGCTTTCCAAAAAGGATAGTGTGAAGGTGTTTTGTAAGCTATTCTCTGTTAGGGGTTCTCCATCGATAGCTTGGTTGTACCTCATCTTGTTTTGGTTAACTATTTTTATACCTGCCCATGTAAACTTTAAGGGGGATGTTGGGATGTAATTTTTAATTGGTCCTATATGCCATGTTTGTGGAGGGATGTCAAAAGTTTGTAAATACATTTTGGACTGTAATGTGGTAGGCTTTTTAATTTCAATAATTGAGGGTTTAGGTGCAACTTTAGAAGTTTGGAATGCATTAGGAAAAAGTTTACAATATTTTTTCAACACTAAAAAAATCAAATTTTATTAAATAGGAGTAATTTCCACCCTTTCCTCCAATTTTTAGCCATTGCACAATTTCCAAGGCACATTACAAGTTCATTATAGATCCACTGTTGAAAAGATATGTCAGGGGCCTCGAAGTGTCCTAAGGATACAAAGGGGAGGGGATCAAAATAGTGTCTGGGTAGTATATCATTGGGACATGCATTAGATAAAGAGTTATTTCCCCTCCCACCCCAACCCATAGTTTCTAAAAATAGCTATCTCACCTCCCCACCTCCCCCCCTCCCCCACCTCATACCATCCAATGATATAAGAAGTGTGAATGCAGTCGAACATCAAAGAAGCATAACAAGCCATTATGAAGATGAAGTGGCAGACAACTAAACTAGAAGCAGTCCAATCGGCATAGGTGGTAGAATATTGTTGGTCCATGTATCATATGCATGAGAATGATGTCAAAATAAATTAAATCAATGGTAACTAAGTCTTAATTTTGAAAATAAAATATGTTTGTCCAATCAAATGTTGCCATGTATCTAAAAATGGTTGGAATAACCATAAAAGGACAAAATAACCTTGCTTTGTCTCATTCTATGCAAGAAAATTAGGTGATTTATCTCCAGAGCCATCCAACAATTACATAGTAAATAGTAACATACCAATGAGTAAAATTTAAATTATTTATTCTATTTATTTCAAGCAAGGATGAAGACTAAACCCTAGTTCTCAGACTCTTCCTGACATATTAATATTGAAGACATCCCAACAATCAACTGAGAAGAAGATACACATGAAACCTATTGTGAATTTGACTTGTACAAGCTCAAGGAGTGGGTCTTTAAGCAATTCTAAGACTAACATGATATCTCCTTAGTTTGCGAATCCTATTTAGCCAAATTCAATATTCCTCAACCCTATCCTTACCCTAAATTCGTTTCCTATTGTGATGAATATTACTCACCCAACAAGCAAACCATTGTGTCCAGAAATGGAGTTTTCCAATTCACTATTCACTCCTCATCCATTCAAGAAATGTTAAATATTTTAATGCCTAACAAAAGAAAAAATTTAAATCAGGGATTTCTTGAGTCAAAGTTACAACAAAATGACTTCTAAGGAAAAGACAATTATTCTTGAGTCTTTCATACCCTTGAATTCCCTATTACTAGAAACTATCCCTTCATATATTTCTAATATATTTCCTAAAATGTCTAAATAGATCATATCTGTGGTTTGTTATCTTCTAGGATATGATGATGCCCAGGTAGTTGATGATATTCCATTAGGGTTTTTAACTTCCGTTTCACCCACTATGAAGTCATTTTTTAGATTTCATTTTAGTCAATATTTGGAAGATGTCATTAATGTTCAATCATCCCATTATGGTACGACTAAGTCTTTTAGGTAATAGTCTTTCCTTGTGTATCTCTTTCTTTATTTCCAAGTTCACAAGTTTTCAAGCCTACATCTACAAAATCAAGATCAAAATGGAAATGTCATCTTTGTTATTCATTGGACACCAATTGTTAGAAAGCATCCCCAAAATATGCATTTTCCTAAGTTTGTGAAACAATTTTTATCAGTTATATGTAATATATTATTTAATTATTTATCTCCATAAATATTTCCAAAAATCAGGAAGATTGTGCAACTCAACCCTAATACTAAAGTGGGAGATTGGTATATGTTCAAAGTTTTTACAAAAATTCAGGTAAATGGTTGTGAATTGCCTTCTTATAGATAACTTCTATTTTCTCTATCAATGTCGATATTTTCCCTAGAATTTATCTAGTAGAGCATTAACTCTAATCAAATTCACATTCTATTAAAGAAACTCCAAATCATCTTTAAATTAAAGAAAGAAGTGGGACCTTTCTTGATTAATACCATAACAACATTGTAAGAAGTTAAGGAAATGCTAAAACAAATGAAATTCCCTCAAGGAGAAGTGTGGCCATATAGTCCCCATAGGATTATAGTAGAAATAAAAGTTAAATAGGGATTTTATTTACACCTTAGAAGCACATGGATAAACCATATAGAGAATTATTTTCTAATGGTGATGTTTGGGAACAAGATCCAATTTAGATTGTACAAGCTCATACTTCACAACCTCTTATTTTGAGCACTCCTCAGCCTAAAGAGAAATATATACAAAGAGGATTCTCAAAGATAGAGGATGAAGAGAAACAATTGCAAATGAAACCTAGAATTGAAGAAGAATAAGTTATAGTGTCAACTCATAGTAAAAAAGAAGTTGCATCGAGTGAGCCTACATTCAATAAAGAACCCTTTCCAATAACCTTTGTAGTTCCATAGACTTCATCTCCAAGCATGTCACCTTTAGCTATAGTGAAGAAAAATAACTTGTATTCACAGTTCATGGAGATTTGAAATAAGAATCTTAAAATGAAGTAAGATTCTTATTTAGAGTTGTAAAACATGGTTCAGGGTCATCTCAGACTAGGTTATTGTCTACCCTAGATTATAAAAAGGGATAATCGAATATGGCTATTTTAGAAGCTAAAGCTCTGATAGTTAAGAATGTAGAAAATTACAAGGCGACCAAATTCCCCAAACATCTAAAAAAAATGCATTTCATATATCAAAAGGATTTATACAAGCAAATAGGATCATAACATATACGACTTTAAATGCATAAAAACTAGAAAATATGATGACAAAAGTTACCAATGAGTTGAAACAAGAAAATATTGTTATCATGACCAAGCAGATGCAAATCGATGATTTGGAGTAATGCCTTATTACATTGGGTCCAAATCCAAAAGGTTAATTTTCAATTTGGGCCTTAAATAAATAATATAGATGGTCAAGAGTTAAGAACAAAATTAAAAATGTCAACCATAGAACATGTCCAAATACATGAAATGGAAGGTGCACAGAAAGAGAAGGAGAACTTATTGCCTCTGATAATTGAGCAGAACAAACAAAATGAAAATTATGATCAATAAATTGAACTCCTGACGAAAGAAAGAACTAAGCATGTATGCTGATCATTTTCCTAAGCACCAACAACACCAGCTGATCCATATGAGAAGTTGGTTGAGAAAATGTCAGCTTTAAGTATAAATAATATTGAGATTGAAAATCTTAAGAAAATAATCATAGTTAAAAATAAAAATATTAATAATCTCACAAAGGAGGTGTCTGATAGAAATGCAACAAAAAGAGCCAAAAAAGATACGCGTAGGAAGAAGAAGGCTAGAAAACAGCCCAAAGGATGGCAATTCATTCCACCAGAACTTGAAGACGACCCTGTTAAGGAAGAAGTATCAGAAAAGGAACACCACACTCCCCAAGAGAACAATCAGATTTACAAGCAGCCAGAATCTGTGGAATCTGATCCACATGATCAGATGGACTCTTTGCCGGAGAAGATAACAGAGACAATGGATACTAGTGGAGCCAAAAGACTCCATTCTTCAGACCACTCCGATTTACACAAGGATAACCCCCGCCCAGAGGAGGACACCTCTCTAGTTCTATTTTCATCCTTGCCGACTCAAGGGGAGTGGCGAAAGGTTGAGAAGAAAAAAGGGAGAAAATCATAATTTTCTCCCCAATTGTACATTATTTTTCCGGTTTTTTCTTTTTCTGATTTTTTTCTTTGAACAACTACTTTGACCTGCTTATGGATATGCGCTTCTGCATCTACAAAATGTAATTTTGTTATTTCTAATAAAATTACGAGTTTTCCTAGGGGAAAAAAGATAGAAATGCAACAATTCAATACAAATCAATATCCAAAATCAAGATTATAGAGGGAATTGGATACTGAAGGATCAAATAGTGTGAATGAAAGCTTTGATTGAAGTAAGGAAAATCCTTTGTGATGAAATAGTTACAAATATTTCAGAAAAGTGGGGATTAATTAGGATTATTGTAGATGAAGCAAATTTAATCTATAACACGCAACGTGCCATTGAAAAGATTCAGTTGGAATTAGGTGACAAGGCCTAAAATCGCCTTAGAATAGTAAAATTACTTAACTCTAGGAATGCAGACAGATAAGGGCTTTGGATATTATCACAAAAATTATGTGATAATGGAGTTGAATAAGGTTTCAACTAAAAGAAAATTTGTTCAACAAGCTCATTATAACTACTACAATTTAAGGAAAAAGGAGGTGGAAAATTCCAATATAAGGTTCAATGTTATGAGAGAAATGAGTTTGCCTTCTTGTTGGGATTGGAATAAAAATTTAATGTCTCTATATGCATGTAGAGAATCTATGTTAAGGAAAAAGGAAAATACAAACCAATTATTAGATATAACAAGAATATTAAAGTGGCCAATTGTAGTAGATAAAATACTGAATGAATTTTACATCCACTATCTGGTCAAAATGCTTTTCCCAACTACTCCAACCTATAAAAAATAAGCAGATTTCAATATATCGTACACAAATATTTTATCATATAGCTATCCAATTGGAACAAATTAGGAGTTTCCTAAATTTGTTCCATAGATCTTTAAGATTCCAACAACAAAATTTAGCTGAAGAATGGAATGTGTAGACAAAGACTATTTGAGACTTGTGCACTGTTTTCTATTTTTTAATAGTTAGTTCCTAAAAAGTTGCATTCACAACAAATATATGTTGTGATGATTTTACATAAAAACTAAGGAAGAATTGAAGAAAAGTGTTTGGATTTTGTAAGATAAATTGTAATTTTGGATCTGTGGATAATAATATTAAAAGTTTTTAATCAAAATATTTTCCTTTAAGTGATTGGTTGTGTGTACTCTTGTGTTATAGTATTTCTCTTGTAATTGATGCATCTTTATTTTATCTATGCAATTATTTGAAGTTAAATGAGACATCCTTATCCTTTCAGTGATTGATTGTGTGTACTCTTGTGTTATAGTATTTCTCTTGTAATTGATGCATCTTTATTTTATCTATGCAATTATTTGAAGTTAAATGAGACATCCTTATCCTTTCAGTGATTGATTGTGTGTACTATAGTGTTACAATATTTCTCTTGTAATTGATGCATCTTTATTTTATCTATGCAATTATTTGAAGTTATATGAGACATCCTTAGAGGCTAAATTGAGGATCAATTTCCCTTATATTTGGAAATGCTAAGTTTTACACATAGATTTATGGTTGAATCCATTTTTTTTTCATACATTTTGTTGACTAGTTAGATTGTTCTCCAATATTTCATGTAGTTAAACTTTTTCTCATTATTGAACCATTGAAATATTATTCCTGTGTTTTATTCAGTGATAGAAGTTGAAGTATTTGTTGAATCTTTTAAAATCTATTACAATCATTTCTTAATTCTTCTATTACTAGAATCATTCATATTTTAGTTGTTCGCCTTAGTCGAGAAGCAACTTGTTTATTAGATATCTAAAATATGTTGTCTTACAGTGCATTATACAAGAGCTAATTTGAATTGGAACCTTTCTTAAGAACATTTTTTTGGTGCATTGGAATATTTTTCTAGCCGAGAACTATCTCAAAGATTCAACATCAAATTAGTGTCGTTGGGGAATGAAGAATCAAAAGACATTTTCCCCTAGAACAATGACTATACCTTTACTTGGTGAACAAGGAATAGGTTGGCTAAATTTTTGTCACCTAGTGAACTTTACTTTATGAATCCTGGCATCTTGAAGGAAATTTATAAGGAATAACCTTGGTACAAAGGAGATCTTGAATTTTTTTAATCTAGAGAAATTAATAAAGAAAAAAAATATAAGAGAGAGACAGGAAGCTACATCTTCAATTGCTTCTCAATAATTTTCTTATTTTCCTCAATATTCTAAATAGAAATCTGAAAATCAATTTCCTAAGTTGACTCTTAGAAATCTTTCCCTCTTTGAAAAAGGAGTCTCCCTACAAATTTATTTCCTCATTGAGAAACTTGAAGTTTGTGAAGAACCATCTTCTACTTTCGTTGAAGAAAAGCCACTTGAAGTAAATCCCAAATAATTCTTTTCACTTTTCTCCCATTATATTCCTCTTCCTTCTCCAATGTAAGAGAAAGAAATACAATTATATATGTAGATTTTTTTTTTTTAAATAACAAGCTTTTCAGTATCACTATCCACAACAACAAAATTTCCAACAAAAAATGGATAGAGTAGACAATCTAGTAGCTACTAGGAATTCCCCTTTGTGGTTACTTGAAAATATGCATAATTTTGCATAGGGGTATCTAATTTTTTTTCCTAAATTTGATTGTGAAGGTGAGATCACTACAAAAGAATACATAGCTACATTCTTGAATTTTGCAAATAATATGAATATGGAGGCAAATGATGCATATACTCTATTTGTGAAATATCTTGAAGGAGAAATGAGAAAATTGTTTTGGAAATTATCAACTGATTCCATCCCTTCATTGCATGATCTAATAGACACATTTCCTGACAAAAAAGATCACTTATATCACCTTACAAAGTTTAGTTATTTCAAAACAAAGGTTGGCGAATCTTGTCTTGAATTTACTAAAAGATTCAATACGTTGTATAATAAAATTCCTCTTAATATCAAGTCTTTATTTTGCAACCGCTTTTGATTCAAAATTTTTATTAATTCTTAGAGAAGGGAATCCATAATGTTGTCAGACATGCAAAATGATGCAATTGAGGTTGAAGTTATTATGGAAGCCTAAAAAAAAACTAAATGAAGGTAGATCCATGAGAGCAAAAAAGAGAAAAGGAGGAATTAGGTCCTTCAGGAGTAGTCAAAGATGAAGATGACCAAAAGATATAAAATGATAGAAATATTTATAATGAAATAACCAGAATGGAGCTAGAAAATATAAACCCTCTCAAGCAGGGTCAATAACTTGTGAATAGAAATCAAATTAGTTTTAAAGGCCTTTGAATTCAAATATTTTGCAAAGGGATAAACCTATCTAGAGTCCATTAGTCATTAATGAGAAGGTTGAAGATGATCCTAAATAGTTAGCAGAAGAGATAGATTTCCTTGAAGGTTGGCCTCCTCAAATGCTTGATACACAAGAAGAATTTAATTAGCTATCCCTTTCAAAACATGAAGATGAAATGTTTGAAGGTATGGATCCTAGTTTCCTCCCACAATATAAAGTGTTTTCTATTTTTTTAGGTAGAGCTTCATAAAAAGTATGACTTAGAGCCTAGAGTTACCCAGTAAAGCATATTAATAAAAATAAAAACATTAGAATTGACAAATCTAAAGAGAAGGGTCGAGAACATTCTTCTTCAAAAGTTCCTACCAATAGCTTAGAGATAGTGAAGAACAAAAGAAAGTAGAGAAGGTTTCAACTTAATTTATGTTGAGAAGTTAGAGAAGGTTAAAATTCTTGTCGAGTTAATTCAATTGACCAATAATCCTATTATTAGAAACAAATGGCCAAAGTAATTCAATCTTCAAATATTGTTGTTCATCAGGATACTTTGAATTCACAAGATGAAAATCCTTTTGTTTTTGTTTGGTCCATATGTAGTGGAAATAAATAAACGTGTTGCTCCTTTTTATGTCACTTTAAAAATTCATGATTTTCTTTTCATAATTATATGTTGTACTCACGAACATCCCATAGTTTGATGCATAAAGCTATAATGGAAAAATTGGAGCTATAAATTACTAAACCATATCATGATCTATAATATTTTGATTCAAGGAAGGTTAAGTGGATTGGCATAATCGAATATTTTTTATGTGTTTTTAGCACAGATCATTCAAAGAGTATGGTTATGGAGGTGGTAGCAGAAAATATTTGTTAGGTCCCTATAATACTAGTGTAGCCTCCTTATTGTTGGTGTAGTCCCCTACTGTTATTGTTGTACCCATGTATCCCCCATATTATTATTATTGTGCCCTATAGAAGCTCACTATTATTGTTGTTCCCTTACATTATTATTGTTATGTAGACTCTGATTATATTGTGACCCTTTAGATTCCTATATATACCAAGGAGGCCTAATTATTTGTATCATCAAATAATTGTTCATTTATGTAATGTAAAGTAGGTTCCCCCCTCGAATAGGATAATTTTTAAGTAGTTGATCTATATTTTCTTCTATTTTATGAGCTGGTTACATGACATTTGGTATCTTAGCTTTGGGTTCTAGGGTTTCGCTTCTTCAAACTGGTCATCTTGGGATTTTCATTATAAATTTTTTTATACAAGGCTTTAGAAGATGAAATTGAAATCATGTGAATTTTAAATATTGGTGAACTTTGTGCATTAATTTCAAATTTTGGTTCGCTATATTTTCGAAGATATGATCAGAGGAAGTTAGGGATTTTGCAGGCTTCAGAATTCCATCTCAAACAACTGACATAGGGAAAATTGTCATAACTTTTTCTCCGAGCATTAGATTTGAATTTTGTAAAACATGACTAAAATTGCATGAAATTTAGTTTTTCTTGTATCATTTTTAGGGCCGAAGGTTGAAACAATGACACGTGGAACTTCGTACAAGTTCAATCTACTGAACTAGTCTATAATCAAGCCATTGTGGGAGATTGGGCATAACTTTTTATTGAAGAATCCAATCTTGGTCATGCTTGTGGAATTGGAAATAAGACTTAGAGGATACCACAGGACAAAATTTCAGATCTTGGAGATCCGAAAGTATAGAGATACAACAATTTCAATATTGAGCTCCCAAAAAAAAGCAAGAAAAAGGTGTGTGTTTTTAAAAAAAATTGCATACCTTTTATTTGAAAAATAAGTTTGAAGTGATTCAAAAGGCATAGTGAAGCATAGATATCATTGTTTTATTTTGAAATGCCTCGAAACAAAAAAATGGATACACCTATTAAGCAACCAAAAATATCTACTATGACGTATGAAGAAGAGGAAGAAATGCAACATGATATATCAAAATTATGAGACCAAGTGCAACAAATTTCGCTCTCGCAAAGAGTAACCAAAAATGAATTGGAAGTAATGATGAATGTTAATATGGATGGTTTAGAAGTAAAAATAAAAGGGGATATTGAAGGTTTTAAGGATGGTTTAAAAGGAGATATGGGATTTTTTAAAGTAGACATGGATGTGATGAATGTCAAATTGGAAGGGTTTACAAAGTTGCTACAAGAAATGCTTCCCAATGGTGACAAGGTAATACATGAAAATCATGATGAGGAAAAAAGGAATATGAATTATGATTTTAGAGAATTCAATGTTGGGTTTAAGATACACCACATTCCAAAGATTGATATGAGGAAGCTTGATGGCAAGGATTCGGTAACATGGATACTACAGATGGAGCAATATTTTGATTTCCATGATGTGAAACACACAAAAAAGGTATGCATTGCATATTTATATTTATAACCCAATCAGTTTCTATGGTATTGATGCTTTTATTCTCGTAAACCAATTTTCACTTGGGCAATTTTTATGGAGGAAATGATAGCACATTATGGGGATACAAAGAGAAACACCTTCTCAAACAAAAGGGTTCAATGGTGGAACACATTGAGGACTTCCAAAAATTGAATATCGGGGTAATTGATATTCCATAGGATCATTGGATTGATGTCTTCATTGGGAATTTAAAGGATAACATCCAACATGAGGTTCGCCTTTGGGAACATCATTCATTAGAGAAGGCATTCAAGGTGGCAGACAAGTTGAAAGAAAAATTATGGCAACAAGGAAGTCTACCATTCACAACTATAAATATGGAATTATTACTGCTCTTGGCCTTCTACAAACTACAAGGTTGACACCACAAAAATTGGAGGAAAAAAGAGCAAAAGGGCTTTGTTATAGCTGTGATAACAAATGCACTAAAAGTCCTAAGTGTGTTGAGAATAAATTATTTTACATAGATTGTGAAGAGGAGGAAGAAAATGAAAAAGAAAGATCAAAATAGGAGGATATACACCAGGAAACAACCACAGAGAAAGAAGAAATGAATTTGACCATATCTTGTAATGCGTTGGCAAAAATTACTACTCCTCAAACTCTCAAGATAGAAGGATATATAAAGAATAAAAAGGTAATAGTGTTGATTGATTCATGTAATACCTATGATTTTATCCATTGTAAGATATCCAAGGAATTGAATTGCTTTCTATATCCAGAGTATCGAGTGATGGTTGCAAATGGAGGAACTATATATTGATCTAGGAAGTGCCATAACATCAAGCTAACTATGGGGGAATATGTATTGAATAGTCCAATGCTTTCCATTCCAATGGGTGGTGTTGATGTTGTACTAGAGTCCAACGGTTACAATATTTGGGAACGATAGATTTTATTTTTCAAGAACTTTTCTTGAAACCTTTTTGGGAAGGAAAGGAAGTTGAATTAAGGGGTATCATAGGGAAACCAGGGAAGATAATTAGCTCTAATGGCATGAAAAAGCTTCTAAAGAAATAATAATAGGGCGTAATTGCACTCACTATAGGTTCAAAAATCGAAATCATTTATCTCTCCAGATCTCCAAAAAGTCTTGGACAATCATTCCAAGGTGTTTGAGACGCCCAAAGGCCTCCCACATATTCATGATCATGATCATTCTATTCACTTGATTCTAGGAAGTTTTCCTCCAAACATAAGATGTTATAGATATCCCTATGCCAAAAAGAGCTAAATTGAACGTATGGTTGTAGAAATTCTAGAGGTCAGTATAATTCAACCTAGTCAAAGTTCTTTCTCTGCTCCAATAGTATTGGTGCACAAGAAGGATGGATCATGGCATATGTGTCCAGATTATAGGGAGCTCAAAAAGCTCACTATTAAAGATAAATTTCCCATTCCTTTCATTGATGAATTGTTGGATGGATTACATGGAGCAATTTTCTTCACCAAGTTGGATCTTCGTTCAGGATATCATCAACTTAGAATGAAGGCTGAAGACATTCTGAAAACAACATTCAGAACTCATGAAGGTAATTATGAATTTTTGGTCATGCATTTTGGACTTACTAATGTACCTTCCACAGTTCAAGGTTTGATGAATTCCATTTTCAAACCCTTCCTTAGAAAATTTTTGTTACTATTTTTTGATGATATACTTATCTACAACAAGTGTTGGAAGGATCATGTTCAACACATTGATAGGGTGCTCAAAGTATTGGAGGAGAAGCAATTGTATGCAAAAACCTCCAAATGTTTCTTTGGAGTACAGGAGGTGGAATAGTTGGGTCATATTGTATCTCATGAGGGTGTTTTTATTTTTCCAAGGAAAAAACAAACTTTTTATCATGTGTTGGGAGTGGGATCCCCCCAAGACAAGTTTTGGGGCTTAAAGCCCAAGTTTTGACTAAGTCTGATGTAAAGACTCCACGATTTGTGGGCGCGGAGAGCGAAGATGGTAAATGAGTTAGAGGGTTGTCCGCCCTCATTTTTGTAAATGTAATGTCAGTTTGAGAGATCTACCCTTGATCCGCGAACCATGGGATTGTATAAATAGAGTGAGGCTCTAAGTGTAAAGAGAGGATCATAGAGGAATCAATCAATGAAAGATCAAATAAGGAAGAATTGAGTCTAAGTGTAGAGTCGTGTCTTTGGGTCATAGAGTAGGGTCCATAGCTAAGTGCGCGGACAAAGCCTTCTCCTACTCTATGACCCAAAGACACGACTCTACACTTAGACTCAATGCTTCCTTATTAGATATTTCATTGATTGATTCCTCTACGATCCTCTCTTTACACTTAGAGCCTTGCTCTATTTATACAATCTCATGGTCCGTGGACCATGGGTAGATCTCTCAAACTGACATTACATTTACAAAAATGAGGGTTGACAACCTTCCAACTCATTTACCATCTTCACGCTCCACGCCCACAAATTGTAGAGTCTTTACATCAGACTTAGTCAAAACTTGGGCTTTAAGCCCCAAAACTTGTCTTGGGGGGATCCCACGCCCAACATTATGATTTATAAAAAGTTACATAGTATATGCAATTAAGCATTTAGTTAAATGTATGATTTGATCTAATCATAGAGTTGTTCTGAAATGGTGATTGAGTATCTTCCAACTCTACCATCTCACTTTGACTGGAGAAAAATCACTGATCCTTTTATCCCGGGCCTCCTCGGTGAGGAAAACAACCCAAACGAGATAATGGATCAGCTGTCAGTGACAATTTACCAAAAAAACCAAAACCAACTAAACATATATCAGATGTTTATCAGAGTCTCAAGAAATATGTTCTGAGCCATTCCCAGGCCTCCTCATTGAGGAACATAGCTTGAAAAAGAATGTGTTCAGCTATAAGTAAAAAGTATTATACTGGTTCATTGAAAATGTTAACTATATTCCGATAAAGTAAAGGTAAACAAACAGTTCTGCTATGTACGAGACTGAAACTGAAAGACTAAATAACTGTCATAAACTGGAAGCCTATGCAAAAACCAGAGTGATATGTCAACATTATGCATATGGTGCTTGATCCGACACACGGATCTCATCCCAATCTGCTTCCTCTATCCTCCAACTGTCCATATCTTGTTGTAGACCTGCTTTAGAAAGCTGGTCTGTTGTGTTATTACGTTCCCTGTATATATGGCATAAAGAAAAATCATTAAAAAATAACTTTAAATGTTTTGCTTCTTCTAACAATGGGTATAAAATGTAATTCTGGCATCTGCTCACACTGTTGAACCATTTAATGATATTCATCGAATCCCCGAAGATCTGAACCAATGGTATGCCCAGGTGGGTAAGCCAACATAGGAGGAGTTTTAAGGCGGATAGTTCTGCGAAATTATTGGTTCCAATCCCCAATCCCACCGAGGCTTTGAGGCTTCTGTGCTCATTTAGGTGTATCACCAATCCAACCCCACATTTGTTGTTTTGATTGGATGCCCCATCAAAATAGGCCCATGGGATTCCTTCCTTTATTTTCTCCTCTCTAACAAGGCGAGTGCATGCTTCCCGAATTGGCTCTGGGATGCTTGAGTAGATTGCTGTGCATCCTACCGCAGTATTTCTAGCCGAGGGGTTTTTGTTCTTTAAAAATACTGTTGTTCCGAGCTAACCAGACACCCCAGGCAATGATTAGAGGTAGATTCCTCAAATTTCCTTCCGGGTAATTCTTCCACCAATTATTCCATACTTCTGCTAGTGACCCCCCTTCCCAGGACACCCTCTTCTGGATCAGTCTCCCTACTTCCTTCCATACATCCTTTGTGTATGAGCATTCTAAAAAGAGATGTTGGATTGTTTCTACATCATTTTTGCATAAGGCGCATCTCCCTGGCCCCGACTTGTATCTCCTCTGTAATGTATCCCAAGTTGGCACCTTTTTTCGGAGAATGCACCAAAAGAACATCTGGGCTTTGGCTGGGCATTGTAGCTTCCATATTGAACTAACCCACCAGTCCTAGATCCCCCAACCTTTCCTTGACATGAGATATTTATAGCCTTGTTTAGGAGAGTAAGAGCCCATGTCCGCATGTGCCCATACTAGCTGATCTGGTCTATCTCTTAGCCTGACATTAGACCTGGACAGTTCCTTGATGAAATTGTGCCATTCCTCCCTCCAGGTTTAAGTCTGTCCTTGTTAACCAAGCTTGTCCCCATATGGTGGAGTGGCCATTTTTCCGGATCTGGCTTATGTACTGAATGCCTCTGATGTCTAGCTGATTTATGAGTCCTGGGGAGAGTGAGTATCCTTCATTGCATCCCACCCATGGGTCCTTCCCTATCCTGACTTGTTCTCCATTCCCTACTTGCCAGGACAGGCCTTGTTCTATGATATTGAAAGCATCTAAAGTGGCTTTCCACACCACTGAAGCGTTTCCTTTCTTCTTATTTGGATTCCTGATCCAATCCTCCATAGGGATGGGGTCGATATATTTCCTCTTGACAACCATTGTCCACAGGTTCTCCATCTTAATTAGTCTCCATCCCAACTTTGCTGCTAGAGACGGTCCAAAGGTTGTTAAATCTTTTATTCCCCATCCCCCCCACTCCTTTGGCCTTGCCACCTTATCCCATGCCACCCATGGCAAAACCAACTCCTCCTTGGATCCTGCCCAGAGAAATCTGTTGCAAACTCTTCTGATTTTTTCCAGGATTCCTTTCGGAACCCATGTTAGAGCTGCCCAATAAACAGGTATAGCCAAAAGGACTGATTTGATGAGAGTCAATCTACCTGCTCTAGATAACCATTTGTAACTCTAATGAGTGATCCTTGATTCTATTTTTGCTACTAGCCAGAACCAATCCTGTTTCTTGTATGAGTTCGGCTTTAGGAAAAAACCCAGATACTTAAAGCTGTCTTCTAACTTCCACTCTTCAAAGGGCAGGTCTTCAGTTATATTCAGTGCTTCCATTCTGTTGAAACCTTCCAACAACAGATGGGATTTTTCCTTATTCACTTGCATGCCCGTTGCCTTAAGGAAGAGGTCCAATAACTTTTTTAATTCCTTTGTTTCGCTCCTTCTTCCATTACTGAAGAGGAGGATGTCATCCACAAACAAAAGATGGGTTATATACAAGTTGACAGCCACTTCCACTCCATGAATTTCACCTTTTCTTTTGGCCTCTAAAAGTAGCTGGCTGAGGCCTAAGCTGCTAGGAGGAAGAGGAGAGGTGAAAGGGGGCAACCTTGTCTCAGCCCTCTTTGTCCTTGAAAGAAGGAGGATGCTGCTCCATTAATTAGCACTGCAAAGCTCACACTGGTCAAACACCCCATGACCCAATTAATAAAGTTTACTTGAAACCCCAGATGGGTGAAGAGCATACAAAGGTACATCCAACTAATTCTGTCATAAGCTTTAGATAGATCAATTTTCACTATTGCTCCTTTGCTTTTTTGTTTGTTTGATGCTATGAATGGTTTCCTGGGCCACACCAATTGCCTCATGGATCTGTCTCCCATCCAGGAATCCAAATTGTTCTTTTGATATATGTTTGGATAACAAAGGCTTTAGTCTGACAACGATCACCTTTGCTATAATTTTGTAGATACAGTCTTCCTTCTTTGGGATGAGGGCTATGAACGTTGAATTAAAAGGGGCATAGATTGCACCTTTCCTTCTAGACTCTTCTACCACTTTAGTCAGTTCACTTCCAATTTGCTCAAAAAAGTGTTGAAACAACTCCACTGTCCAGCCATCTGGTCTGGGGCTCTTGTCCTTTGGCATGGATTTTATGATTCCTTCAACCTCCCCCCTCGTGACTTCCCCCATGAGCTCCATAGAATCCCCATCGTCCACATAACGAGGGAAAGTCTGAGCTGTTCGGATCACTTCTGCTAGTGACACTTCCGAAGGAGCTGTAAATAAATTTTGGAAGTGTCTTATTCCCATTTGTGAGAGTTCCTCAAAGGTTCTTGCCTGCCTTCCTCCTTCTGCCTTTAAGGACCAAATGGTGTTCAAGTTCTTCCTTCCTTTTGCATAATTTTGGAAGAATTTGGTGTTCTCATCCCCAGCCCTTAGCCAGATGGCCCTACTTTTCAAGTGCCACTGTTCCTCTCTTGCTAAAAGTATTTTGCTCCTTTGGGATTCCAGCTGCATGATCCTATCCCTTTTTTCCTGTGTTTCATATCCATCAACTTCTGGGCTTTCAAACATTTCTAGGTCCTTCCCTATTTGGATTAGGTCTTCATCTTCTTTCAATTTCTTAGCCCTAGCCCATGCCATCATGGCCTTTTTAAGACATTTTAGGTTCTCCATAAAGAGGAAGGCTTTATCCCCGGTCTCTCTAGCCCTCACTGGTCTCCAGGTTTCTTTAAAAAGAGAGTTATAGGATTCCTCCATTAACCAAGCAGGATTAAATTTAAAGGGAGCTGCCGGAATTTTGGGGTGCTTGTTTAACTCTAACAGGACTGGTAGATGATCAGAGTCACCTCCTTCCCCCACCCATTGACGAAAAGCTGGGATCTTTTCCGCTACCTCCTCTCTCAAGAGAAAACGATCTAATGTTTTGGCCTTAGCTTCAATAAGTTTATGTCCAATAACTTATTCTCTCTGATGAGTTTGGTAAAGAAGTCCGATAGCGGGTCTTCTCTGGCTGAAGGACCCCAGGTTTCAGCTGTGCCTAGAGAGAAGTTTAAGTCGCCCCCGATCACCAGATTCAGGTTATCAAATAGAGACTTAGAGCAGAGGTTTTTCCAGAAATGAACTCTTCCTTGGCAGGGCCCATAAATATTGAGGATCACCAGATTTGTGCATAGCTCTAGGGAGTAGACTTCAATCCCCATCGCCTGGTCCATCCCCCAGGTGTTCAGAACTTTGAATTTTCCTTCTTTTACTCCCAAAGCTAGTCCCCCGGAGTGGCCTTTGGCATCCAGTGCCTGGATGCTCCAACCTGGCATAATTTTAGACAGAGATTTTGTGACTTCTTCTCCTGCTCCCAATGTTTCTTGGAGCAGTAGGATATCCAGATTGTGGTTTCGAATAACCTCTTTTAGGGCCAGTTTCTTAGGGTTACTAGCTAAGCCCCGACAATTCAGGGAGAGGATGATCATTAGATTACCTCAGGTGGGGATTTTGCTGCTCTAAGCGCCCTAGAGATGGACATTTGCTTCCCGTCTGCTATATCTATTTTGGCTCTTAACTGAGCCTTTGACAAATTGGTTTTCCTCCCTCTCACCTTGCGGTCCCCTGCTTGGGGGTTTTTCATATCAATTCCCCCCACTACCTCCCATGGAGGGGGCTTTTTCTCGCGGGGTCTGAGGTTGTAGGAGGGTTTTATAGCTAGGGTATCTACAAGAGTTGGGCCACCCTCACCCCTTGCATTCTTTCGGTTCAGATCTAACTCAGGGATAGATGTAATGATGCTCTCCAATTGATTGTTTACTATATTTGAAATAGGAATAACAATGTTCTAATGCTTGGAAGGACCAGGCACTGATTCAGAAAAATTCAAAGAAAATGCAGGAGTAAAATAAGGTAGGGTTGAGGCCGGACCCGTACCCTCTATTGCGATAATGAAGCTCTTGGGATTTTCTGCTGCTGGTTCTTGATCCTGCTTAGATCCCTCCTGTTGCTGAGGGGCCTGAGGTCTAGGATAACCTTCTTCCTGCACCTCCATGCACTCTACTAAGTCCTCCTATTGCCTGTCTATATCCATCTGATCTTCACCCATACTTTTCTTTGACTGCCTTCCTTTTGATTCCTCCTCTTCTGCTACCCCTGTCTCAGCCTTCCTCTGTTTCCTTCGTTGCCTAAAACCCATCAGACACTCTTTTTCCAGGTGTCCATAAATGTGACACCTGTGGCATCTGAACGACAAGTGTTCATAATCTAATTGTTGGACGTACTTGAAATATTTGTATTGCAAATGAATCTCTCCTTCAAACCTGACCGAGGGTTTAAGCTTACTAGAATACGAGCCATCCCCTGGTCTCTTGTTTGCAGGAATGACATGTCTGCCTCCATGAATTTTCCAAGGTGGTTCCCAATGGCTTTGAAAACAGATTCAACCCAAAGGAACGGTGGGAGTCTGGGCATGCGAACCCATATAGGTAATTCATCCACCCTTTCCCTCTGTGCATCAAACATGGGATTCCATTTTTTGAAAAAAATCGGGTGTCTCCCGAACGACCAGTTCCTCTCCAGAACCCATTCCACTGCTTCTCTCCTTTCGAACTTGACCATAAACCAACCTTTTTCCAATGTCGTGACCTGAAAGACAGTGTCTGGTGCTGCCTTCCAGCTTTTTGAGGTCCATTCCTGAATGAAATTGGCAGAGTATTTCTTGCCTTGAGCCCTTCCTACCAGGGTTAAGTCCGCGACTTCCATGGCCTCATCAATTTTAATGTCCATTCCAAGGACCAGATTTGCTACAACTTCCCTTCTTTTTATTATTTTGTGCTTTTTCCTCTTCTCCCCTGCCTGCCTCTATCGTATCCCTTCCTCCCTATTATGTGAGTTTGTTTCCACATTGGCTATTACTTCCGGGAGCATTCATGCACTCCCTTCTTCTCTTGTTTTTCGGCTCCCTCCAACCAACCTTCCTCCTACTAGATTTGTGGCTTCCGCTCCTACTGCAAGTGCCTTGTCCGCCGCTTGTCCTGCCTTCCCACTTCCACTCCCTTCCCCTGCCTCTATCAACTTGATTCCCCTTCCTTTCTTTAGACTTTCCCCAGCCACCTTCCAACCCTCTGTCAAACCCTCTGCAATTTCTATCACACCAGCAATTCCGACCCCTGTGACTAGGTTTTGTTGCTATACCTTGTTTCGTCTGAGTGTGTGAGGGTTGCTAGCCACATGAGCCTGAGTCAGGCTTGACTCTGTCTCTTCTTGACCAAACCCTACCCCCACCGCTTGGCCTGTGCTCCATTCCTCATTGCTTCTGAGCCCACAACTGATCACGATGTCCTCTAACCCTCCTGAATAAAAATGACTGTGAGGACGGGAAGGATCAAAACTTACTTGGAAAGAATCATTTGTCGCTGTTCCGTCAAGGATGGCTTGTCCTGCTGCTTATGCTGCCCTTCCCATCTTTCCAGATATGACAGTCCTAGACTTTCCTCCAGGAGCCCTAGGGTTTTACTCTGCTTCCAAACTGCTTCTGAGCCTCCTTTCTTCCTCCCTGATCGTCTAGCTAGATGAATATACCTCTCGATGTTCTGGTCTGTTACCTCCAGACCCCAGACCGATAGGATATCCCCAGGCTCGGGGTCCAGATCAACAGAATCGCTTGGTTTGACCATCTTCTACATGTCTGTTCCTAGGTAACTGCTTTGCGGTAAAGATGCCCTTCACAGTTCTAGCTTCGATCGCGTGCTGTGGGTAGAAGGCGGCAATGCATCTAACCCTCAAGCAAAACTTTGTTTCATTGCCGGATGCCATTCTTTGATGGGAGTCATGTGCTTATGGGTTTTCCTATCCCGAAAAACTTTTGCGCCCATCGCTTTCCACCTGTCCTCCACAGTACTTCCGTGCCTGACGACCTCAGGCCTGCCACAGCTAGCTGTCCGCCTCCCTACAAACTCCTATCGCAATCCCGGCCCTGCAGGCCTCCCACCTGCGATCTACTCTCAGCTCCTATGCCCTATCTCCATCCATGGTTTAACCCTAAACCAGCCTCTGCGCCTTGTAAGCATATCATCTCTATGACACTCATGAGGGTGTTAAGGTAGACCCTAACAAAATTAAAGTCATTAAGGAATGGAAAATTCCCACAACCCTAAAGCATCTTAGAGGATTTCTTGAGTTGACAGGGTATTATCACAAGTTTTTTAAGAATGATGGGAGAATAGCAACACCTATAACAACAATAATGACGAAAGATGCATTCTCTTGGACTCCAGAAGCAACTAAGGCCTTTGAACATATTAAAGAGGCAATGTGCCAAGCATCGGTCTTAGCTACGCCAGATTTCATAAAAACCATTATTGTGGAATGTGATGCCTCAGGAAATGGAATTGGTGTTGTTTTAATGCAAGAAGGAAGACCCATTGATTTTGAAAGTCGTTTAATCAAGGGAAAGTATTTACACAAACCTATTTATGAGAAGGAAATGTTGGTAATATTACATACATTAAAGCAATGGTGACCTTACCTAATGGGAATACACTTAAAGGAAAAAACAAATCATGATAGTATTAAATACTTTTTGGATAATGATTATCTTCAAAAAAGCGACAAAACTGGGTCACAAAGATGTTGGGTTATGAATTTGAAATCATCTACAAAAAAGGGAAGCAAAATATTGTTGCAAATTCACTCTCAAGAAAGGATGAGGACATGGAAGCATTGTTTTGTGCCATTTCTATTATCCAAACCTGATTGGATAACTGAAGCAAGGGATGAATGGAAGAATGACGAAGAGCTGTGGGCACTCATTCAAAAGTTGCAGCAACATCTCAATACATCTGATATATTTATCTAGAAAAACGATTCATTATGGTACAAAGACCACTTATATCTTTGTAAGAATTCCCAACTCAAACAAGAGATTCTTTTTGAATTTCACTCCTCCCCCTTAGGAGGGAACTGAGGTTTTTTAAAAACTTGCAATAGGGTCAAGAAGGATTTTTTTTGGGATGGCCTTAAATCTGATATTCAGAAGTTTGTGGAAGAATATGGTTTGCCAACAAAATAAAGTTGAGACAATTAAGTCCCCGGGTTCGCTACAACCTTTAACATTTCCAAGTTAGCGTTGGGAGGTGGTCTCAATGGATTTTCATAGGTTTACCTAAGTCTGAAGGAAAGAATGTCATCAGGGTAGTAGTTGATAGAATTACCAAGTATGCACACTTTTGTGCATTATCTCATCCTTTTAAATCCAGTACAATTACTATTGCATTATCGAAACAATTAAAAAACTACATGGAAACCCAAAGATTATTGTAAGTGACAGATATCCCATTTTCACTAGAAATTTTTGGACAGAGTTATTTTCTTGCCTTGGTACTCAATTAGCTCATAGCTCATCTTATCAACCTCAATCTGATGGGAAAACTGAGATAGTGAACAAATGTTTGGAATGATATCTTTGTTGCTTTGCATATAATAAACAAACACAATGGGTCAAGTGGTTACCTCTGCCTGAATGGTGGTATAACACTTCCTTCCATACTGCAACAAAAATGACCCCATTTATGGTACTTTATGGATATCATCTTTAAGAGATAATTTTGAGGTTCAAGCAGTGGAAGATCACATCAAGCATCAACAACAAGTACTAAAACTATTAAAGAATAACCTCACTATGGAGCAAAATTGAATGAAACAACAAACATCAACATCACAATGAAAGAAGTTTTGATGTAGGAGACTGGCTACTTTTATGACTACAACCATACAAACAAATGTCCCTCAAGCAAGCTAAGAAGGATAACAAATTATCACCCATGGTCCTTACAAGGTGTTGCAAAATATTGATATTGTGGCATACAAATTGGAGTTGCCTACATAATCCTGAGTACACCCAATTTTCTAGGTTTCATGCTTAAATAAGGTTATCAGTGGCAAGCTCCTAGTTCAAACAATATTGCTAGAACTTGAAGAAGAAGGAAAAATCATATTTGAGCCTTAAGCAGTCATGGAAACAAGAACTCGACAGGTGCAAAATCAATTAATTTCAGAGTATGTCATTAAGTGGAAGAACTTACCTGTTGAAGATTCCACATGGGAGGATGAGAATTTTATACAGAAGCATCCAAAACTACTCAAGCATTGAGGACAACACTTTTTTGAAGGAGGGGCATTTTAGGTCCCTATAATACAAGTGTAGGCCCCTTATTTTTATTGTTAGTGTAGCCCCCTATTATTATTGTTGTACCCATGTATCCCCCATATTGTTATTGTTGTGCCCCATAGAAGCCCATTATTATTATTGTTGTGCCCTTACATTATTATTGTTATGTAGTGATCCGAATTGGATCATTATATTGTTTTTCACCCTTCTTGATGCATTTGGAGTGGAAAAAGTGGAGGAATCAGCTCATGGGACCGTTTTTATCGGCAGGACCCAATTTGGTGAAATGGGGTCTGAAACCTTCCGAGAGCGTTTTGAGGCACCAAATGATGTTTGTTGGGGGTAACATTTTGGTGCTTTAGTGCAACAACTTCTCATGCCATTTTACACACATAGACCTTTCCAGTGGTGCAAGAAGTGCGTCAATCATAGTTTGTATGCAAAATTTATGCCAATTAGAAGTTGATCTCCCTGTTTTCACACCTATAGTTCAAGAAGATGCCACACATCCCCCATTATTCATGGAAAACGGGGCTAGCCACATGTTTGTGATGTAATATAATCTATTTTGTAACTCTAGTTAAGAGTTGATGTAGTCAAACTTAACCACTAGTAGGATCTCAGGTTGTGTTATAACCAGGCCACTAGGAGGAAGATGCATTCCATTCTTTCGAGAGAATTTTGTTCCATAGTTGAGAAAATATAGCCAGGATAGATAGGTGGTAGAGCACACATAGAGGATTTGTGTAAT
Organism: Pinus tabuliformis; assembly: GCA_031772625.1. Classification (NCBI taxonomy): domain Eukaryota; kingdom Viridiplantae; phylum Streptophyta; class Pinopsida; order Pinales; family Pinaceae; genus Pinus; species Pinus tabuliformis. Next base: position 57,365,122 of record CM062814.1, on the reverse strand, counting down.
GTAGCAGCCCACGGGCCACAGGCATTACTTCTTTGTACTTGCAGCCATATTTCCAGATAGAGAAAGAGAGTGAAGTGACCTCACCTTCCAGTTGGGTTTTCTCTCGAATGGGTTTCCTAGAGAGCATATCTTGTGTGATGTGTATGTGTGTGTGCTTATTTTGTCGTTCTCTATTTTTATGCATACTTTCCATTCGCATGCATGCACTAATTACAATTAAATCCACAAATCTTAAAGTTTAATAAACTATAATAGTGTAGAATTTACAGAGTTTTAATATAATATTATTAGATTTGTTGTGATGAATTGTCCAGTGGAATATCCATGGTAGTTTACAGATCATGTAGGCTCAGATTATATTGTAACCCCTTAGACTCCTATATATACCAAGGAGGTCTCATCATTTGTATCATCCAATACTTGTTCATTTATGTAATGTAAAGGAGGTTTTCCCCTCGAAGAGGATAGTTTTTAAGTCATTGATCTATATTTTCTTCTATTTTGTGAGTTGGTTGCATAACAATATTCTAGTTAAGTTTGGAATGCTTCTCTCCACGTTATGGAGCATTAAATTAGGACCCTGCCTCTAAATTGATATGACCTATGCAATAGTTCTAGTCTTTGGAGGAGAAAGTATGAGGTTGCACAAAGAAGAAAAGTTTTCTTTCAATGTTAGTGATGCTAAGCATCCTAACAACTTCTCTATATATAATATTGATAAAGATTTAGGATGTTATATATTATCTATAAATACTAGATCTAACACTTCTATTGATGTAAATATACTTATTAGCACTAAATATTTAACAGATAAAATATGGAAATTATACTTTGACGGGGCTTCATCAAGAGAAGGATATACTTATTAGCACTAAATATTTAACAAATAAAATATGGAAATCATACTTTGACGGGGCTTCGTCAAGAGTAGGATGAGGCAGAGTTGTGTTAGTTTCACCTTCAAATGAAGTTCTTACTCTATCATTTAAGTTGGACTTTGAAGTTACCAATAATGTAGAATAATATAAAGCTCTCATTTTGGGACTTGAAGCTACTAGGAAGCTTAAGATCTTGAACCTTGCAAATTAAGGTGACTTAGAATTAGTGATTAGGAAAGTAAAAAATTTGTGTAAAGCAAAAAAGGCTTCAATCCTACAAAAATGAGGTATTGGATGTTGTAGATGTTGTAGAATATAAAGCTCTCATTTTTGGACTTGAAGCTACTAAGAAGCTTAAGATCTTGAACCTTGCAATTTAAGGTGACTCAGAATTAGTGATTAGGAAAGTAACAAATTTGTGTCAAGCAAAAAAGGCTTCGATCCTACAAAAATGAGGTATTGGATGTTGAAGAAAATTTCTTCTAGGATTTCAACATTAATGTGATTCCAAGGGAACATAATCATATAGTAGAGTCTTTAGCTGTGTTAGCTAGTACCTTCAAAACCCTAGCTAATCCGTAATTGAAATATCAAGCAGAGCTCAAATATCGACTATCCATCCATGATAAAGTTTTGGAAACTTTTCAAAGATGATTAACAAATCAAGATATTTTTAGACTTAATAGATGAGTTTTCTACCACATGTATTGATTAAGGATCAGATCAGGAGAATGAGGTGCAATTATCAAATCCAAAGTCAAAATGGCAAGATACAACAACTGATCATAAAAGTGTACAATTGAAAAACAATTTTATTCTGATAAGATTGGTACCATTAGGAAAGATCTTCCATAAAAATGGCATACCAATCAACTCATCTACAAAGGAACATGCAAAAGAAATAGAAGACTACAATCTTGGAACAACAAAGGAACCCAAGTTCGTGAAAATAGATAAGTTTTTGACGTAGGAGGTAAAGGAAAGGTAAATAAGCTTATTTAAAGAGTATATAGATGCATTTTCTTGGAAATATGTTGACCTAAAGACTTATGATACCTCTATTTCAACATAAAATTCCATTGAAACTTGGATCTAAGCCTTTCAAGTAGAAGCTTAGACAAATTAATCTTATTTTAATACCAACAATAAAGAAAGAAGTGAGAAATTATTGGATGCAAAAATAGAAAGAGACATAATTGATATGCTAAAAAACAAGCACGATTTCAAATGGACTATGCGGGAAAGGACACATTTTTTCCATATTAAAATAGCATTGAGTGAAGCTCCAGTTCTATCTTGTCCAAACTATGGTAAGCCATTTAGTATATTTTCGTTTTCTTCTGATTCAACCATTGCAACGATATTATAACAAAGAAATGAAGATGATATTGAAAACCTATAACATTTTTCAGTAAGAATATGAGAGATGCAAAGTCAAAATATGACATCATGAAGAACTAAGCATATGCACTAGTTCAATCCTCAAGTATTTTAAGATTTATGTCATTCATTCTAGAATAATTGCATATGTGCCTAATCATATAGTTAAGTAAATTTTGACTCAATCTTATAGTGATGGTAAAATATGCAAATGGATTGCCAAAATTCAAGACTTTAATTTTGAAATCAAACCAACCAAACTAATCAAAGGATAGGGACTAACTAGAATGTTAGTTGAGTCCAATTGTAAGGTTTTTGATTCGATCTGATAGTGATGGTAAAATAGGCAAATGGATTTCCAAAATTCAAGAGTTTGATTTGGAAATCAAACCAACCAAACTAATCAAAGGATAGGGACTATCTAGAATGTTAGTTGAGTCCAATTGTAGGTTTTTGAGCCTTGATGCAGTTATGCAGCTTTCAAAATCTCCATCAAAGAAGAATACACATGAACCTTATCTAAAGGTAAAGGAAAAATCTTCTTCCTCAATTTGGTATAAGGAAATCATACCCATATGCAAAATTTTCAATGTCCACCAGATCTCAACAAAATAAAGTGAGATATTTGAACCTCCAAGCTATTAAATTCTGCATTATGAACTAGAATTTATATTGGAAGGATCCAATGTGCATGTTCTTAATATGTTTGATTGAAGATGAAATTGATGTTCTTGATGGTTTTCGTAAAGGAGTATGTGGAAGACATTATGCCTGGAGAGTTAAAGTTCTTAAAATTTTAAGAGTTGGTTCTTAATGGCCCAAACTCTTTGCGCAAGTAGGTTCCAAAGTCAAAGGTTGCGTTCAGTGCCAAATATTTGCATAGAAATAAAAGCTTCCATCATTACCATTAGTTTTGGTCTTTGTGGAAGCACCCTACCTTTAGTGGGGTCTTGACTCCATAGAAGAAATTCATCCATCATCAAGTAGTCAACATAGATGGATCATATTTACTATAGATGGATCCTAATTACTATAGACTACTTTACAAAGGGGGTGGAATGTTCTAACCAGGGCTACACTACTTTACAAAGTGGGTGGAAAGTTCCAACTAGGGCTACAAGTGACATAGTTGTGATCAACTTCTTGGAACAAAATATTTTAACCAATTTTAGTTTCCCAAATGAAATAATTACATATAACACCTAGGATTTTAAGTCAACAAAAATGATAATTTTTTTATTATCAAAAGTAACATATTCCCTTAGTCATTCCACTACTTATCAAGCTTGGAGTAATGGCTTAATTGACTCTCCAAATAAATCCTAGTTAAAATAATAAAGAAGGTACTATTAGATCACAAAAGGAATTGTGATGTCCACTTAAAATATGCACTTTGGCCAATTGGGTTTCTACCAAGAGATCAACAAGAAAATCACCTTTCCAATTGGTGTATTGGGTTGATGCCATTTTCCTTAATCAACTAGCCTTGTCTGTAATGAAAATTTTGAAAAGTTCATATGAAGAGCCAAATAACTTTATAAACGCATACATCAACTAATAAAACTTGAAAATCACCTTTCCAATTAGTGTATTGGGTTGATGCCATTTTCTTTAATCAACTAACCTTGTCTGTAATGAAAATTTTTCAAAGTTCATATGAATATCCAAATGACTTTATAAGCGCATACATCAACTAATAAAATTTGAACAAGATAGAGAGCACGTTTAGGTAAAATTGCATCAGTATCAAGATAAGATGAAATGAGTGTTTGACAAACAAGCATGTTTAGGTAAAATTGCATCAATGTCAAGATAAGATGAAGTGAGTGTTCGAAAAACAAGCCAGGGAAATAGAATTTTAATCAAGAAGATCTAATATTGAAATGGGATGCTTGGTGACAAGATAAAGGGAAACATGGAAAATTTGACAACTTGTGGCTAGGACATTTCAATATTTGTTAAATCTAAGGGAAACAATACATTCATTTTATAGTATTTTGATGGAGAAGTAATATCATTACTTGTCAATGGACGTATCTGAAAATTTTCATATAATTCTCAGCAACCTAAAAGGTTCTAATTTTATTCCTTGTTATAAATACGAGTGTAAATTTATTTATTTACATGCTTTGTTTGACATATTCCTTACAACATTTGACTCCATAAATCGAGGTGAAAGCACTTTGTTATGATTCTTCGCATCCTACCCAGAGATGTTATCCCCAAATGGAGCAAGTGTCGTAACCTTAAAAGTTTGAGATACATTAGGAATAACTTTATAATATTTTTCTTCGAGTGCAAAATTTAAACATTATTAAACAAAAATACTTTCCACCCTTTCAACCTATTGTTAACCATTGTGCAAGTTCCAATGTGCATTGCACATTCATTATAGATCCATGATTGAAAATATTTTTTGGAGACCTATGTTTGAAGGTTAAAAAGAGGGTGTCAAAATAGTTCCCAAGTGGTATACCATCGGGACAAGCATCACACAGAGTTATGTCGCACCCCCAAGTTTCCAAAATAATTAACTCACCCCCAATACCATCTGGTGAAGTAGGGAGTGGAACTGTTGTCGAAAAATGAAGCACCATAATAGATGACCATGAAAATGAAGTGGCTAACAAGTAAACCAATACCAGTCCAATTGGCATTCGGGTGGCAAAAGACCATAGTCCCACATGTCATACGTGTGAGAATGACATCAACATAAATCAAATTGATGAGAATTAAGTTTTAATTTTGAAAATAAAATACATTTTTTGAATGAGACATCATTGCATGTCTAAATATTGTTGGAATAACCATGAAAGGGAAAAAAAAACTTTTCTCCTTCTCATTCTGTACAAGAAAATTAGGCAATTTTCCTCCATAACCATCTAATAGTTACATAGTCAACAATAGTAGACCAATGGGTAAAATTCAAATTATTTTTTCTATTTCTTTTAAGAAAGGATGAATATTAAAGTGACTAAACCCCAGTCCTCAACCTATTCTTGGCCAATTAATTTTGAAGACTTACTATTAATAAACTAGGAAGCAAATACCCATGAGACTTGTTGTAAATGTTATTTGTATGATGTTGGGTGTGGAGCATGATTATCTTCTTTATTCAGAGGTATCACCGCATTGGACCCCAGTTCGTAATGTGGCGGCATAATATTTGTGCTGCAAAGGGGGTTCAGGGGGGTGACAATGATCTTTAGGAGCCCCCCCCCCAGCGGGGATCAGGGGCAGTGCCGCCGAAGCTAAAAATAGATGTAAAATTGCCTTGTAAAATGTTGTAATTTCGTAGTCAATCTAGGCCATTCATTAGGCGGAGATCTGGCAGTAGAAGTTATGTTTAATTTAGGGTTTTTTGCCCTAGAAGGAAACCCCTCGCTATATATGAGGGAATTTTATTGCGTCTATGTAGATCTGTATTTTGAGTGAGAAAGAGAGAGGAGATTGTGTGAGAGCGAAGAGAGAATTACAACGGATCTGCTGTAGGTTGTATCTCTTCAGTTTGCTGGATAATATAAAAGGAAGGACTAGCTATTTCTTCATGGATGTATCCCAAATTGGGTGAACCACATGTATATGTGTCTCTCTTGTTTTATGTGTTTATATTTCTGGAATATATTTTATGTGTTCCATTGCTCTGTAATATATAATTTTCTAACATATGAGCTTAGGAAGTGGGTCTTTTGGTGGTTCCAAGATCAAAACCATATCTCTTTTGAGTATCCTATTTATCCCAATTCATTATTCCATAGACCTATCCTTACCTTGAATTTATTTCATGGTGTCTTGAACATTACTCACCCAGTAAACAAGGCATTGTGTCCAAAAATGGAATTGTCCTATTCACTATTCACCCCTCATCCATTCAAGAAATGCTAAATATTATAATGACTAACCAAACAAAACCCTTAAATGAGGATTTCTTGAGTCAAAGTTACAACAAATTGACTTTAGAGGAAAATGAAATTTTCTCTTACCTTGAATGCCCCATTACCAAAAACTACCCCTCCATTCCCTTCTAATGTATTCCTTGAAATGTCTAGATAGATCATATACAAGGTTTGTTCTTTGCCAGGATATGATGATGGATACTATATTATGGTTTTAGCTTAGATTTCATTTCAGTTAATATTTAGCAAATGTCATCAACGGTTCAGTGAACCCACTATGGTATGACTAATCATTTTACTTAATAGTATGTCCTTGCGTCTTTCTTTACTTTCAAGTTGAAAAGTTTTCAAACTTATATAGCAAAATCAAGATATAAATAAAATTAAATTAAAATAAAATAAAATAAAAGTATATGATTCATTGGATAAAGTTTTCAAACTTATATAAAAAAATCAAGATCAAAATAAATAAAAATTATATGATTGATTGGATCCCAATTGCCAGAAAACATCCCCACAATTTGGGTTTTGTTGGTTGTCAATCACTTTTTATCAATTGCGTATCTTTTATTGTTTGATGAGTTCCCTCCTAAAGTATTTCTATAAATCATGATGATTTTGCAGCTTGTTAGCGCTTGAGATTTCACCTCAGGCTGAGAAAGGTAAACCTCAAGGCAACATCAAACCATTCAGCCCCGTAGCTAGCCCTACGGGGCAGGAGAAGGCTCTCTCCGGTCAATCTCGGTAGATCTTCAATGGATGAGATGACCAAACAGGTAACACTGATATTAGGCTAGTAAACTGATTAGAAAGATTGATTTGGGGTTTTTAATTAAATGACGGGGTTTTTCTGGGCTGCATGGGCAAGATCACAACTTGAACAGAGAATTTAATGAACAACACAGATTATCGACTGAGGCAAGGTAGGCAAGAAATTTAGCATCAAATCTAGATTTAAATGGGATGGCAAGACTGGTGAGGAGCTAAGGAGGGCAAACAATAACTTTGAATCCTCCTTAAACAGTAGAAAACATTGAATTGAACAAACTTAAAAGCGGAGCATGGCAGGCATGAATTCTCACTTTAACACTTCATTTGTTCAATTAGATATGATCATGTAATGAAATGAAACATAACAGATTACATACGAAACAAGGGAAAACTTAATGCTAAATCATCATGCCACAGGGATCTCAGAAATCAGAGCTGTGAAATTTTCATTAAAAATACCTGCCAAAAACTGTACATTGAAAGCTCTGTTCTCCAGCACTCTCAGCACTCAGAAACTCTCCCCCCTCTAACTCTCCCTACACTGAATCTCCCTACAAACGAATTTTTTAATACAATAAATACATGCTGCTAAGGAAAAACAAATCGACTCCCTAAAACCTCTACGCTGTTTCACCTGAAATTACATAAAATTATGAAAGGGCGTTTCATCTATTCTAAACATGGAACAACGTTCCTCTACATCTTTTGATAATTGGCCAATTAAGAGATACACCTGGAGCGCAGATCTCCATAGGACCAGGATTGGAAATCTTAAACCAAATCGCATTCTTTGGATGTGATAGATAACCCTGACTTAATTTCGGTTTGCCACGTTGCATTTGCCATTTTAATAAAAAAACTTTAAGCTAAAATCCTGTCCTTTCAGCTCATGGTGACAACTGTACTGAGAGAGATTTGCGTGGTTTGGTTGCATTCGATAGCCCACAATCCACCTTCTAAGAGCCACATCGCCTGCAATCCCACAAAATCTCCAAAGAATCCCAACAATCTTTGGCGGAAATCATGGAACAAACTCCTGTCTGTCGCAGGCTCCCCATTACTGAAACTCATCATCTGTGCACGTTGCTAACAGTGTTCCAAGATTTGGAGGCATAAAAGTGTTATTTTTTCCTTAAACATAAAAAACTTGGCCTACATTTAGGAGGCTCTCATGAGGAACATTAAAAATGACATTATTTTCCATGCATATCCTCTGAAGGAAAGCATAGATATAATCTATTGCAATTTTCTTCAGCGAGCTAGATTCCCTTCTTGCGCTTACTGATTGTTGTGGAGATGCTTCGGAGACAATTAAATTCTGTGATGATTCTACTGAGACCATGCCTAAAGACATCAGATTCGCATTTTCTGTGTCTAAAGTAGGTGCCTGTTGAGACTCTTCACATAAGCTATAATCCTCTGAATCAATCCAATCGATAACATCTGATCTCCGTATTCTGGTTAACCCATCTACTTCCAGCTTCAGCATTTCAAACGAATACCTTTTTTCCACAACTTGACTCCAGTGACGATTAGTCTCATCAATTAGAGATGGATCTGATTTGGTTCTGTATGCATTTGAACTGTAGTGCTTGGAGTGTGACCAATTTTGATTATCCTTGCAGTGCTTGACACACCGAGGTGTTGGGTATGAAGGCTCGCAACCAGGATGATTACATCCATCGTTGTCAAAGTAGGGATAACACTCATCAGTTACAACACCCCTTCGACTGAAATAGCGCCATGAAGATAATGGAAAACCACCATTACACCCTGATCCACATCTAAATCCACAACATTCCACTAAATCGTTTTCTGAAAGAGTGGCATTCACTTGAAAGTGAACGCAAAATCGGTCTGACAGTGCTTCTACGGCTGCAAATGCCCAACATGAACCACAATGCTATTTGCAAGAACAACTTTCAAGCCCTAGAACATTTCCACGAAGAAACCCATATCGAAAAAGACGTATGCCCCCTGCATTTGTGGAAATATTTCCACCAATTTGACAGCTACCTTTTGCACCAAGGTCAATGGGCATCATATACCCCTGATCAGCTAAAAATGTGTCAAGATTCTCTAGGACGCAACCAGCTTCACAAACCAAGATGCCACTAACCTTATCACAGGAAATTATGTTGTTCATCAACCCCAGATTAACAATCACCTCATCAAAAACAGGGACACTCCCACCCACGAGGCCAGTATTACCACCTTGTGGAACAACTGCTAGACATCTTGAATTACAATATTTTAGGATCTGTGAGACTTCTTCAGTGTTCCTAGGACGAAGTAGGAGTTGGCTTGAACCCTTATATTTCCTCATCCAATCATGATTTGCCGTAGCCAATTCATCTTTATCCTGAATGACATTTTTCTCTCCAAGTATATTTTGAAAATGAAGAATATCTCTAGCTTCTATCATAGAAAAGGAAGGATTTCTCTGTATTTTCGTAGCTGCAGTTCCATAAGATCTTGTCTGGGAATCATATAAACTTTCTAGCTCTGGAAGTGGAGGAAAATGAGAAAACCAAAAAGACTTGCATGCATCAAGTTCTCAATAACAGTGCGTGTCCCAAGGCTGTACAGGTTAGCAATTTGCTGTACTGGAGCTAATGAACTTTCAACCACACCATGTGGAAGCCCATCTCCACTTGCAATAAAAAAGTCCTTTAGCAAATGTAAATCTTCATCTAGCATTCTTGAATCCTCTTGAGAAAAGACACGAGAAGGACCCCCATCCAGTAACACCCGGACAAAATCATCCATTGAGGCTTGAAGAAGTGCCATCACAACTTGGTCTCTAAGAGGATGCACGATAATATCACAGAGTTGTCCAAGTATTGAGTCAAGATCATGAATGACAGTCTCCACTCGAGCTTGAGAGACGCTTCCTTTATATAAACCATAGAGAAACTGTTGTCGCATATCCCAAAAGGTTATTTTAACACCTGTAAAATCACATATCTTATTAATAGCTCCATTAACAGCCTCTTTTGTGCCATCAAAAATAGTTGAGAAACCATCTACTTGTTTTCTAGAAGCAGAGGATGAATCTAAATCCTCTTCAATTGAGCTTCGCCTTAGTCTTGTTTGAACCTAACGTGCTCAACTGTTGTCTTCAAGTATGTTTAATTGAATCAGCAAATAATGCGACGAATTTAAACGAACGCAAAGCTTAGATGTGGACAAATCATTAAACTGACTGCAACGGCTTTCATCAATTGATCCAGTGTCAGCAAGTTTCTTCCTCGTAAAAGAATTCATTGCGGTGTCCTTCTTGTACCGTGTCAGAATAGGTGCTGGAGGTATAAGAATATCTTTATCAACTAGCTGGCTAACAACATTCTGGGAATAAAGCTTTAACGCATTGTCAAAACTAGTAAGAAGACCCTTAAGCTGTGGAAACCTCATGGGAAAGTTGAAATTGAAAAACTGATCCAATGTCTCTTCTATAATTCTATAAATTTCAACAATAGAAGCCCCATGTCATAGTTGAGATGAAAATGGATCCCATCTAAGGGTATATGAGGCTATGAATATTTGATCAAGATCTGGATCAAGGGTGCCACTGTAGAGAACCTCTATGCCATGATAGTTGAAACCATATGAAGATGAAACTTGACCAAATTCATCAACAGTAGAGTCTGATGTATGCTTTGTTTTCTTTGTGCTTTTACAGAGGTATGAACTTGAAGTCGCTGCCAGTTGAAGAGCTGAAGAACAAATTACATAATCTAAAAAGCAACATTTAAATGATTTCTTCTTCAAAACCCTGTTTTGAAGAAGAATCAATCTCTGACATGAGACAGAGTCTAACATCGGCTCCACTTGGGATGGCAGCTGCCGCTCTGTGGAGGTGCCAAGAACCGCAGAACTTTGGGAGAGCAGACAGTGCCTCCACCCATTGGGCAATGGAGTCATCATCAACACAACTCTTGACTTAATTTACAAACTGAAACTAAACTCAAACAATCTTCAAGCAAACTAAACAAGATGTTGCCCTTATGGCTGCTTATTTATTTACAAAACTACCCTCCTTTGCTGTACAAACACTAGATCAGGTAATACTAAAATGCCATATTAACCATTCGAGTAAACCTGAAAATGATGCCGCTTGAGAGTGCTGCCACGAAGTCACAGATGCAGTTGCTGGCAGCCCTTCATGTGAGTACTGAGCCTGGTCATGTACAAGGCAGTCTGATCCGTCAATCAAAGTGAAAAATGTGTCCATGTATGTTGCCACTGGATCGCGGAAGCCGGACTCTGTTGGCTGTCCCAACTCTGCTATGCATATTTCCAGCTGCACATTGTCAATATAAACGACTGTAGGCAATTCTATGATTTCTTGTTTCGATGGAGGAACGATTTCCAAAAACTGTTTAGGGTCTTGGAAATCGTATGACTGGATTTGTTCATCGAGACACTGAATCTCCTTTTCGATTCTTTTAACAACTAACTCACAAGCAACAGTTTTAGCTTCAGAAGAAAACTCTAGCAATTTCAAACTTTGAAAGAAGGTACTGAAAAATTCTTCGTTAATTTCAATATCCACGAACCACTCTCTAACTTTGTTTAGAGCTTCACACAGGGCAGGGTTTGCCACATACCCCACCATTGCATGAGCAGATTAGCATGCACTGGACTGTCTGGACCAAGTTGGAGTCACCAGGTGAATGGTTCAGCTTGCATATGTATCTGACTGCTGTCCACCATCAGCATCAGATCTGAATTTGATACAGGTACTGGGGTAAAATGCAATCGAAGTAGTCGTATTCACAAGCTCACGGAGATTGACTGAAGCAACGTTTATCTACTAACGCTGATGTAAAACAAGAGCATTTTCGAAGGCTCCTGGCGTAACTTCAGGCTCCGTCTAAGACTTATGAAACAAACACATCAACCCACAAACAAGTTTGTTCTCCCCAGTATGGTCGCCAGTATGTTAGCGCTTGAGATTTCACCTCAGGCTGAGAAAGGTAAACCTCAAGGCAACATCAAACCATTCAGCCCCGTAGCTAGCCCTACGGGGCAGGAGAAGGCTCTCTCCGGTCAATCTCGGTAGATCTTCAATGGATGAGATGACCAAACAGGTAACACTGATATTAGGCTAGTAAACTGATTAGAAAGATTGATTTGGGGTTTTTAATTAAATGACGGGGTTTTTCTGGGCTGCATGGGCAAGATCACAGCTTGAACAGAGAATTTAATGAACAACACGGATTATCGACTGAGGCAAGGTAGGCAAGAAATTTAGCATCAAATCTAGATTTAAATGGGATGGCAAGACTGGTGAGGAGCTAAGGAGGGCAAACAATAACTTTGAATCCTCCTTAAACAGTAGAAAACATTGAATTGAACAAACTTAAAAGCGGAGCATGGCAGACATGAATTCTCACTTTAACACTTCATTTGTTCAGTTAGATATGATCATGTAATGAAATGAAACATAATAGATTACATATGAAACAAGGGAAAACTTAATGCTAAATCATCATGCCACAGGGATCTCAGAAATCAGAGCTGTGAAATTTTCATTAAAAATACCTGCCAAAAACTGTACATTGAAAGCTCTGTTCTCCAGCACTCTCAGCACTCAGAAACTCTCCCCCCTCTAACTCTCCCTACACTGACTCTCCCTACAAATGAATTTTTTAATACAATAAATACATGCTGCTAAGGAAAAACAAATCGACTCCCTAAAACCTCTATGCTGTTTCACCTGAAATTACATAAAATTATGAAAGGGCGTTTCATCTATTCTAAACATGGAACAGCGTTCCTCTACATCTTTTGATAATTGGCCAATTAAGAGATACACCTGGAGCGCAGATCTCCATAGGACCAGGATTGGAAATCTTAAACCAAATCGCATTCTTTGGATGTGATAGATAGCCCTGACTTAAGTTCGGTTTGCCACGTTTCATTTGCCATTTTAATAAAACAACTTTAAGCTAAAATCCTGTCCTTTCAGCTCATGGTGACAACTGTACTGAGAGAGATTTGCGTGGTTTGGTTGCATTCGATAGCCCACAATCCACCTTCTAAGAGCCACATCGCCTGCAATCCCACAAAATCTCCAAAGAATTCCAACAATCTTTGGCGGAAATCATGGAACAAACTCCTGTCTGTCGCAGGCTCCCCATTACTGAAACTCATCATCTGTGCACGTTGCTAACAGTGTTCCAAGATTTGGAGGCATAAAAGTGTTATTTTTTCCTTAAACATAAAAAACTTGGCCTACATTTAGGAGGCTCTCATGAGGAACATTAAAAATGACATTATTTTCCATGCATATCCTTTGAAAGAAAGCATAGATATAATCTATTGCAATTTTCTTCAGCGAGCTAGATTCCCTTCTTGCGCTTACTGATTGTTGTGGAGATGCTTCGGAGACAATTGAATTCTGTGATGATTCTACTGAGACCATGCCTAAAGACATCAGATTCGCATTTTCTGTGTCTACAGTAGGTGCCTGTTGAGACTCTTCACATAAGCTATAATCCTCTGAATCAATCCAATCGATAACATCTGATCTCTGTATTCTGGTTAACCCATCTGCTTCCAGCTTCAGCATTTCAAACGAATACCTTTTTTCCACAACTTGACTCCAGTGACGATTAGTCTCATCAATTAGAGATGGATTTGATTTGGTTCTGTATGCATTTGAACTGTAGTGCTTGGAGTGTGACCAATTTTGATTATCCTTGCAGTGCTTGACACACCGAGGTGTTGGGTATGAAGGCTCGCAACCAGGATGATTACATCCATCGTTGTCAAAGTAGGGATAACACTCATCAGTTACAACACCCCTTCGACTGAAATAGCGCCATGCAGATAATGGAAAACCATCATTACACCCTGATCCACATCTAAATCCACAGCATGCCACTAAATCGTTTTCTGAAAGAGTGGCATTCACTTGAAAGTGAACGCAAAATCGGTCTGACAGTGCTTCTACGGCTGCAAATGCCCAACATGAACCACAGTGCTATTTGCAAGAACAACTTTCAAGCCCTAGAACATTTCCACGAAGAAACCCATATCGAAAAAGACGTATGCCCCCTGCATTTGTGGAAATATTTCCACCAATTTGACAGCTACCTTTTGCACCAAGGTCAATGGGCATCATATACCCCTGATCAGCTAAAAATGTGTCAAGATTCTCTAGGACGCAACCAGCTTCACAAACCAAGATGCCACTAACCTTATCACAGGAAATTATGTTGTTCATCAACCCCAGATTAACAATCACCTCATCAAAAAAAGGGACACTCCCACCCACGAGGCCAGTATTACCACCTTGTGGAACAACTGCTAGACATCTTGAATTACAATATTTTAGGATCTGTGAGACTTCTTCAGTGTTCCTAGGACGAAGTAGGAGTTGGCTTGAACCCTTATATTTCCTCATCCAATCATGATTTTCCGTAGCCAATTCATCTTTATCCTGAATGACATTTTTCTCTCCAAGTATATTTTGAAAATGAAGAATATCTCTAGCTTCTATCATAGAAAAGGAAGGATTTCTCTGTATTTTCGTAGCTGCAGTTCCATAAGATCTTGTCTGGGAATCATATAAACTTTCTAGCTCTGGAAGTGGAGGAAAATGAGAAAACCAAAAAGACTTGCATGCATCAAGTTCTCAATAACAGTGCGTGTCCCAAGGCTGTACAGGTTAGCAATTTGTTGTACTAGAGCTAATGAACTTTCAACCACACCATGTGGAAGCCCATCTCCACTTGCCATAAAAAAGTCCTTTAGCAAATGTAAATCTTCATCTAGCATTCTTGAATCCTCTTGAGAAAAGACACGAGAAGGACCCCCATCCAGTAACACCCGGACAAAATCATCCATTGAGGCTTGAAGAAGTGCCATCACAACTTGGTCTCTAAGAGGATGCACGATAATATCACAGAGTTGTCCAAGTACTGAGTCAAGATCATGAATGACAGTTTCCACTCGAGCTTGAGAGACGCTTCCTTTATATAAACCATAGAGAAACTGTTGTCGCATATCCCAAAAGATTATTTTAACACCTGTAAAATCACATATCTTATTAATAGCTCCATTAACAGCCTCTTTTGTGCCATCAAAAATAGTTGAGAAACCATCTACTCGTTTTCTAGAAGCAGAGGATGACTCTAAATCCTCTTCAATTGAGCTTCGCCTTAGTCTTGTTTGAACCTAACGTGCTCAACTGTTGTCTTCAAGTATGTTTAATTGAATCAGCAAATAATGCGACGAATTTAAACGAACGCAAAGCTTAGATGTGGACAAATCATTAAACTGACTGCAACGGCTTTCATCAATTGATCCAGTGTCAGCAAGTTTCTTCCTCGTAAAAGAATTCATTGCGGTGTCCTTCTTGTACCGTGTCAGAATAGGTGCTGGAGGTATAAGAATATCTTTATCAACTAGCTGGCTAACAACATTCTGGGAATAAAGCTTTAACGTATTGTCAAAACCAGTAAGAAGACCCTTAAGCTGTGGAAACCTCATGGGCAAGTTGAAATTGAAAAACTGATCCAATGTCTCTTCTATAATTCTATAAATTTCAATAATAGAAGCCCCATGTCGTAGTTGAGATGAAAATGGATCCCATCTAAGGGTATATGAGGCTATGAATATTTGATCAAGATCTAGATCAAGGGTGCCACTGTAGAGAACCTCTATGCCATGATAGTTGAAACCATATGAAGATGAAACTTGACCAAATTCATCAACAGTAGAGTCTGATGTATGCTTTGTTTTCTTTGTGCTTTTACAGAGGTAGGAGCTTGAAGTCGCTGCCAGTTGAAGAGCTGAAGAACAAATTACATAATCTAAAAAGCAACATTTAAATGATTTCTTCTTCAAAACCCTGTTTTGAAGAAGAATCAATCTCTGACATGAGACGGAGTCTAACACAGCTAAGCCTTGACATTGGTATTTGTTTAAAGATTTTACAGAAATTTGAGTAAATGGTTGTAAATTGCCTCACATACTTCTAGTTTATTCGCAAATGAATATATTTTCTCTTGAATTTATTAAGCAAAGCCTTAACTTTGATGAGATTCATTTTGTATCAAAGAAAAATCTAGCCATCATATTTAAATTGAAGGAAAAAGTGAGAAATTTCTTGATTAATACCATAGCAACATTGCAAGAAGTTAAGGAAATGCTAAAAAAAAATGAAATTCCCTAAGTGTGGCCATATGATCCACACATGATTATATTAAGAAAAAGAATTAAACAAGTATCTATACCTTACAAGCATGTAGCTAAATCAGGCCTAGAAAAGTTTATTAATGGTGATGTTTGGGAACAAGACCTAATTCACCTTGCACAACAAAGTCAAGAAATAGTTCAGAGTTCACAACCTCTTCTTTTGGACACTCCTCAACCAAAAGATAAAGATATGAAAAAAGGATTCTCAGAGAAAAATAGGCATTCTCGATCTCAGAGATAGAGGATGAAGAGCATCAATTACAAAGGAAACCCATAATTAAAGAAGAATAAGTTACAATGTCAACTCAGCGTACAGAAGAAGTTACATCAAATGAACCAACATTTCATGGAGATTAAAAATAAGAATCTCAAAATGAAGCAATATTATTATTCTAAGTTCTCAAAACAAGGTTCAAGATCATCTCATACTAGGTTATTATTTTCCATGGATTATGAAAAAGGATAGATGAATATGGTTGTTTTAGAAGCTAAAGCTTAAACAGTTAAAAACTGCATAATATTACAAAGTAGCCAAATTCCCCATAGATTCAAAAAAATATACATTTGGTAGATCAAATGTATATGCATAGGAAGACTAAAGAGATTATTTTTAGGATCCTAACATATATTGCTTTAAATGCATCAAAACTAGAAAATATGTTGACAAAAGTCTCCAATCAATTGGAATAGGAAAAGATTTCTACCATGACCAAGAAGATGAAATTTGATTATTTGGAGCAATGCATTGTTACGATGGAGGAAAACTCAAAAGGTTCATCCTTAATTGATACCCTAATCAAATCTCAAGATATAGACATATAGGTGTTAAAAAGGGAACATGTCCAAACACTTGAACTGGGAGCTGCACATAAAGAGGAGATATTATTATAATTGAACATAACCACCAAATTGAAAATTATGAGCAACAAATTGAACTCCTCATAAAAGAAATAATCGATGTATGCCCATCATTTTCCTCAACACTAACCACACCAGTTGATCCATTTGAAAAGTTGGATGAGATAATTAACTTTAAGTATAAAGGATATTGAGACTGAAAGTCTTAATAATATAATCTTAGTGAAAAAATAAAGATTAATAATATCACGACGGTAGATGATAAAAATGCAACAATTCTTGAAGGATCAGATAGTTGGAAGAGATGTTTTGATTGAAGCAAGGAAAATCCATTGGGATGAAATAGTTACAAATATGTAAAAAATGTGGGAATCAATTAGAATTATTGGAGATGAGGCGGATTTAGTATACAACACATAATAGGCTATTGAAAATATTAAAGCAGAATCAGGGGCAAGCATCAGATTTCCTCTAGAATAGTAAATTTCCTAACTACAGGAATGCAGAGTAGTTAAGGTCTTTAGGTGTTCAAGGAAAAACTTATGTCATAATGGAGGTTAGTAAGTTTTGAACTAAAAAAACTTCATCCAACAATCTCAGGATAAGTTCATGTTAGTGAAAAAAGAGGTGGAAACAACCAATATAAGTTTCAATGTGTTGATGGTGCTGGACCCACCAACATGTCAGGGGATCTCCCCGGTAAGAAGTCCTAACTAGACCTTAGACTATTTGGTGTAGGAGTCCCAACAGTGAATCATACGGTATCACCTTGACCATGGTTGCCTGCAGAGGCAAGTAATATTTCCTTGTTGGTAGCAAGGGTGCGACATATTCAGTAAGCCAAGGAAGGTGCATGAATGGTTCTAACACACAGAAAGTGGGGTGAGTGTGCCCCTTGGAAACCTGTGAAAGCATGCGACTTGGAAGGGAACACATGAGCGAAGATGCATCAAAAATTGGAAAGCAAGTAAGCTAACAATCTAAAGTGATGGTTAAACCAACAACACATCTTAGTAAGATTCATAGATAGTTATATAGAAAGAGTCCATACATGCATGCGTAAGAAAACATATACATATATCATTAGAGTAACCAAGATAGCTGAAATACAATAACAACATATGCATGAAACATGCTGGCTCTATTATATTAAAAGTGAAAGTTCCAATCATACAATACAACCATGACCAACCACTAGTCTCGGTAGCGTAACGTTACAGTCACTACTGTCTACTCCTCCAAAGAGATGTATTAACTCTGCACTGTGGAGAAGCCAAGGCTCGTTACAATACTCTCCAAGATTTCTCTAAGATACTCCTATCGGAAGATTGGCTGACAAAAATCATATATAATGAGTTATGTGGTACTATATATAGAAAAGGGTGGGGTGACCCTTGACATTCCCCTTTGTGGCTATTCATCTACCCTCATTCTCTTCAAATACTCTATGACTGTTACATTCAGCTATTAACACTTGAACTTCCACTTGACGAGACGTTACATACAATCTGCACATGTACCTATGTGAGACAAAATAGGCTTGAGCAAGCCATGCAAGACATCACTGTGACTCAGACAACTATGGGAAGACCAACTCTTCAACATCCTCATAATGGTGGACGGTAGCGAATTGATGCCAAGCTCGGTAGTCCGCGATGGTGTTTGTGTACTCTGTGGTGACATATTTCTGGAAACGAACTCTTGCCTATGTTGCATCCGGGTACACTGCTCTGGATCCTCTATCAAACTCGTCTAATAACATGCACATCCTTGTCTTGAGTGCAGTCGGACCAATGACATACTGATGCATGTTGTCTGCACTGATCGCCAAGTTTACACTGGTGACTATGTGCATTAACTCGTCAAAGTACGAGTCAAGCTCCAGTTAGGTGTGTGGCTTTGTCTTTGCCTCGGTGAGTGTCCCAATAGATGGGATCGCATGTGCATGCACAACATCCATGCTTCTAAATACCCATTCATGGGAAGCCTACAAACTAGTGATAAGATGTGGGAGTTCTTCATAGTTTCGAATCTGACTCTAGATGCGTGATTTCAACTCAACCACCCTGGGCTTCATCATATTGGGCAAGTGTAACAGAGCTCCCTTGTATCTAATTATCCATGCTTGCATGTGGTCAACAACAGTATGCAAGTTTGACAAGATACGTACTCTCCTAGCACATCGCTACTGCCAATCGTTCAGATGGACAACTGCCTTATGCATGGTACCAAATCTGGAATACAACACCCACATGATTGTCCCAAGGGACGATACTTCATCCAGTATCGCCTTCTTCAATTATGCTCGGGCGAATGTTGTAACTAGTTCTCCTCCCTTCTTGGCTATCTGTAACTCCTTAGCCATTCGCTCGTTTTCTACTATCAAGAAGCGAACCCTCGAGCTATTGGCTTCGACATATGCTCTGGTAGCATTGGCCAATGTTGCTGGGTGCTTACGTATGTAAGATACGATCACTCATTCCTCAAACTATGTAGGAGATGTGTGGACATCCATAGTAGACACTCTACGTGATTGCACAAATTTATGCTGCGACTCATCGAATGATATGTTGTGCATCTCTTCTTCCAGATTGTCTTCAAGGATCTTAGTGTCCCCTTGGTCGCTCAGGACTTGCTCTGCTTCTAGATCCAGTGAAGCCAGTGGGTCGACCTCTTGGTGGTACGACATGAGGTCAATGTCTTGCTTTAACTCTGGTTGCTCCATCTCTGTATCCATCTGCTCAAGTACTCGTTCAATCTCTTGAGCGAAGTCCTGCTCTTGCGACTGCTCACCCTATCTACTTTGTGCCAACTGCTCAGATGATTCTACCACCTGTACGGACGTAGTTTCATCAATTTGTGTATGTTGCTCCCCTGCTGTATCTGTCCTTGTTGCGCTTCCTTCTCCTGTCTGTACAACTCCTGTTCCTTTTGGAGTTGCTCCTTCAACTTATGCAACTCCTTCATTGTTTCCTCCATCCTCTGTTTTTCTCTTTGCCTTTATGCGGTCCCCTTGTCCTGATGTTTCCTCTTCGCCTCTATTTCCAAAGATGCTTTTTTCACAAGTGGGTCTGATTTGAACTTGCAACTTTTTTCTGCCTCTGCACCGTCAACAATCTTTCTCTTGACTTTGTTGTGCAACGATATGTTTACCTCTGCTGTTACTACGGGTGCTCTCCTGGATGTTGCTTCACGTTGCTTCGCTAACCATTCCACAGCGATGCTGACTGGTTCATTGGTCCTAGAGAAGCTATGACAATATCTCCATGGGTCTTCCTCAACCCAATGACATGCCCCATGGATCCACGAAAACTATACTCTCGCACAGTAATCCTTCACAAAACAATGCGGGTCATACAGATTAAAGCTTCTGGTGCTGAAAGGATATTTCTTGAACTCTTCTGTTTCGGCATCCACATGCTTGAGATTTCGTATCTCGTACAACCCAATCCGCAATGGAAGAGTGGGCCAAGGTGTCTTCTTCTTCCGGTGCAACCTAGCTGATAGTCCTACCGAGATGTGGTATGATACTTCTTGCATGACGAGCTTGTCCATGGAAAACTTTGGTAAAACATGCGGAGGCTTCTCCACGCTGTACATCCATATGAAGGTGCCAAGAGGTGAGGCATACCAATCTGCTATGTCGATCAGTGCCTCCATTTCTGCCTTCGACATGCAAGGTGGATCCTACTCAAATATCATCTTGTACACCGGGGTGATAAAATGATCTGACAGTTGTGTGATGACTCCTCGAAAGATGCATTCGGAAAACAATTTACAATAATTATTGACAAAGTTTTCCACTAATGTCCATGCCCACTTCAAGCCCAGGAACTCCTGGTGGGCACAGATTGCATCCAATATGTATGCGGACATGTAGATTTCTGCTTGCGGACCTTTGGGCCGTTTCTGAGCTCCTATTACCTATTCCTTCAGCCTGTGAGCCAACATGTTAAACCAGTTGCATGCTTTTCCTTCAATGGTTAGTTGGTCCAACGCGATCACCCAACTCTGCGAGAAGGTCTTCGTGCTCTCTTGGCCATACAAGCGACATGAAAAGATGACCAAGTACTGATACGACTTCTGCAGTATCTTCGTCTTGTAAATCTGGTTAGGTGTCGTCCTAAATTTGGTTGGCTCCTTCACCCAGTTCTTTAAGATATCCCTGGAGTTGGCATTGCTGCTGGGTATGCTGAAGGGTATATCCATGGTGATCACTGGCTTCAGTAAGTGGTACATTTGTTGATAATCCTGTGCCCTGAAGGTAGCAATCTCTGTCCTACTGACACTTCTCAATGCCATCATCTCGGGATCAGTGTGCGAGATGATCCAATGTATGATGTCCGCACATGGGAATGCAAGATACCTACATGAAATCTGGTACAAGCTGGAATTGTGGATGTTAACATAAACTTTGCGGTCTTCGAGATCTTCCCCAAATGTGCCTGAGAATGCATCATTGACCTCTTTCCATTTCACCTTGATGTCTTTGTCTACGATTAACTTGGTGTCTTCGTATATCGGCAAACTCATAGAGACTTGATCGAATTCTTGACCTCTTTCCATTTCATCTTGATGTCTTTGTCTACGATTAAGTTGGTGTCTTCGTATATCGGTAAACTCAT
Source organism: Pinus tabuliformis (assembly GCA_031772625.1). Classification (NCBI taxonomy): domain Eukaryota; kingdom Viridiplantae; phylum Streptophyta; class Pinopsida; order Pinales; family Pinaceae; genus Pinus; species Pinus tabuliformis. The sequence goes on along the minus strand of CM062814.1, from coordinate 57,343,504 downwards.
AGAGACTTGATCGAATTCTTATTCAGTTGCGCTTCTGTCGATATTCGTTGACCCTTCTCTCTTGGAGGCCATTGATTCTGAACTGCTAAGAGATAGATGAACACCTACTATATCTGGAGACATGGCAACATGCATGACAAGAAATTTGGTTAAAATCAAAGCCAACTTGAGGACTAACATGCAACATACCCAGGGAACTGCTGGCAAAGATTGCATAATTTTCACTAGGAGGCCGAGAGACTGACTTCCGGAACTGTGAAAAAGGTAGTTCGAACTATTGGAAGGTTGGTTGACTATCGGAATTGTGCAATGCATAATTTGAGCTAGCACGTGATGTAGGCCAGGTATTGCATTGCACAATTTTTTGGGCTAGTAGACACTATCTCTCAGAATTGCAGAAAGAAAGACTGGAGGGCACTGACTGGTAATCCATGGACTTACCACGGTGTTTTGTGACACTACGTGCAACTGTTAAGCATATGCATACTCTTGACTGTGACATGCAAGCAAACGAAAGAAACAAAGACAACTTGTGTCGTGCATGTGTGCTTGCTATGTAAGATTCCTCCAATACATGCACGATGGGATCGTGCAGTTTGAGTGGAGGAAGCATGATCTGTGTGTGAGATTGATCTTCAATGCATACAGTCTGTGGGTTTTCGACTTCGTTGACAGATAAATCACCATAAACACGTGGCTTGGAAAAATCAACTGCGATAGAATCATCATCGTGATCGAATACAGGGGTAAATAGATCATGATAGCTACGATAAATAAAATCAATGATTTCATCGACATACTCATGATCTGATGAATCAAACAGAGGGGTGGATGAGAAGCGGAAAATTCACACAATGTGTTTTCGAAAAAGGTAGATGAAAAATCAAGTGGATTTTCAATGAATGATTTGTCCTCTCCGTTGTTGGATGATGGAATGATATCCGGTGTGTTCTGTGAATGATCAACAATGGGTGCATCCATAGATGGAGATACATATGCGAAATCATGGATGGAAGAATCACCAAAGATACTAGGAAAGAACAAAGGAGGATCAGACAAAAAGGAGTCATCCTTCGCAGACGGTTGATGCTCAAGCTCCCAATCATATTCTTCATGAATGACAATGCAAGTTGGTTGTGCAACCCCAAATAGGTCAGTAGATTGATCCTCATTCACAACAAGTGTAGAGTCCAGAATGGAAGAACACAAGACAATGTCATCCAGAGGATCATCAGAGTACGAAGACAGAGGTTGACGTACGTAATACATGTGAAAACCCTTGGGATTCACAACCAGATATGCGCAAAAATTGAGAGAAGTGATGTTGGGAGGATGTGACAGTTGAACGAATGTGTGTGCCTATTCTCCCACATCACTCTACGGTGGTGGAGCTATTTGATGAGGGGACGGTGGACAGTCACTTGTGACAACGACCGTGTCCGTTTGTGATTGCGCAACTCCATCACCAAAGTATGCTAAGCAGGGCTTGGGCTTAAACTTTATTTTAGGATTATTACAGATTTGGTAAGACAATACTCAAATCTGTCCATGAGATACTGGAATTTCATCTGTCTTTTCAGAGCTTGAAACAACAACACATGGAAGCAGTCCCAAAATTCCATAGGCGATTCATGCCGGGCCTTCCGTTGTTTTAATTTTTTTTTTCAAGAGGTTCAGGATCAAAATGATGGAAAGTAGATTCAATGAGATCACAGAACAACTCAAATGAGTGCACGCTGCAGGGAGGCAGACTCCAGTGCCACCATTGTGGGGATTCATGAAGTGTGTAGGCAAGTAGACTGACCTCTTCTGCATAAAACTTGTTTGCATTATCAATGAATTCATAGAAGTCTTCTAAGTACTTAGGCCAGGCTACTTTGCCTTCACCATATTACATGGATTTGAACAAGAGATAAAAAAACTCCCTCGTGATGCTGAGAGGTTCGGCATGCGAAAGACATCGTAGAGGGATGAGTGTGACAGAATCCATGATAGATGTGAAAAGGTTCAAAACAAGATTAGAGGACACATTTTGTTATCTGGCTCTCCTTTTAGTGCCAGAAATGTTGACGATGATAGACCCGCCAACATGTCAAGGGATCTCCCCAGTAAGAAGTCCCAACTAGACCTCAGACCATTTGGTGTAGGAGTCCCAGTAGTGGGTCGTACGGTATCGCCTTGACCGCGGTTGCACGTAGAGGCAAGATGTTCTTGTTGGTAACAAGGGCGTGACATATGCAACAAGCCAAGGAAGGTGCATGAATGGTTCTAACACATAGAATGTGGGGTGAGTGCGCCCCTTGGAAACCTATGAAAGCACGCGGCTTGGAAGGGAACACACGAGAAAAGATCCATCACAAACTGGAAAGAAAGTAAGCTAACAATCCAAAGTGATGGTTAAACCAACAACACATCTCAGTAAGATTCATACATACTTATACAGAAAGAGTCCATACATGCATGCGTAAGCAAACATATACATATATCATTTGAGTAACCAAGATAGATGAAATACAATAACAACATATGCAAAAAATTTGCTGGGTCTGTTATATTAAAAGTGAAAGTTCCAAACATACAATACAATCATGACCAACCACTAGTCCTGGTAGCAGAACGTTACAGTCACTACCGCCTACTCCTCCAAAGAGATGTACTAGCTCTGCAATGTGGAGAAGCCAAGGCTCATCACAATACTCTCCAAGATTTCTCTAAGATACTCCTATCGGAAGCTTGGATGACCAAAAGCCTATACAATGAGTTATGAGGGACTATATATAGCAAAGGGTGGGGTGACCCTTGACATTCCCCTTTGTGACCGTTCATCTACGCTCATGACTCTTTAACTACTCTATGACTAATACATTCAGTTATTGACACTTGAACTTCCACTTGACAAGACGTTACATACAATCTACACGTGTACCCATATGAGACAAAATAGGCTTGAGCAAGCCATGCCGAGACATCACTATGACTCGGACAACTGTGGGAAGACCAACTCTTTAACATCCTCATGATGGACAATAGTGAACTGATGCCAAGATTGGTAGTCCGCAATGGTGTTCATGTACTCTGTGGTGACATCAATAAGGACATCTTACTTGAATCTGCACGCAACCGTGGTCAAGGCGATACCGTACGACCCACTGCTGGGACTCCTACACCAAACGGTCTGAGGTCTAGTTGGGACTTCTTATCGAGGAGATCCCTTGACATGTTGGCGGGTCCAACATCGTCAACACAATGCTATGGTAGAAATGGGTATGCCTTCTTGTTGTGATCCACATAATAGGTTAATGTCTCTAGATGCATATAGATAATCTAAGTGTTAAGGACAAGAGAAAATACAAACCAATTTTCAGATATAATAGGAATATTGAAGGGGCCAACTATAATAGATAAATTAATGATGGTTTTTACATCCACTACCAAGTCAATATGTTTGTTCCAACTATTCCAACCTATCAGAAATACACTGATAATATCATATAGCTATTTAGTTGGGAACATATTGGGAGTGGTTGGTTAAATTTTTCTCACTGACCTTTATGATTCCAACTACAAAAACTTTAGCTAAATAATGGGACATGTGAGCAGAGATTGTTTGAAACTTGTGAACAATTTTCTATTTTTTATTAATTAGTTCCTTAAAAGTTGCATTTTAAAGAAATATACTTCCTAATGATTTTGTATCAAAATTGAAGAGAAGGGCTTAGACTTTGTAAGAGAAATTATATTTTTACACTTGTGGACAATATTATTATAGTTTTTATTCAAAATATTATCCTTTCAACTATTGGTAGTGGGTACTCATGTGTTATATTTATCTTGTAAGTTATGTGTCTTTGTATCATATGAGATATTCTAAGAGGCTAGATTGATGATCAATTTCCCTTACATCCAACAATGCTATGTTTTACATAGAGATTTACAACTAAATCCATTTCTTTTGATCATACCTCTTATTAATGGGGCAGATTGTTGCCTAATATTTCATGTAATTAAATTTTTGTTATATTAATGAACCATTGGAATATTACAAAGATTTATTGTAGAATCCATTTGTTTTTATTATACCTATTGTTAACCAATTATATTGTTTCTTGATATTTTTTTCTATATTAATTAATAACTAGAATATTATTCTAATTTGTTTTCTTCAATGATAGAAGTTGAAGTATTCCTTGAATGAAGTAAAATCTACAAAATTTATTACAACATTTTCACTAGTGCATTCCACGTCTAGGGCTCTAGATGTAATATTTCTAGTAAGTAAAGTAAAGAGAGTTAGTAAAAGCATGTCCCTGCCAACCAACTGTAGTATTCCTCACTGATAAGTTAGTGATCTCTTAGGATGAAGGTAAAAATGTCAGCCAACAGCTTAAGGTTGTATCATACCATTCAATCCCAATCCCAATGTCATAAGTTGCTTCTGAAGTTCTCCCAACATGTGAAAGGAGGTGAAAATGTGAAAGTTGTAAGGTGTTGTGTCCTCTCCTAATACTATGAATATCACGTCGGTAGAGAGCATAAATGCTCCTTATTGTATCCTTGTCGCGCTATCGAACACTAAGATAGAGCAGTGGTTAGGGGGTGAGGTAGTGAGGTAGAGAGGTTACTGCTTAGTTAGACAGATATCTCTGGACTTGCTATCAAAAATACATAGATTCATATATCACTTACATAAAGATAATATCATATAGCTATCTAGCCAGGAACGAATTGGGAGTGGTTGGTTAAATTTTCATATTTTAATCTTTATGATTCCAACAACAAAAAATTTAACTAAGAATAGGACAAGTGGATAGAGATTGTTTGAGACTCGTGAACTGTTTTATATTTTTTATTAATTAGTTTGTAAAAGGTTGCATTTGCTTTTCTGAATATCTGCGCTTAAGGCATTTTGTCTTCTCGACTTTTATATTCTCTTAATATAAATCATGAAGTTTTTTCTCTCTGAAAAAAAAGGTTGCATCTGCCAGAAGTATCCATTGTAACAATTTTGTATAAAAATTGAAGAGAAAGGTTTGGATTATGTATGAGAAATTATATTTTTTTGTAGACAACATTATTATAGTTTTTAGTCAAAAGATTTCTCGTTTCAACTAGTAGTAGTCTGTACTCATGTGTTGTGTTTTTGTTTTATATGAGATATTTTGAGAGGTTAAATTAATGATCAATTTCCTTACATTCTACAATGCTATGTTCTATGTTTTACATAGAGATTTATAGTAGATTCTATTTGTTTTGATCAAGCTTAAGCTTCTTATTAATAGGTCATTGATATTTCATGTAATTAAAGTTTTGTTATATTATTGAACCATTGGAATATTACAAAGATTTACGGTAGAATCCATTTGTTTTGATCATACCTCTCTTGTTAACTAGTTAGATTGTTTCTTGATATTTCATGTGATTAAAGTTTTGCTATATCATTGAACCCTTGGAATATTATTTTTGTGTGTTTTCTTCAATGATAAGAGTTGAAGTATTCTTTGAATGAAGTAAAACTGAAAAATCTGTTATGACAATTTCTTAATTCTTTTATAATTAGAATCAATCATATTTTAGTTGCCTTCCTTACTTGGGAAGTAACTTGTTGATTAGACATTTGAAATATATTGTCCCACAATCCAACATATAGGAGATAAATTAAATTGGAACTTTTATTTAAAAACCTTTTTTTGGTGCCGACATAGTTTTCTAGCCAAGAACTATAGATTCAACATAATGGAAGCCTTAGACTATTTCTCAATTATTGATAAACATCCCCTTGTGAATTGAGATTCTATTTGTGTGAGAAGATTTTTCATATTGGGACCCTCCATTATAATTTGATCATGTATTGGGCTTTAGTTATTTTGTGTTGAAGTTATGGCCAAATTATGATTTCTTTTAGTTAATTCCAATACCATTAATTTTCACGATAACTTTTATAGCATACTCAACAATACAAAATAATGACGAAATAATATCTTCATTATAATAATTAAAACACTAACAATGTGAAATCCACCTATTAAAATCATAAGTCTCAATTGTCTTTCAACAAAACAAAATAACAACTAGTTTCAATCCCACTTCTTCACCCCTGTGAGCATCACCGGATGCAATGAGTGCTAAGTGGACTATTAAAAAATCATGAGAAATTAGTCCGTTATGACCACCTCTCATGGAAATGGTCATAGATGAATGACTTACTTAATTCAGTTGAATCCCCAAAAAATGATATCTAATATAATGCACTGCGAAAACCCCCCAATACTTAAAACTAATACAACAATCAACCATACAAATCAATAAACAAACAATATATTCATTATAAAAAAAAAGTTTTAAATTCACCCATTTAAAGACCAAATTCCTGGTATTAAAACCCATAACCCATGTTGACCTCTTATTGTATTCATCTTCAAGAAGTGTTTATCAACCATATTTTCCACGTGACAATATTTTCATGAATTACAAAGATATCCACTCATAATTAATAAGCATTCCACCTTTGCCACCTTGAACATAAAGTTAGGTACAAGTTTCAAAGACACTACTGATTTTGGAAAAGGCACTTTTAAACATTTTAGGATATTGAGAAACAATATAACCTTATTACACTTGCCTAAACGTATTCGGTTTTTCATTGACATGCTATTAATTTTTCATTGATTAGAAAAATTTAAAATCTATCCAAAGTTTAACATTATGAAATTAAATTTATTAATTTTAAATAAAATTTATTTCTATTTATTTTAAAGATGGTTGGTTGAATGATGGCAAGAATTGACTTTTGTGTACTCTATCATTAATTACTATATACTATATCACAAATTACTATGTACAATAAATATAAATAATTTGAAAATTAACATTTTATTAATTACTATGTACCATAAACACAAATGGTTTGTAATTAAATTCAAAATTCCATTTTGTCATTTTTACGGGTTTTATTTTTTTATTGTCAACACAAAAATAATTTGAAAAATATAAATTTGAAACAAATATATAAAAATGACATGTGTACTATAATTATTATAGTGTACCCTCCATTATATTTTTTTATACGTTTTTTTATTTAATATTATTTGATAAGAGCCCTGCACGAATCCTAGGCCTATCGTAAATCCTAGGCCTATCGTAAATATCCTCGATCAATTCACACAATTCACAAATACTCAATTCACACATGACTATCGTAAATACCCAATTTACCCTCGATCATTTCACACAATTCACACACGACTAGCCTAAATACTCACGATCAATCAATTCACACACGAATATCACACAACTATCGTAAATACCCACGATCAATCACGACTATCGTAAATACCCACAATCAATTCACACACCTTTGATCAATTCACACACGACTTAGTGTCAATCAATTCACACACGAATATCACACAACTATCGTAAATACCCACGATCAATCACAACTATCGTAAATACCCACAATCAATTCACACACCTTTGATCAATTCACACACACTTAGTGTCAAGTCGTCAACCAATAAAAACTATAGTGTCAAAGTCGTCAACCAATAAGAACTATAGTTCATATTATCAAACACAATTGTGTTACTTAATATTATTAATAGTTGTTAAAAAAAATTGGATAGATCTTTTTAATAAAAAAAATTTGAATTGTTTTTAGTAAGAAAAGAACACTAGACATAAATTTTTATCTTTTACTTGATATAATATTTTCATTATTTTTATATAAAAAATTGTCAAACTTAAATAACCAATTTCTAATAATGTTTTAAATTTTTCATAATTTCTAAGTTAATTTTTTTGGTGTCTTCAACCAATAAGAACCATAGCTCACATTATCAAACACAATTGTGTTACTTAATATTATTAATAGTTGTTAAAAAAAATTGGATAGATCTTTTTAATAAAATTTCTTTTGAATTGTTTTTAGTAAGAAAAGAACACTAACATAAATTTTTATCTTTTACTTGATATAATATTTTCATTATTTTTATATAAAAAATTGTCAAACTTAAATAACCAATTTCTAATAATGTTTTAAATTTTTCATAATTTCTTCAAGTTAATTTTTTTGGTGTACATGTTGCTGGTCAATTTAATATAACTAATTTTTAGTAGCATCTTAAATTTTTTATAATTTTTTTTATAATTTTTTCAAGTTAATTTTAACCAATTTTTAGTAGTCTTAAATTTTTCATAATTTCTTCAAGTTAATTGTAACCAATTTTTAGTAGTGTCTTAAATTTTTCATATTTTAATTTCTTTGGTGTACGTGTTTATGAGATGAATATTAATAATTTAGTAATACAAATTTAAATAATGCGATTCCATATAAAATAAATTTGATTTTAATGATAAATATAAGTTAAATAATAATATAAATATACAATTGATAAAAATTTACAATATTATATGTGAATTAGGGATGGATTTATATATTGATAATTTAGTAATACAAATTTAAATAATGCAATTTCATATAAAATAAATTTGATTTTAATGATAAGTATAAGTTAAATAATAATATAAATATACAATTGATAAAAATTTACAATATTATATGTGAATTAGGGATGGATTTATATATTGATAATTTAGTAATACAAATTTAAATAATGCAATTTCATATAAAATAAATTTGATTTTAATGGTAAGTATAAGTTAAAAAATAATAGAAATATACAGTGTTATATGTGAATTGGGGATGGATTTATATCTTTATATATGCTTACAATTTTGATATATACAATTTTATATGTGAATTAGGGATGAGTTTATATTTTTATATCTCCTTATAGTTTATTTTAGTTAGGCAAAGTAACCCTAGTATACTCTCTTTTTTTTTAACATAATTTTGATATAAAAGTTTATTATAGTTATAAATAAAGTAACCCTAGTATACTCTCTTTTTTTTAACATAATTTTGATATAAAAGTTTATTATAGTTATAAATAAATAATTTTGAATTAAATAGATATAAAAGTATTTTTAAATTTAGAAACTTCACAATTTTGGTAATAAAAATGACATCTTTTGTTAAAGGTAGGAGTTATTTACAAATATTAAAAAATGTTGCTTTAAATTGTTTTTCTAAATATACCATGTTGCATATAATTTTTCTATATTTCCTCAATTCTCTAAATTGATAAGTGATTCACAGCAAGGCTCTCCTTAGTTAGGCAAAGTAACCTTAGTATATATATTTTAAAATATTTACTATTGTAACATAATTATGGTATAAAAGTTTATTATAGTTATAAATAAATAATTTTGAATTAAATAGGTATAAAAGTATTTTTCAATTTAGAAACTTCACAATTTTGGCAATAAAAATGACAATTTTTGTTAAAGGTAGGAGTTATTTAGAAATACAAAATGTTTATTTCAATTTAAAAATAAATTTAAATTGGCTTTCTAAATATACCATGTTGCATATAAGCTTTCTATATTCTTCAATTCTCTAATTTGATAAGTGATGCACACCAAGGGTAAAAAAACACAACAAATAAACACTCAACAACAAATTTACAATTTTAATCATATTTTAAATAGAAACAATTAAAACTGTATGTGGAAAAATCCAAAATTTAAATTTAAATTATATTTTCAACTCATTTTTTAAATGTTTTTTTTTTTCAAATTCAATACAATAAAATTTTTTAACTACAATTAAAATTTGATATATATATATATATATATATATAATCCAATAAAAATAACAATTTATTTTTTAGTTGTCAAGATTTATTTAAAAACATTATTTATTTATGAGTGGAGATTTGCATAGTTATTCATATTGTCAAAAATTTTCTACATTTGACAATTATTTATTTATTTATTTTTTAATGGTTTAAAAATAACAATTTATTTTTTAGTTGTCAAGATTTATTTAAAAACATTATTTATTTATGAGTGGAGATTTGCATAGTTATTCATATTGTCAAATTTTTTTTACATTTGAAAATTATTTATTTATTAATGATATAAAAATAACAATTTATTTTTTAGTTGTCAAAATTTATTTAAAAACATTATTTATTTGAGTGGAGATTTGCATATAGTTATTCATATTGTCAAAAATTTTCTACACCATTCTTTTTTTTGGTAGGTAAGCACCCATAGGGGTTGGGGTTTGACCAGTGACCTATCGCAAGTAGTGTAAGGAGTGCGGAGTGTAAGGAGTGCCTTAACAGCAAGTAGTGTAAGGAGTGCGGAGTGTAAGGAGTGCCTTAACAGTGCTCACTGTCAATCCAAAGTTTGACAATTATTTGTTTATTTATTTTTTAATGGTTTAAAAATAACAATTTATTTTTTAGTTGTCAAGATTTATTTAAAAACATCACCTTCAATCCAAAGTTCGACAATTATTTGTTTATTTATTTTTTAATGGTTTAAAAATAACAATTTATTTTTTAGTTGTCAAGATTTATTTAAAAACATTATTTATTTGAGTGGAGATTTGCATAGTTATTTATATTGGCAAAATTTTTCTACACCATTTTTTTGGTAGGTAAGCACTATTCATATTGTCAAAAATTTTCTACTTTTGAAATTATTTATTTATTAATGATTTAAAAATAACAATTTATTTTTTAGTTGTCAAGATTTATTTAAAAACATTATTTATTTGAGTGGAGAGTTGCATAGTTATTTATATTGTCAAAATTTTTCTACACCATTTTTTTTGGTAAGTAAGCACCCACAGGGGGTTAGGGTTTGAACCAGTGACCTATCACAAGGAGTGCCTTAACAGTGAAGCAAGCACCCACAGGGGGTTAGGGTTTGAACCAGTGACCTATCACAAGGAGTGGAAGGAGTGCCTTAACAGTGAAGCAAGCACCCACAGGGGGTTAGTGAAGCTAGGGTTTGAACCAGTGACCTAAGTAGTGTAAGGAGTGCGGAGTGTAAGGAGTGCCTTAACAGTGCTCACTGTCAATCCAAAGTTTGACAATTATTTGTTTATTTATTTTTTAATGGTTTAAAAATAACAATTTATTTTTTAGTTGTCAAGATTTATTTAAAAACATCACCTTCAATCCAAAGTTCGACAATTATTTGTTTATTTATTTTTTAATGGTTTAAAAATAACAATTTATTTTTTAGTTGTCAAGATTTATTTAAAAACATTATTTATTTGAGTGGAGATTTGCATAGTCATTTATATTGGCAAAATTTTTCTACACCATTTTTTTGGTAGGTAAGCACTATTCATATTGTCAAAATTTTTCTACTTTTGAAATTATTTATTTATTAATGATTTAAAAATAACAATTTATTTTTTAGTTGTCAAGATTTATTTAAAAACATTATTTATTTGAGTGGAGATTTGCATAGTTATTTATATTGTCAAAATTTTTCTACACCATTTTTTTGGTAAGTAAGCACCCACAGGGGGTTAGGGTTTGAACCAGTGACCTATCACAAGGAGTGCCTTAACAGTGAAGCAAGCACCCACAGGGGGTTAGTGAAGCAAGCACCCACAGGGGGTTAGGGTTTGAACCAGTGACCTATCACAAGGAGTGGAAGGAGTGCCTTAACAGTGAAGCAAGCACCCACAGGGGGTTAGTGAAGCTAGGGTTTGAACCAGTGACCTATCACAAGGAGTGGAAGGAGTGCCTTAACAGTGAAGCAAGCACCCACAGGGGGTTAGGGTTTGAACCAGTGACCTATCACAAGGAGTGCAAGGAGTGCCTTAACAGTGCACCCATTCACCGTCAATCCAAATTTTGACAATTATTTGTTTATTTATTTTTTAATGGTTTAGAAATAACAATTTATTTTTTTGTTGTCAAGATTTATTTAAAAACATTATTTCTTTTATGAGTGGAGATTTGCATAGTTATTCATATTGTCAAAATTTTTCTACATTTAACAATTATTTATTTATTTATTTTTTAATGGTTTAAAAATAACAATTTATTTTTTAGTTGTCAAGATTTATTTAAAAACATTATTTATTTATGAGTGGAGATTTGCATAGTTATTCATATTGTCAAAATTTTTCTACATTTGACAATTATTTATTTATTTTTTAATGGTTTAAAAATACCAATTTATTTTTTAGTTGTCAAGATTCATTTAAAAACATTATTTATTTATGAGTGGAGATTTGCATAGTTATTCATATTGTCAAAATTTTTCTACACTATTTCTTTTGGTAGGTAAGCACCCACAGGGAGTTGGGGTTTGAACCAGTGACCTATCACAAGGAGTGGAAGGAGTGCCTTAACAGTGAAGCAAGCACCACAAGGAGTGGAAGGAGTGCCTTAATAGTGAAGCAAACACCCACAGGGGGTTAGTGAAGCAAGCACCCACAAGGGGTTAGGGTTTGAACCAGTGACCTATCACAAGGAGTGCCTTAACAATGCACCCATTCACGGTCAATCCAAAGTTCGAAAATTATTTGTTTATTTATTTTTTAATGGTTTAAAAATAACAATTTATTTTTTAGTTGTCAAGATTTATTTAAAAACATTATTTATTTATGAGTGGAGATTTGCATAGTTATTCATATTGTCAATTTTTTTCTACATTTGACAATTATTTATTTATTTATTTTTTAATGGTTTAAAAATAACAATTTATTTTTTAGTTGTCAAGATTTATTTAAAAACATTATTTATTTATGAGTGGAGATTTGCATAGTTATTCATATTGTCAAAAATTTTCTACATTTGACAATTATTTATTTATTTATTTTTTAATGGTTTAAAAATACCAATTTATTTTTTAGTTGTCAAGATTTATTTAAAAACATTATTTATTTATGAGTGGAGATTTGCATAGTTATTCATATTGTCAAAATTTTTCTACACCATTTTTTTTGGTAGGTAAGCACCCACAGGGGGTAGGGGGTTGAACCAGTGACCTATCACAAGGAGTGCAAGGAGTGCCTTAACCAGTGACCTATTGCAAGGAGTGCAAGGAATCCAAAGTTTGAAAATTATTTGTTTATTTATTTTTTAATGGTTTAAAAATAACAATTTATTTTTTAGTTGTCAAGATTTATTTAACAACATTATTTATTTATGAGTGGAGATTTGCATAGTTATTCATATTGTCAAAATTTTTCTACACCGTTCTTTTTTTTTGGGTAGGTAAGCACCCATAGGGGGTTGGGGTTTGAACCAATGACCTATCACAAGGAGTGCCTTAACAAGTGAACTATCGCAAAGAGTGCAAGGAGTGCCTTAACCAATGGCCTATCGCAAGGAGTGCAAGGAGTCCCTTAACCAGTGACCTATCGTAAGGAGTGCCTTAACCGTGCACCCATTCACCGTCAATCCAAAGTTTGACAATTATTTGTTTATTTACTTTTTAATGGTTTAAAAATAACAATTTATTTTTTAGTTGTCAAGATTTATTTAAAAACATTATTTATTTATGAGTGGAGATTTGCATAGTTATTCATATTGTCAATTTTTTCTACATTTGACAATTATTTATTTATTTTTAATGGTTTAAAAATAACAATTTATTTTTTAGTTATCAAGATTTATTTAAAAACATTATTTATCTATGAATAGAGATTTGCATAGTTATTCACATTGTCAAAAAATTTCTACACCATTCCCTTTTTTTGGTAGGTAAGCACCCACAGGGGGTTGGGGTTGGGGTTTGAACTAGTGACCTATCGCAAGGAGTGCCTTAACCGTGCCTTAACCAGTGACCTATCGCAAGGAGTGCAAGGAGTGCCTTATCGTCAATCCAAAGCCCCGTGGGAAATTTTTCTACACCATTCACATCCGAAAGAATTTATTTATTTTCTAATTTATTAATTTATTAATGGTTTTATGCATTTTTCAATTTATTTACTTTAATTTAACTATATCTAAACTAAGTGACAATTATTTATTTATTTATTTTTTAATAGTTTAAAAATAACAATTTATTTTTTAGTTGTTAAGATTTATTTAAAAGCATTATTTATTTATGAGTGGAGATTTGCATAGTTATTCATATTGTCAAAAATTTTCTACACCATTCAAGTCCTAAAGATATTATATATTTATTTATTTTTTAATGGTTATTATATATTTATTTATTTTTTAATGGTTTTATGCAAAGATGAATCAAATGAATTTGGTTTCTTCACTATTTTTGCATTTATTTACTTTAATTTAACCATATCTAAACCAAGTGGCAAAGAAAAATATTATTTATTTTTAATGGTTTTATGCATTTTTTCATTTATTTACTTTAATTTAACTATATTTAAACTAAGTGACAATTATTTATTTTTTAATGATTTAAAAATAACAATTTATTTTTTAGTTGTCAAAATTTATTTAAAAACATTATTTATTTATGAGTGGAGATTTGCATAGTTATCCATATTGTCAAAATTTTTCTACACCATTCACTTGAAAGACATTATTTATTTTTTAATGGTTTTATGCATTTTTCATTAAGTGGTAAGAAAATTATTTATTTGTTTATTTTTTAATAGTTTTATTCAAAAAATGAATCAAATGAATTTGGTTTCTTCACTATTTTTTCATTTATTTTCTTTAATTTAACTATATCTAAACTAAGTGGCAAAGAAAGCTAGCTATATGGCCTTCTCTAAAGATGTATTGGAGTTTTTTATTTACAATGTAAAGTTGAATACGTCACTTTTAAATATGTTTTAGAGTTTTTTTTTTTTTTTTTGGAGTTTGAAGACATCACTTTTAAAGATGTTTTGGAGTTTTTTTTTTTTTGGAGTTTTTTTTTTTACAGTGTCAGGTTGAAGACATCGCTTTTAAAGATGTTTTGGAGTTTTTTTATTTACAGTGTAACGTTGAAGACATCATTTCTTTAAGGCTTTCTGTTTCATTTATTAATTGGTCATTTAATAATTGGCTTTTTATGCGGCTCACAAAACCTAACTGTATAGAAACTGAAAATTAAACAGCCCAAGAATCCAAACACAAAACATTGATTTGGAATACAATAAGGTTTGATGAAATTCCAAAGCAGAAAAGAATGAAGAGAATCACAATCATGAATTTCCATGGGAATAATTACAAAAATAAATAAATGTAACTTTTACAAAAATACACAAGTGAAAGTGTGGGCTGGAATCCAGAACAATGGCTAACAAAATAAATAAATAAATTCATTATTAATACAAGAAACTGTGCATAATGAGTGTGGAGCTCGACATAAAATCCAAAAGCCCTTTATTAAAGCACAATCATCTTGTCCATAATTTTAATGGGCATTTAACCAATTTTTAAAATGTGTGTAAATAGATATGAAACCCCATTGGTCGTAAATAATTGGTTCTTTCAGCGAAAGAATATGATGCAGGAGCATCAAGCTAAGGCACCATGATTGGGTGTTGGTCTCTGCCAGGTTGGAGAGTTGAGTTAGCATGTTGATTGTTTTATATGTTCAGTGTGTCAGAGTAGGAGGTAGGATTTTGTTTTATCTTAATCTCAGTGTTAGTCAAAGGTAGTTTGGTCGGTTAAGGTTATTTACTTGTTTGTCTTTAATAAACAGTAGATTAATAATTGTCCTGTCATTTTTAAGAGAAAAAAGGCAAATGTGTCTAAATGTAAAATCTTACCATATAGGCAGAACTGAATACTTAATCGTTATGTAACTATAAGGTCTACAACTAAAAGTAACTGTAGACAAAGCATATAAATGTAACAATGAAAATCATTGACAAGGTTCAACATTTTCAGATACAAATAATAAAAAGAGACAGAGCACAAATTCATCTATCATCCATCTGTATTATCGTCTATACATTGTGCAACTATATTTTTTCCCTATTGTTTAACTGATTCAAATAACAAGCAAAATGCAGGCCTACAACTTTATGTGTTTTCTTCCTCTCTTAAAAGAAGACAGAGCACTGTAATTCGTATGTAAGTTCCAAGAACGTAACCAAGCTACAACAAAACAATTGAACGAAGGAAACAGAGTCCAGACAGCGTGACAGAAATGCCAATTCTAGAACAAGGGTTTGTATCCCACAGAAGAAAATGGTATTGACTAAACAGAGCAAACGTAGATAGATAAATCGGACGAGTAAAGCATATACAGGCCATACAATGTCTTTTTGATTTCGAAATCGACCATCAAGACAAATTACCATAACAACTACAGAACTTCCTGTTCGTGGAAAGTATTACAAAAACGGTTGCAATTAAAAAATTATAGTTTGAAGGCGTTGAAGCCGGATTGAAGGAAACGACAGCCAAATCACCACCATTAAAGATAAGGTAAATTGAAACCAATGTTTCCCTGAAAGTCTTCCTTTAAATTATAAAATAAAATGTAAAAAGATACATAGCAACATTCCAAAGTAATACACGGACAGTCACATAAACCGACGGTCGACAAACCCTAGCTGAGGGTTTTGGGACACGACTCCCATACATTAACAGTTACAGCCAACAATCACCGAAACATGAAAGCCTATGATAACAAAATGACCAGGACGCTGGTTACAGCCGAGAGTCACATTGGCTGAGCAGTGAAAACAAACCCTCATTCTCACAGGCCTATTCTACAAAAGAAAACTGAAGTCTAGTTGCGTTGGCAGAGCCTACCCGATAGAGGCCGGTCGAATTGTTCTGAGCAGACCCAACTACAAACCCTAATACCTGTAAAGGACCCGACACACAATTGTTAGCACAAGTTGATAGAGGAAAACTAAACACAGTGCATGAAAGAAAATATATGAGGGACACATTTTCCATACATGAAGGATTTGCAGCAAGAACAGAGAACAATCCTCTAGCCCACGAATTCCAACCAACGACTGAGACAAAGGAGTAGCCACATTAGGAACAGGAGAAAGAAAAAGGCAAATTGAATCATGGATAGAAGAGACTACCTACATTGAAGCCGAAGACTGGAGAGCGCCACTGTTTCGAAACCTGAATGCATGCCAACCACTGAGTTTCACAAACGAGACAACTTCAAATCAGAACCCAAGCTCGTGGAGCAAAGACCAGTTGGAGCAATTGAAAAAAGAGCACAAAAATCTACTTACACAGGCGGCGGCAAAACCATTCTTGGTTGCCCAACGAACCAGGGTCAAAGACTATCCAAACCAACGTAAGAGCCAAGCAGGTATAAGAGACACACTGTCGGACCAGAAAACAAACTAGAAGGCGTGCCCAACATTAGCAGCGTAGCTGCATACACAGGCACCAAAAACCTCACCAGAGCAAACCCTCGGCGAACAAATGCAAAATGGTTGAATGAGCGACGGAGGAAGAGTTTTGGTGAAACGAGGAGCAGGAAACGCGACCCGAGGTGAGTACATAGTATTGAATGCAGACATAAATGCCATCTATCACTTTCCAGAAATATCCGAGAGCATTGGAATCATAAACTAATCCACAGCTTAATCATATTTTAAAATCATTTAATTATTGATTAGTCCAAACAGAGTTGGGCTGGTCCCATCATAGTGGTATCAGAGCAGGTTGAAATTGACTAAAGAAATGGAGGTAGGAAGGAGAGGTCATGGAAGAGGTGTTCGGAGGGTAGCAGATGAAGGACTGAGAGAGGAAATCAGGATTCTTACTGCCGTTTGGAGGCATTCGAAGCAGGGAGACAAAGGGATCCGGAGGTAGGCGATGATAGCGAAGAGGAAGCTGAAGCGACGACAGATGGATTGGATGGAAAGGGCCCAGAAATGAGACTGCTGAGATCGGTCTCAGTGGCAAGCAATAAACCCAAACCAGAACTCCCAAATTATGACGACAGCCTGTCCATAGAACTTCTATTGGATTGGATTAGCGAGCTAGATAAGTATTTCGAGTGTGAGGAGGTCAGTGAAGACTGCAGAGTTAAGTTCGCTGTGACGAAGTTGAAGGGACACGCAGCCCTGTGGTGGGACAGTGTCCAAACAGAGAGAAGGAGATTGAACAAGCTACTGATCAAGGATGGTGGCCAAGTTGAAGGGCAGATTTCTGCCGAAAGATTATCAGATTGCACTACATAGACAAGTGCAGAATCTGAAACAGAAAGGAATGATAGTGAGGGAGTACACTGAGGAGTTTTACCGAGTGAACTTAAGGGCCAGTTATAAAGAGGATACCTCGGAGAAGATAGCCAGGTATGTAAATGGTTTAAGGCTAGAAATTTTGGATGAAATTAGTATTCTGTCTCCTAGGAACATTGAAGAAGCATATCAGAGTGCTATGAAAGCTGAAGAGAAAATTACTAGAAAGCAAAATGCTAGGAGAGGACGAGGAACCGGCAGAGTAAGAGGCCAGTCATATGGCAGAGGGCAGACTGCTGGTAGTAATGAAGAAGGCAACAGTTCTAAAGCCTCCAGATCAGCGGACAAAGGTGATAATGCGAAAGGTGGTAGGCCATATCAGCAAGGCAAGGGAAATGGCCGAGGTAGAGGAGCTGGTTACCAATGTTACAGGTGTCATAAGTGGGGACACATATCATTTGAGTGTCCTGAGGCAGACCAAGCTGGACAGAGGGGTGCATATGTTGCACAACCAGAGGAAGTAGAGGCACCTCCCCAAGAAGCAGAGAATGCTCTAGAAACAGGGGAAGCCCTGGTGTTGAACAAGGTGTTGTTAAAACCAACCAAGGAAGCCACCGAACAAACGCAACGGAAGGCTTTGTTTCGGATGGTTTGTAAGTCACACAGTAGGTGCTGTCAGTTGATTATTGACAACGGTAGTACAGATAACTTAGTGGCCACAGAGATGGTGGAAAAGTTGGAATTGAAGCGATTGAAACATCCCACCCCTTACAAAGTTTCATGGCTGCAAAAAGGCCATCAGTTGCTGGTGGATGAACAATGTGAGGTGGAGTTTCAAATAGGCAAATATAAGGATAAGGTCATTTGTGACATCATGCCGATGGATGTATGTCACATACTGCTAGGCAGGCCATGGCAGTACGACAGAAAGGTGGTACATGATGGATTGACAAACTGCTATAAGTTTGTCAAGGATGGAATCAAGCATACGCTTGTGCCCATCAAGGAGGAAGGGACAACAGGAACAAGTGAGCCAAGAGCATTGTTGGTCAGCGGAAAATAGTTTCTGAAACAAATTGAGGATAGCGAGGTGAGTTATGCAGTTGTAAGAAGAGAAAAAACGGTACTGTTGCATACAGAGGTGTCAGATTTACCCCCAGAAATTCAGCAGATGTTGCAGGAGTTTACAGATATAGTGGTGGATGACTTGCCAGATAAACTGCCCCCAAAAGGAGCATAAGTCACCATATTGACTTCATACCCGGAGCAAGCTTGCCGAATAAGGCAGGCCCAAGGAAAATGAAGAGATTAGGAAGCAGGTGCAGGAACTGCTAGACAAAGGATTGATTAAGGAGAGCTTGAGCCCTTGTGCAGTTCCAACGGTTCTCGCTCCCAAGAAAGGAGGAGAGTGGCGGATGTGCACAGACTCGAGGGCCATCAACAAAATCACCATCCGGTACAGGTTTCTACTGCCACGGATGGACGACATGATGGATTTCCTAAGCCGGGTAGCATATTTTTCTAAGATAGACTTGAAGAGCGGGTATCATCAGATCCGAATTCAAGAGGGGGACGAGTGGAAGAAATCCTTTAAAACGAATGAGGGGCTGTATGAATGGCTAGTTATGCCATTCAGACTGAGCAATGCACCCAGTACATTTATGCGGCTAATGAATGAAATGTTGAAAGAATATATTGGAAATTTTGTGAGTATACCTGGACGACATACTAATTTTTAGCAGGACAAGGGAGGAGCACCTTCGAGATGTTCAAAAAGTGCTAGAAAAATTACAGCAGAATAAACTGCTGATAAATCTGAAAAAGTGTACTTTTTTGCAAAAAGAGTTGATTTATTTGGACTTTGTAATAACAGAAAACGAGCTGAAGGTGGATTCAGAAAAGATTGCAGTAATAGTCAATTGGCCATCCCTGAAAAGCTTATTTGAGGTACGTAGTTTTCATGGGCTGGTGAGTTTTTACCGGAAACTCATAAGAAATTTTAGCGAAATCTGTGCACCTATGTTGGAAACTATTAAAAAGGCTAGTCAGCCTTTTCGGTGGATTGATGCAGCAGAGAGGAGTTTTCAGCTACTAAAGAAGAAGATCACAAAGAGACCGCACCTGAGATTGCCAGATTTTAAAAAGATCTTTCAGGTTCGTTGTGATGCTAGTGGTATGACTATTAGAGCTGTACTCAGCCAGGAGGATAAACCTGTTGCATTTTTCAGCGAGAAGCTAAATGAAAGCTGGCAGAAATATTCATCCTATGACAAGGAGTTTTATGCTCTTGTGTAGGCATTGAAGCACTGGAGGCACTATTTGTTGGGAAACGAATTTGTGTTGTTTTCGGATAATTCTGCACTACAGTATGTGATGCAACAGCACAAGATGAATCACAAACATGCCAAATGGGTGGAATATTTTCAGAGTTTCACGTTTGTGTTGAAACAAATCAGCAGGCAGGCCAACAAGGTTGCAGATGCATTGAGTAGGAAAGCTTTACTTTTGCAGGAGAGCACTGTACAAGTGCTGGGTTTTGAGCACTTAAAAGATGTGTACCATACTGACACAGATTTTAAGGAGGCCTATGAGGCATGTCAAAATCCCTTGGTGAGAGATAACAGCCCATGGTTGGACTACAACTTGCAGGAGAAATTGCTATTTAGAGGAGGACAGCTATGCATTCCTAACTGCTCGATGAGAGAGAACATTATTCAGGAGAAGCACAGTGGAGGTCTAGTTGGACATTTCGGCATAGACAAGACACTCGAGTAGCTCAGTCATTTCTACTTTTGGCCAAAGATGCAAAGGGATGTACAATGGTTTGTGACCAGATGCAAAGTGTGCCAGTTGGCTAAAGGTCACAGTCAAAACACGGGACTGTATACACCATTTCCAGTTCCAAGCAGACTGTGGGACTTAGTCAGCTTGGACTTTGTCTTGGGTCTACCTAGGACACAACAGGGTTATGACTCTGTGATGGTAGTAGTGGACATATTCTCGAAGATGGAGCATTTTATCCCTTGCAGAAAAACCAGTGATGTCACTCACAAGCCCACTTGTTTTTCACGGAGATTGTCAGGCTACATGGGTTGCCTAAGTCTATTCTTTCAGACAGGGATATGAAGTTTACAGGGCACTTTTGGCGTACCTTGTGGAAGAAAATGGATACACAGCTGAGTTACAGTTCTGCTTATCACCCGCAAACCGACGGACAAACAGAGGTGGTAAATAGGAGTCTGGGAAACCTGCTACGAAGCTTGATTGGTGAAAATTCACGGATGTGGGATCGAGTGCTTGCCCATGCAGAGTTCGCTTATAACGACTCGCTTAATCACAACACAGGTTACAGTCCATTTCAGATCCTATGTGACATGCATCCCGGTGGAGTACATGAATTACAAGATCTCGGACTGCAAGAAAGACGAAGTGGAGATGGAGAAGATTTCGCTAACGCGATGAGAGATTTGCATGACTAGGTGAAAATTAAATTGCAGGACAGCAACCAAAAGTATAAACAACAAGCAGATTTGAAGAGAAGGGAAGTACAGTTCAATGTGGGAGATGAAGTCCTCGCGCATTTGCGCAAGGAACGCTTCCCTAGAGGTGCATACAATAAGCTGAAGTATAAGAAGATAGGTCCCTGCAAAATCCTCCAGAAATTTTCAGCGAATGCCTATGAGATACAGTTGCCACCAGGGATAGGCATTTCACCCATCTTTAATGTAGCAGACCTGTTCCCTTACACTGCTAACCCAGAAGAAGAAGAAGACAAAACCACACGACCTACACGGAATACCCAGGATGGAGGAGAAACTTGGATGAGACAGATGCCTTACGTTCAGCCTCCCGAAATCGAGAGCATTCTCGATACTCAGGTGGCCAAACGAACTCGATGGAAGGAGTATTTGCAATACCTGGTCAAGTGGAAGAACCGTCCTATTGAGGATAGTTCGTGGCTTGATGCCAGGCAGATTGAGCAGACAAGTTCTTCAGTCGAGAAGCTCATGGACCGGAGCCATGATTTCTTTTTGCCCCGGGAGCCTGATGCAGGAGCATCCAGCTAAGGCACCATGACCGGGTGTTGGTCTCTGCCAGGTTGGAGAGTTGAGTTAGCATATTGATTGTTTTATATGTTCAGTTTGTCAGAGTAGGAGGTAGGATTTTGTTTTATCTTAATCTCAGTATTAGTCAAAGGTAGTTTGGTCGGTTAAGGTTATTTACTTGTTTGTCTTTAATAAACAGTAGATTAATAATTGTCCTGTCATTTTTAAGAGAAAAAGACAAATGTGTCTAAATGTAAAATCTTTCCATATAGGCAGAACCGAATACTTAATAGTTATGTAACTATAAGGTCTACAACTGAAAGTAACTACACAGTTCTATTAACTGTAGACAAAGCATATAAATGTAACAATGAAAATCATTGACAAAGTTCAACATTTTCAGATACAAATAATAAAAAGAGACAGGGCACAAATTCATCTATCATCCATCTGTATTATCGTCTATACATTGTGCAACTATATTTTTTCCGTATTGTTTAACCGATTCAAATAGCAAGCAGAATGCAGGCCTACAACTTTATGTTTTTTCTTCCTCTCTTAAAAGAAGACAGAGCATTGTAAGTCGTATGTAAGTTCCAAGACCAGAACGGACAAGCACGTAACCAAGCTACAACGAAACAATTGAATGAAGGAAACAGAGTCCAGACAGCGTGATAGAGATGCCAATGCCAGAACAAGGGTTTGTATCCCACAGAAGAAAATGGTATTGACTAAACAGAGCAAATGCAGACAGATAAACCGGACGAGTAAAGCAGATACAGGCCATACAATGTCTTTTTGATTTCGAAATCGACCATCAAGACAAATTACCAGAACAACTACAGAACTTCCTATTCGTGGAAAAGTATTACAAACACGGTTGCAATCAAACAATTTATAGCTCGAAGGTGTTGAAGCCAGATTGAAGGAAACGACAGCCAAATCACCATCATTAAAGCTAAGGTAAATCGAAACCAATGTTTCCTGAAAGTCTTCCTTTAAATTATAAAATGAAATGTATAAAGATACATAGCAAAATTCCAAAGTAATACACGGACAGTCACATAAACCGACGGTCGACAAACCCTAGGTGAGGGTTTTGGGACACGGCTCCCATACATTAACAGTTACAACCAACAATCACCGAAACGTGAAAGCCTACAATAACAAAATGACCAGGACGCTAGTTACAGCCGAGAGTCACATTGGCTAAGCATTGAAGGAAATCAAACCCTCATTCTCATAGGCCTATTCTACAAAAGAAAACTGAAGTCTAGTTGCATTGGCAGAGCCTACCCGACAGAGGCCGGTCGAATTGTTCTGAGCAGACCCAACTACAAACCCCAATACCTGTAAAGGAGCCAACACATAGTTGTTAGCACAAGTTGACAGAGGAAAACAAAACACAGTGCATGAAAGCAAATATACGAGGGACACATTTTCCATACCTGAAGGATTTGCAGCGAGAACAGAGAACAATCCTCTAACCCACGAATTCCAACCAACGACTGAGACAAAGGAGCGGCCACATTAGGAACAGGAGAATGAAAAAGGCAAATTGAATCATGGATAGAAGAGACTACCTGCATTGAAGCCAAAGACCGGAGAGCGCCACTGTTTCGAAACCTGAATGCATGCCAACCACTGAGTTTCACAAACGAGACAACTTCAAACCAGAACCCGAGCTCGTGGAGCAAAGACCAGTTGGAGCAATTGCAAAAAGAGCACATAAATCTACTTACACAGGCAGCGGCAGAACCATTCTTGGTTGCCCAACGAACCAGGGTCAAAGACTATCCAAACCAACGTAAGAGCCAAGCAGGTATAAGAGACACACTATCAGGCGAGAAAACAAACCAGAAGGCACGCCCAGAATTAGCAGCATAGCTGCATACATAGGCACCAAAAACCTCACCAGAGCAACCCTCGGCGAACAAATGTAAAATGGTTGAATGAGCGATGGAGGAAGAGTTTTAGTGAAACGAGAAGCGGGAAACGCGACCTGAGGTGAGTACATAGTATTGAATGCAGACATAAATGCCATCTATCACTTTCCAGAAATATCCGAGAGCATTGGAATCATAAACTAATCCACAACTTAATCATATTTTAAAATCATTTAATTATTGGTTAGTCCAAACAGAGTTGGGCTGGTCCCATCAGAATCAATAAATGTCGGATGCCTCAACAAGTATTATAAATCACACAGATTGAACTCCACCAATAAATAGCGCAATGCAATGCTGAATCAAATAGTACAATTTGTAAGAGCATGGAACATGCTAGGGAACCAACTGATTATGGCATAGGAAGCAGTAGTGTTTATCTCTGTGCTCCAAGTAATAGACTCATCATCATCAAAGCGCAAATAGGCAGATAGGGCTATTGTGTGGCACTTAGGATGCCATACATTAAATAACGGATGGAGCTGACTGAAGATTCACTTGATAGGCACATGATTTTAGAATAATGGTGGATAGAACTCGCTAGTAAGTTTTAGTGCCGAGACATCATCAATAACATTACCTAACTTTGTTGACTCTGCTGCCTCAGCCTTATGAGCATTGCAACCCCATACATGAATATTTAGTCTACGACACTGCGAAGAATTTGGGTTTAGAAATGAATTATACCAATCAATAACATCTGATTTCTGTACACTGGTTAACTCATCTGCTTCCAGCTCCAGCCTTTCAAACAAATACCTGATCAATAGAATGTAATATATGGGGCAGATTAGATTCTAAACATAAATATCATCTTGTATTGGAGAACAATTAAAACATAAAATTTGTTCCAAGCCTTCTGATTTACATCACATCAAAACCATGAAACCAATTCCCATGGTTCCTAAGCTGCTCTGTTATGTTTTTCTAATCAAAACCACCTTCAGCAACTTTAAACATAAGTTGATCGACCTAAGTGTAGACGTAAGAGCATGTGGCCATTGATTGAAAATGTTCTTGCAGTAAATCCTTAGAACCGGATCTTGAGAACTAATGCAGAAATTTTATCTAGGAATAGAATCGATGCAATATCCTTTGTGCCTTGTTATTCCATACCATTATCATTGACAAGAATATGCACCGTTGTAATATGTAGTGGGCTAGTAAGTTATGGCATTACTGCGTTATAAGGCTCTAGGAAAGCTGTACAAAAGCTCGAGCAATATTTAAAAGACAGATGTTCAGTCTTTTTGATAGAATCTTTTGGTTAAGAAGACAGTTATCTTTCATTGAAGCAAAAAGTAGTTTAAGAATTGCATTTTAATCTGTATAACCCCACAAGTTAGACAACTGGTAAGTGTGCATAAAAAAGGGTCATTAGTAAACAATACCTTTTTTCCACAACTTCTCTCCAGTGATGACTAGTCTCATCAAGTAAAGATGCATCTTTCTCTAATTTCTTTGCTATTAATGTAACTTTGTATGTTTCAAATTCTTTATCATCCATCTCACCCTGGAACAAATATACCCAAACAAAATAAATACAACACACTTTGCAATTGAAATTGTATCCAAACACCACTGAAATGTTCAAGAGTAAAATAAAAATGGCTCTCTAAAACAGCATGTTCTGCATTTCCTCAGTCTTCAGAATGCAATATAAGATGGTATCAAACTTGTTACTAAGGAGGTTGAGCAATTAGTATTGTCTACTTTGCAGTTATATGATCCACAAGAGAAGACACCAGATAAAAAATTGTTGAAGACCAGAAAATGGGCCAGTTGGGCAGAGTCGCAGACTAGGCCACTAGCATTTTGGATAATCAAGCAACGCCTTATAAATTGTGTACCAGAAAGACATAAGCTGTACTTTGGAACTAATACAAAATGAAACATGAAATCAGAAAATTAGAAAGCAAGCCGGTTTTGTACATACAACAGATATTAGAGACAACAAATACAAAGGAGAACAAGAAAGTTCACAGCTTATTGAATTCATTCAAAGTTAACAACTACAGTATAAACTTTGAAGGTCGTACCAGAATTTGCTGCAATTTATCGATAAATGCATCTATTCTTTCCTGTAAATATGGTGGGCTATGCTTCGAAGACAGAACACAGAAACAAAATCCCAGTACACGATATATCATCCTACAGCCACATTTCACAGCATATCCAAGCTGTTCCTTTGTCCTGCATTTTGCAGAATGTAAGTGAAGTTAATAGTAGTTATAACTTCCAACTTAAAATGACTTCGTTATAAAATCGAAATTAGACAGTTCACTGAGATATCCCCACATGAAATTTTTAACTGTTTACGAATGTCTGCAAGAAACAGCAAGAGTATGCTCAGCAGGTTCACTTCAAATAAATGAAATATGCACAAGATGCATATGAGTGAAGAATATTGAAAATTCTCTCTACTCATTTAAGCATCAGTACACCCCTTTTGGGGGTTAATTTGATCAGATAAGGATTAAAGATTAAAGGAAGGCAATCAATACCGTAACAAAAGCACACGTACAGTCTAGCTAGCCAGTTAGCCAACCTGAGAATTCCGTCCATGGTCCAGCTCAGTTGAAGAATATAAGTTACAAAGTAGATAAAGCTAGAGTTAGAGAAAAGTTTTATGAGTGTCACTACTCTGGTGACAGTTGAGTTTTATTTTGTAAATATGATGTAAATTCAGTCGTACAAGAGAGAAAAAGTAGAGAAATTTATAACTTGATGTAAAGGTTGGAAGCCAAAATATGTTTGGTGTGCCCCCTTTAATAAAATATAAAGAACAAATTGTATAATTAAAAATTTCATTTTGCAGGTTGGCCAAGAATGGAACCTAAATGGGGAATGCTCAATATAGTCAAGTGATGTAAGAATAAGTTTTTTCATGTCTTATGGGGTGGTTCTCCCCCATTTCTTGATTCTTTAATCATGCATTAGGTGGCCGTGCAACCCTGATAGTACTTTCAAGCGGTCCTCCCCAACTTCATTTGCGAAATTTGATATATTATAGCTAATTTTTTAATAACTCTGAGAGTTTCAGGTGGTCTCAAAGACGGACTGATTTTGGACTCAGTCAGCTTGCGGCTATAACTTTTTATAAATAAATTTAAATTTGGTGGAACCAGAATCATTGGTAAAGGGAAAATTAAATCTTTTATATGGAAAAATTAAGTAAGAATTAGTGTAAAATTCGAGCAAGTGTATTTTGTACTAGTTCAGTATCTAAACTTATTTTGAAGAACCGTCCAAAATGGTAGTGCAAATTCCAGTACATTGAGCAAATGGAAGAGGGAAGATGGATTAAGGTTGGATTTAATGACATATTGTGCAAAAGAAAGAAAACTTGGATGCAAAAAAATAACAAATGGTTTAGTAAATGGGGTATTTGCTTGAACATGTGTCCTATAAACAAACAATAAAGAGATAAAAGCTTTTGTTAAGTTCCACAAGCGTACTTGGGATAAGGAGCTAGGGAGAAAGAAATATATTGAACTATTTAATCCCACTCATAATCATCAACCAAAAATAAAGGCCGATATTTCTTGGAGAGTCAAAATTCTTATTGCTCAGTTAAGGACTAATTTTCATCAACTATGTTGTGAAACAAGGCGCTCAAAAAGGCCAAAAGAAGCGTGGGAGGAAAGAGTATGTATTTTTTGTTCTTCGGGAAAAGTGAAAACAGAAAAATATTTCATTTTAGAATGCAAGGTATTCAAAGACAACAAGGAAAGTTATGCAAATATTCTAGCAACTAGCTCTTGGGATAATCTGTTCAGTGAGGGGTTTGTCGTGAAGTTGGGAGCGTTTATTGTGAGGCTTCATAGGAAAAGCACTGAATACAACAACAAGATGAAGAAGCAATATGTCCCATAAGCTATCTTTAGCCTCGTGGTGCTGAATACAACAACAAGATGAAGAAACAATCTGTCCCATAAGCTATCTTTAGCCTCATGGACGTTAAACCAATTTTTTTTTTTTTAATCTTTTGTTTGGCAGATCCAAATTGCAGACCTCAAAGGATAATTGAATGAGAATTAGAAGAAGAAGATATAATGTTAGGAAACCAGCTAACAAAAAGATAGAAAAGATAGATCAATGCCTTAGAATTCAGCCTCTTCAAGGGGGCAACTTCCTTTACATTACAAAAATGAACAATTATTGGATGACACAAATGACTAAACCTCCCTTCTATATATAGGAGTCTAAGGGGTCATAATATAATCAAGCTGACCTAACAGTAATAACATAAGGGCACAACAATAACAACAGTGAGTTTCTATGGGGCACACTAATAATAATATGGTGACAATAGGGGCACAATAATAACAATAAGGGATACAATGCCAATAGTAATGGGGGAATCACTAGTATTATAGGGACCTAACATCCTTGATCCAAAATGGATCCAGTTTTGCCTCCAGATCAAAGTCTTCAGATGCAGATGAAAGTAAAATCAAGTTGAAGTGTTCGTCGATACGATTCCAACAGTGCGAACAACACGTAAATCCAAGTCCAGATGAAGAAGTTAGAGCCAGTCAAAGTTTTTGGGAAAATTACGGCAAAAGTCAAAAAGTCAAAGGTCAATAGTCAACAGTCAACCAAGTCAATGCCTACATCATCAAGGACATGTGTCAACCTAGGAATGAGCCATGGGTCTTGGATGATGTCAGCAAAGGAGGTGACATGGCAGATTGTGATTGGTTGATATGGGCCAATCAGGTCCTGACACGTGGCAGCCCGGATTTTGCCCAATATCACCTATTTTCCAAAATTTTGGGGATCAGGGAGGATCGAACCCCTGACCTCCCGGAAGGTTGAGTTTTTCCAGAGGGGCCGTACCAGATGGGTTATGGTGGATCTTGTTAAGCTTATGGATGATGTTGTATTTATGGTAGTGGATTGGAGGCACCGAGAAAAAGGGCCGACGGTCCGGGTCAACCCCATGGCCGCCAGACCCCTTAATTAGTTTCGAAATTATCCCACATGCAATGGGATATGGTAAATGACATGCCATATATATCAAACCAAACCACGTATATCACAACAACAGAGCGCAGAGATATGCCACCAAAGTTTAATGTAGATAATGTTATTCAATCCATATCAAAACGCTGGAGTGTTAGGTGGGGGTTTCAACCTGCCGACCTCCAACTTTATATACCAACGCCTTCACACATGCAGGCTAACCACAATGCCAAGGGCAGAGCTTGGTAAACCAAGTGCCCATTTTTTTTTTAACTATTGCAGGTGCCAAACTAGTCAAACCACCAACGCGCAGACCGAGGCGGTATTGTGCAGACAAAAGTGGTTTTATAGAGGGCAGATGCGGTTTTGGATTTCTCCATGGGGTCTGGAGGGCACAAAGGCCAAATATGGGCAAATTTATACTCGTTTGAGTCTAAATTTCGAGCTGAACGCAATAGTGAGATCCTTTTTCTCATTTGAGTCTCTGTTTTTGAGCTTGTCTATAAAAGCATTTTGAAGACTAATAAAGTGGTCACACTGGAAGCTAAGGACCTGGAGAGGCAACCAAGAAGTCTGGTGAACTCCGTTATCAAATTGTCGCTGTGTTGATGCATATGTTTATGTTTCAATTTGATTATGTGTTTATGTTATTTGCAATCTTTTCGATCCATTGCACTAAGTAACATAAGCAAAATTCACATAAAAGTCTATAATACCTTTTTCATTAACAGATCAAGTGGTATCAGAGCAGCAAGGTTTTTAAGGTCTGACAGGATTG
Source organism: Pinus tabuliformis (assembly GCA_031772625.1). NCBI lineage: Eukaryota > Viridiplantae > Streptophyta > Pinopsida > Pinales > Pinaceae > Pinus > Pinus tabuliformis. The sequence continues at coordinate 57,313,816 of CM062814.1, read as the reverse complement.
TGTGAAGATTTTAATGCTTACTAGGTTAAGGCTCGAACGAGGTGAAGGTGAACTTGTTGAGGCGAATCCAAAGATTGGAAGGGTCTTTTCACAAAGAAGGATGACGGATGAAACCCCACTTAGGTCAGAATCTCAATTTCTGGATAGTTTCATGTAAGAGCTCAATATTGAATCTGTTGTATCTTTGTAACTGTGGATCTCAAATATCTGAAATCGCGTTCTGAAGTAGCCCTTTGATTCCGCCTCCTAACCCCGCAAATCTGATCAATATTGGATTCTCCAAGGAAGAGTCATGCCAAATCTCCCACGGTGACCTGATTATAGAATAGTTCAGTAAAACGAACTTGTATGAAGTGCCACATGTCACTATTTTGACCTTAGTACCTGAAACTGATATACAGAAAACTACAGGCCGTCCTCTTTCTGAAACTTCTTACGAAATTTCAATCTGATACTCCGAACAAAAGTTATGATAATTTTCCCCGGGTCACTTGTTTGGAATGTAATTCGAGAGTTTGCAAAAACCCTAACTTCCTCAGATCATATCTCTGAAAATCTAGCAAGACAAGCTATGAAATTTGGACCTGAAGTTCAGAACGATTTCGGCTCAAATGGGTTTTTTTTTAGCTTCTGAAACATCGTAGAAAAAAAGTTATAGCGAAAATTTCACGATGACCTGTTGGAGCAGCAAAACCCTAGAATCCAAAGCTCTGATACCAAATGTTAGGAAACCAGCTCACAAAAAAATAGAAAAGATAGATCACACCTTAGAATTCAGCCTCTTCGAGGGGGCAACCTCCTTTACATTACACAAATGAACAATTATTGGATGATACAAATGACTAAACCTCCCTTCTATATATGAGTCTAAGGAGTCACAATATAATCAAGCCGACCTAACAGTAATAACATAAGGGCATAACAATAACAATAGTGGGTTTATATGGGGCACACTAATAACAATATGGGGACAATAGGGGCACAATAATAACAATAAGGGATACAATGACAATAGTAATGGGGGAATCACTAGTATTATAGGAACCTAACATATAATAAAACATTCAACCAATTTTGAGAAAAGATATTGATTTTTTAAGGGGTTCCGGAAAAGCCCTAAGCTTGTCTAGAATTCTAGAAACTTGTAGTAAAATCTTCATAATTTCCAAAACAGTCACATTGAGCTAGGAGTTGAAACTTTGAAAAACAAATCTAGAACTACATGCTTAAAACCTTTTAGCTTCAGATTTGCATCAGATGGAAAGTTAGAATCCTTGTATACTAACACCATTTACAATATAATCCCTGCAAAGGAAGTTAACATAGTACTGCTTCTAAAGGGAATCAAGATGGGCCCAGTGCTGAAGAATTCATACCAACTTTTCAGCCTCCTTACACCTTTCTTCAGTGAAAACTGTATATAAGAAAGTATACAGAGGGGAGACACGACCTTTGAGTGGGTCAATATATCTTGACAAAAAGTAACAAAAGCATACTCAAGTCCTAAATGTGAGGAAATTGAATACTTTGATGGACAAATGAAAGAAATGAAGATGATATGAGAAAATTAAAAGAACTGTGGAAAACTCTTTGGGAAGTGTTACCACTTATATTGCATGAGTTCTATGCTAGTGATTTTTTTCACTACCTTTGTGATTTTCATAAAAAATAAGTTAAATGGTTAGGGTGTTCACTTGGTGTTGGGAGCTAAACTTGCATGTTTTTACTTACCTTTTTATCATATTTTCCTTCACATTCGCACTCCGAACTAAGTTATTTCATATCGTAAGTCACACAGGTATACCTCTAATCATGTCTTTATGAATTAATTAATCATTGAAGCATAGTCTAGGAGATTATTACCAAAAGCGCTTGCTAAACTTTATCTTGTGTGCAGATTTCAGAGTCAAATGGCTAGGTTTAAATCATTGAGCTAATAATGCTATTGTTAAACAACAGCTGCACGACAAAACTGTTTCAGACTTATTCTTCCTATATTTTCTATTCAGTTTTGGCCTATTATAACCATTGTGTAATCGCAGGCAACAGTTACCTTAATTTCAGGAACTGTTATGTATAAGAGGGGTTAGAGAGTTGGAAACAGGAGTTTGGCATACGAGAGAGTTGAGCTTCGTAACAATAAATGTATTGATGAAATCTACATCTTTCCGATCTTTTTCTAAGTTCTTGGGTTCATCATAGCCCTGATCAGGAAGTTGGGCCCGCTCTCTTGATCAGATGCTGTTGAAATAATGTGTGCTTAGTTTCCTTTTTTCATTTATGTATTTCTTCTTTTCGCTGTAATGGTTTGATGTGAATGTTGTGAAACTAATCGCTGTTATAAGTTAATTATTGCTGTCATTTCCGTTTGTTGTTACAATTGTTTATTTATTAATGAATCCTTGGCCAATTCTAGGTTGTACAATTGTTACTTGCATATATATTGCGCGTTAGTCTTGTAATAACCAATAGATCCTGGATTGAAATTTAATGTGGGAAAGGGTTGAATAGTATAATTCACACTTGGACACCGACATTTTGGTGTTGTTGCCAGGGAGGCTATCAAAGGTGAAAGAGCACAATTGACGTTGGTCACTGGATCAATCTCGCGTCCTGGGGAGAGAAGTTTTCTTACTCTGCTCCAGGTTCCGAGCTTCATTATTTTTGTTTTTATGTTTTTCCTTCGATTGATTGCATAGGGGCCACTCTCTTGCCCTGGGGAGGAAAGTTTTCTTATCCTACTCCAGGCCTTGAGCTTAAGATTTTTCTGCTTATTCTGTTTTCATTTTTCTTTGCTTTTAAAACCTTTCTCTCGTCCCGAGGAGGGAAGCTTTCTTACCTTGCTCCAGGTCTTGAGCCTGGAATTTTCTTGGTTGTTTTGTTGTTTTTTTTCTTTTCTTAAGAATTGCTCTCTCACCCTGGGGAAGGAAACTTTCTTACCTTGCTCCAGGCCTCGAGCTTAGGGTTTTCTTCACTTTTTCTTTTGTTTTCTTTTATGTTCCAAACCATTCTCTCGCCCTGGGCAGGGAAGCTCTCTTACCCTGCTCTAGGCCCTGAGCTATGCTCTAGGCCCTGAGCAATGAGAACTTTTAATGTTTCATTTGCATGAATAGAGATCTAAATAAAAGGGGAAACGGAGGACCCCCAAAGAGAGGAAGGAAGAATTTAGGTAGGAACACCTACATCCAGGAAATCATAGCGAAAGCTGACACTGAAGCATCTTCACGAGCCTCTGTTAGGGTGAGGACTCACACGAAGTCTAAAGGGCAGTCTATTGAACAACCAATACCACCCTTGGGAGTGTGAACACCACTTTCAACGATAGAAGGAGAGGAAGTATAGAGCAAGGCATCAGAGAAAATAAAAGTACTCCTTTCAACAACAGAGGTAGAGGAAGTAGCAATTAGAGGGTCAGGAGAAGAAATCAGTCCAAGTGCAGTAGAAGGAAACTTGGGAGGATTTGCTTCACCACGTGATCAGGAAAGTGCTGTTAAGCGACCTCAACCATCAATTTTCATACAATAGGAACCTATTGAGATTCCGAGTGATTATTGCAGGGTATTCATGGCACCTCCAACCTCCTCGATTGAATTCCCAATTGGGGATATTAGAGGTGATGCACCAATGAAGCCCATTCTACTGATCACTTTGCCTAACTTCCATGGGCTTTCCTCAAAATATCCAGACTCATTTCTATTTGAATTCGATATTATGGGGGTACGACGATGTAGCTAATGCTCAGAAATTAAAAATATTCCCTGCTACTCTAAAAGGGACAACTCTGCGATGGTTTATGGGTCTAGATGGAAAATCTATCTCCTCATGGGATGAGATGAAGAAGGCTTTTCTGGAGAAGTACCAGGATTATTATAAATCCCGGTATATAAAGGAAGAAATTTTTAAGTTTATGCAGAAAGAGGATGAGAATATGGAGGATTGTGTGGAACGTTTCAAATATACCCTGCAGAGATCAGGCCATAGCCACCTAGATAAGGATATCTTGAAAATTATTTTTCTCCGGGCCTTAAGGGAGGAATCTCTAGAGCTTCTGAATATAGTAGGTAAGGGTGATATATCTAAAGAGGATTTTGACTCCATCTATGAGTTATGCATTCAATGTTCACAAGGGGATGCAAGGAATAAGTAAGGGATTCAGACCTCCAAGATATCCAGCGGAGGAATTACAAAGGCAAAGATCAGAAATTTGCTGGATAACTTGAAGACCGACATCTTGAGTACATTATCCTCTCAGATGGACACGTTACAAGCAAAAAAAAGCAAATGGAGTTAGAAAGGACCATGGCCATCTTCTGCCCTTAGTGTAGGAAGAAACATCCATTAAAGGAATGTCCATTGAATATTGTGGAGACTTACGCAATATGTGAACAGGGCCACTCCACCAGCTCATGTGTCTCTTCCTGGGCTATAGACAGTGTTCTAGGGAGAAAATGAAGGAGTAGATCAACTATGCTTTATGGGTTCCAAGAAACCATGGCAGCCATGACCACCAAGCCCAAATCAAGGTATGTCTCAGGACCTTTCTCAATATTTTAGCAATTTAAATATGGGCCCTCAGTCAGTACCTTTTTCACCATCATGATCTCAATTTTATCAATATCCGCCTTGGCAGTCTTGGTTCCCTCAGTCTAGTTTGAACCCTTCATGGTCTCAGAAGTGGCGAGGGCCCTCTCCTCCTTGTCAATTCCCTCAACCTATGCAACAATAATAGTTACAGTTGCCTTCCAACATTAACTCTAGTAATCCTCCCCTTCATCCTTAGCTTCCTATCCAACCCAATCCAAATCCTAATAATAAGGGTGTTCAACAGAATGAAACTCTCAACCTTCCTTCATATAGCATTTCTATCGCCAAATGTAATGAGATAAATCTGCGATCTGGTCGGGTAGTGAATGCTCAAACTTCACCAATTATCGTTGAACATATTGGTGATGAAGATCCAGAACCAAAATATCGAGTAGTCGGAAATGAATCAAGTCAAAACTCTATCAAACACCCCCTCCTCATTTGAGTGTTACTTAGGGATTCTAAACTGATCCACCTTATCCTGAGAAATTAACCTTGAGTAAACAAAATCCTTGACCAGAGTTTGACCTTTTAGGGGAATTGCAAAACTTGTTTGTCAAAATTCCCTTACTTCAAGCTATGAAGGATGTGCCTATTTATGCTAAGACAATTAGAGAATACTGTTCCAAGAAACTTGGGAAGAAAACAAAGGATCCGCTTACCATTCATGTTATGGGGAAGCTATCAGACATTATGCTGGGAAAATCTATACCTGTGAAATATGGAGATCCCAATTCTGACAGTGCAGATTAATGGGGTTGACATCCCGAATGTGTTGGTAGATTTGGGGGCTACAATTAATGTTATCACATCTGAAACTATGCTCACATTAAGTCTACGAAATCTTAAACCAACCCCTACTATCTTAGAATTAGCAGACAGGTCTACAGTGAGACCGATAGGAAAATTAGAAGACATAACCATTTCAGTAGACTCATGGTGTTATCCCGTTGATCTCTTGGTATTACATACACAGTCCCTAACTAGTGGTCACCCTCTAATTTTAGGAAGACCTTGGCTTGCAACCGCAAACGCCTATATCAGATGCCGGTCAGGAAATATGGTGATATCTAATGGGGAGATCACAAAGAACCTTATTCTTTACCCCCTGCAGAACCAAGTTCACCAGAAAAGTCAACATTTAAAAAAAATTCCCTGCCTTTAGAAGGACTTGAGCTTGAAAGCGAGGAAATCAGACCAGTCATTACTATTGGTCAAGCTCCTTGTTTTAAAAATGAAACAGAAGATGATACTATCAGTACGTTTATCAATAACCCCCATGCCTTTTCTAGTCCAACTTGTCAATTTCTAGAATCTGTTATGAGTTGTGAAACGCAAGAAACTATTGAATAAGGAATTAAAGATGAAGATATCCATGTAGTTGCACCATGTGATAGTATTCCTATAGAAATTGATTCAGGGAAGACATTGAATATTAACCCAAATCTTTCACCATCCTAGACCGAACAACTCCTGAAAGTCCTTCGTGAACATAAGGAAGCATTCTCATGGGACTATACAGATATGAAGGGTATCCTTGTCGACTTATGCACTCATCATATATACATTAAAGAAGAATATCAACCTGTGAGACAACCCCAAAGAAGAATGAATCCCTCCCTAAAAAACATTGTCAAAGACGAACTTCAGAATTTACTGGATGTAGGATTTATTTACCCTATCTCAGATAGTCAATGGGTGTCCCCACTAGTTATTGTTCCTAAAAAGAATGGTAAGTGGTGGATTTGTGTGGACTATAGGGAAATGAACAAAGCAACCTTGAAAGACCATTTTCCCTTGCCCTTTATTGACCAAGTCCTTGATACCTTAGCTGGGAAGAAGTTTTTCTCCTTTTTGGATGGGTTTAGTGGGTACAAACAGATCCGAATAACTCCTGAGGATCAGGATAAAACCACTTTTACATGCCCTTGGGGAACCTTTGCATACCGAGTCCTCCCATTTGGTCTTTGTAATGTGCCTGCTACCTTTCAAAGGGCGATATTAGGAATCTTTTCTGATCTAGTCGATGATAGTGTCGAGATTTATATGGATGATTTTACACCATACGGGGAATCATTTAAAGAAGGGTTGGAAAACTTGGAGAAGGTGCTTAAAATATGAATACAAATGCATGTTTCTTTGAGCACAATTAAGTGTCATATGATGAGAGAAGAGGGAATATTGCTGGGACACTTGCTTTCGGCTGCTGGAATTCAAGTTGATCTCGCCAAGGTAGAGGTAATATTGCATTTTCCTGTACCAAAGACACCGACATAGGTATGTAGTTTTATTGGTTGCACTGGATATTACAGACATTTTATAGAAAATTTTCCAGAATAACATTCCCACTTTTTCAGCTGTTAACTAAAGATGCAAATTTTGTAGACAGATGAGTGTGAAGAAGCTTTTGCAAAAATCAAGGAACTAATCTGCCAAGCTCTGATCTTGCGAGGCCCTAATTGGGAACTCCCGTTTCACATCCACACTGATGCCTCTCAAACAACAATAGGGGCAATTTTGGGACAGAAAGAGGACAAGAAGCCATATGCGGTTATTATGTCAGCAAGAATTTGACACTTGCTTAATTAAACTATACGGTAACATAAAAGGAGTTCTTGGCTGTTATTTATGTTGTTAATAAATTTTGACATTACATTACTAGATATCCTACTTTTTTGCATACTGATCGCACACCAATCAGGTACTTGATGAATAAACCTGTAACCTCTGGGCGTGTCACAAGATGGTTATTATTACTCGAAGAATTTGACATTACCATCATAGATAAACCATGCAAGGATAATGTAGTTGCTGATTTCCTGTCTAGATTAGATACTAATGATGAAGGTACACCTGTAGAAGATAGTTTTCTAGATGAATATCTTTTTGCAATTTCTACTCATACTCCGTGGTATGCAGATATTGCTAATTATCTTGCTACAGGGAAGGTACCTCAGCATTTGTCATACAGGGAACAACGAAATATCATTCGTCATAGTACCCGTTATTCATGACAGTAGGATTTCTTTTTCATACAGGGATTGACCAACAAATCTGACGCTGTGTAGCAGAAGATGACATCTATGATGTCTTGAAGGCCGCTCATGATGGCCCCTGTGGGGGACATTTTGGAGATAAACAAAATGGTCATAAGGTGTTACAAATGGGATATTATTGGCCCTCCATCTTTCGGTATGCGAGAGGTTATGTCCGAAGATGTGATAGCGGCCAACGGATAGGTTAGCCTGGTCGACTAGATGAAATGTTGTTACTGCCTCAAGTAGTCCTTGAACCTTTTGAGAAATGGGCTATTGATTTCGTTGGCCCGTTTAATTTGTCTTCACATCAAAAAGTTCATACTTTAGTCTGCATGGATTATTTGACGAAGTGGGTTAAGGCCAGGGTTGTGGCGAAAGCCACATAACAAGTTGTCTTGAAATCTTTGTTCAAAGAATTTTTTGATCGATATGGCACCCCTCAAGAGATAGTTTTAGAGGGGGGAGCGCAATTTACATCACTTATGATAGCAAGGCTTATGAAAAAGTATGGGATCAAGCATAGAATAACATCTCCATACCACCCTCAAACGAACGGTCAAGTGGAAAGCACGAACAAGGTATTAGAAACATTCTCACAAAGACTGTGGCAAAACATTGCCAAGATTGGGCTGGAAAACTTCCTGAAGCTCTTCGGGCATACAAAACATCATGGCGGGATACAACAGGATTTTCACTATTTGAGCTTGTCTACGGAAAATCCCCATTGTTTCCAGTAGAATTTGAGATTAATACACTCAGAATAACTCTTGAAGTAGGATTAGACCTTTCAGAAGCCCAGAAACATCGGCTGGAACAACTAAATGAACTGGATGAAATTCGTTTAATGGTTGTCTAGAGAATTGCTGCAATTCAGCAGCAGAGAACAAAATGGCATGATAAATTTATTAAGAATAAGGTGTTTCATAAAGGGGATTGGGCATTACTCTATGATTCCCATTTTAAGGACTTTAAGGGGAAGCTTTGCTCTCGTTGGATGGGACCTTATGAGATTGATGAGGTATTTGATAATGGAACTGTCAGACTTATCACAATTGATGATACACATGCTTCTTTGATTATAAACGAACATCATCTTAGATTGCATCACCGCCCAACCTCTAAAGATGCCTTCATCAAACATCTCTCTGATAAATCTGGATTGAAGGTTGTTAGTGCAGAGAATTCCTCCTCTGCATCGTCTGATTAAAAAAATTAAAAAATTAAGGAAATAAATAAATAAATATATTAATATATAATCTATATAAATAAATATTGTTACCACTCAATTGTTTTCTTGTAGATACTACCACTAGTGTTTATATCCTACGGAGGCAAGTAACCCGATGTTGTTACTCCTTCGGTGTTGTTACTCCTCCGATGCTGTTACTCCTCCGGTGCTGCTACCCCGTGGTGAAAATTTTTCTAAGTACCCGACATTGTTACTCCTTCGGTGTTGTTACTCCTTCGATGCTGTTACTCCTCTAGTGTTGTTACTCACTGGTGAAATTTTTCTAAGTACTCGATGTTGTTACTCCTCTGATGTCGTTACACCATCAATGTAGTTACTCCTCCGAGGTTGTTACACCGCCAGGTATGTCCCTGACCAGACTTTGCAGATTTTATTAATAATTTGTTTGACATGACTTGAGGTGACCACAGACGGTCATTTTTCAGTTGGAGGGAGATACAACTACATTTAAAAACGCTGGCATAATCAATTTTAACAATGATTTGCCGACGTTATCATAAGAGCTCGTGCCAATACATACACTCCATGATCCTCACCTTACTCCGCACAATTATCAATAGATATTGGGATGTTAATGAGCCAGTCCATTCGAAACCTGCGAAGTAATTACCATAATGGCTCTCCATTATTACCATAATCTGTCGTGGATTTTCCCTATCTTTCTAAAAATTACCATTCGTACACTCCAGTATTACCATTTTCTATGCTTTTCCGCAAAAATTTATTTGCCGATACTCCCTCCTAACGGTTTTACTGCTACTCCGAAGTGTTGTTAATGAACTATAGCAAAATTGGTGGAGCGGCTACGAGACATGAACCAGAGAGAATAGTTTTGGTCCGTAGTAACGCAAACGCATGGCAGGTCTTTATAGATGCGGGATGGGATAGATATTTTGAGAGTTTGCAAGGATTCGACGAGGCTATTATAGCTGAATTTGTGTTGAACTTGGAAGGAAATCATTCCAAAGTTCAGGGTCTGGATATCCCTGTCACAGAGGAAGCCATCTCGATCGTCAGTGGACTGCCACAGGAAGGGCAGAAGTGGTTTTTATGGAGAGCTCCCTTACCAGAGTTCCCGGAAGTATTTTTACAAGCCGGAGAAACAACAATTCCAAAAGGAAGGAGATACGATCGTAAGTCACTACCTTATCACTGGGGCGAAGTTGCATACTACATGTTAAGATACATTACCGACGAAGGGCGCTTTACTGTTTTGTTCAAGTGTCATTTCAAGCTCTTGGCGTCCCTTCGGTTCCGACATGTGCAAATTCATTCGCTGGATGTTGTTGCACAGAATGTCTAGGCACCATGACAACGCTCAGATCGGGGGCTGTCACCCTGATCCCCAATCTCTCCAATCAAGCCTCATGATGGTCACTTCTTCATCCATAGTTGACAATCTGTTCTGAATCGAACTTATTTCTTCCTGATAACTTGCTTCCATGGCAACCACTTGATTTGAATGATTGAATTCCATGATCGTCATATTTTCCTCTAGGGCTAATAACTTGTTTTGCATAGAATTAATTTCTCTATCATGATTAGCTTTCATGGTTTCCATTTTCTTAGCATGTTGACTCTGCATGTCGGTTACGTGATCAGAGTGCTTAATTTTCATGATTTCCATCTCCTTATCACGTTTTTCTAGGTGGGTGTATAAAGTTCTCATATCCTTGATGTAATCAGTTACAATTTTTTCTTGATTAAGCTCCATATTTTTTACCAGCTGCATTAGTTCTTCTATAATTTGCTTATCATTTTCCCTTTCATTGTCGACACTGATTTGACAACTTGTCCCTGTTTTCCCACTGTCATGGATTTGATCTGCAATGGTACAAGTGGATGGCACATTCTGATATGGAGAATTATCTTGAAATCTTTCATTGATAGGCAGATCTTTCACAAGATCACTTTCATTTTCTTCCATAATTTTAGGGGCACAAGGCGAGCTATCTTGATAACCATATCTATCTTTAAAAGCATTGACGATGTCTTGTAAAGAAGCAAAAGAATCTTCAGGACAATTATTAAACCAATTCAAAGCATCACCCTCTAAAGAAAAGGCAAATAGACGCATCTTGACATCTTCATGATCATATTGGGGAGATCAACAATATCTGAGTATTGTATGAGGAAACCTGCATAGATGCTTTCTAACAGTGAGTGAATCACCACCCAAGAACAAAGACAATTTATGAATGGCCACTTCCGAAATATCATGGAGAAAATCAGTAAAATGACACGGGGTAAACAAATCATTCATAATCACTTGCTTGAAGGAATAATGAGGGACCAAATGGATGCTAGAGAGAGATCCCTCCTCAAGAAAATCAAGAGATCCACAAGAAGTGAGCTTCTAGTAAAAATTCTTGTAAGAAATGAAAGAAGTGGAGTCGCCAGTTGAACATGAATCTAACTCTAAGATCCAAAAGGTAACAAACAACAGATATAAGGGAGAGCTTCTTGTCTGAGAAATAATAAATGGAAGAAGTGGAGTCGCCACCCAAACCAATGTTACTTGGGAGCGGGAGCGGAAGCGGGGAGCGGGAGCGGGAGCGACCATTTTCAGAAGCTCCCGGTTTGGGAGCGAATCCCGGAGCGATTTTTTAAAAATATATATATTTTTTATATTTTTTAATTTTTGATACATATATGTCAACAAAAACATGTAGAATGATGAATTAGATATAAAAAACATAAAAAATCATAGATTGAACCATATAACAACAATCATCTAGAAGTTATAATCTTCATCAACCACGTCCGCAAGTTAGTAACATAGTAACATACAACATATTGAGTCTCATGATTCATCAATCTTAAAGTTTCAAGCTTTCAAAATTCAATATATAACATTTATCATCATTGATCACCAAAGTTGTACTTGTAAGCTAAGTGTAACCATTACAACAAATAATATCTAACATGAAATGAAATGTTATAAAATGAAACGAAATGAAACAACTTTCAACTTTCATGAAGCATCATATTCATAATTCATTACTAATGAGTTATAATTGCCAACTTCAAACTTAAATTGTCATATATTGTTTAAAAAAATATCATAATAAATATGAAAGAGTCAATAGTTATAAAAGCTACTAGAAACTAGAGAAGAGAAGTAAATCTATTATCTATTTCTTATGCTTGGGCCTCTTGCCACCACGAGAAATGTCTAATTTTTTAGTCTTGTTGCAAAATCAGGATCTTTGTCATTAATATCACCCTCCAAGCATTAATATCCAGAGGTATCTTTGTCATTACCTTTGTATCTGTATAGGGATCTTTGTCATTAATATCACCCTCTAAGCATTAACATAAGATAGAAAAAGCATAGCATGTCAAGTCAAGATTTTGTTTGAGTGATGCGTACATTTTTAGAAGGGTCATGATAGAGGAGTTCGACAACCAATGTCACTAACATCAAGGTACATAGAGGGATTGGTACTCTTGATTAAATATGAGTTCCATACCCTAATACATGACAAAATTCAATGGAAACATTGCAATCCCCCAATCCTGAAAAATTGATAAGTCTGCTGGATTTTGAATGAAATCTAAAATTCTACTTTCTCCATATGAAATCCAATGAGGACGAAACCACTCTCAAACATCCTGAGTCATTTCATGGTAATGTTAAAAATTTAAGTAAAAGGATGAAAATGAAAATTAAAGAAAATGTCACTTTTACTTTAAGAATTTAACATTACCATGAATAGCATATCAATACTAGGGCCTAGACTTGATCATTAAGTTGCCCCACTCAAAAACTATTTGTTTCTTTCAAAAAAAATTGCATTTCGAACATTACTACAAAAAAAAAAATGCAAAAAAGGCAAAACGCTCCCGAAAACGCAGAGAGCGAATTTTTTTTTAGGGAGCGCGCTCCCGAAATCGGGAGCGATTTCGGGAGCGCGGATCGGGAGCGGGAGCGAGGGGGGGGGGCGCTCCCCCGCAACACTGACCCAAACAAGAAACGAAACGAAATGTCTGCAATATTCCCGCAACCTTCTAAACCCCAGCAACCTGAAGGTGAGAGCTCCTAGGCTCTGCACAATCTCGGCACCGCAACCCGACCTCCTCAGCCAATTGCATTAGCCCTCCCAGCTACTGCGTGGCTCTGCGTGAGGTTTCTCCTACCTTCCTTCGTCTTTGCGTTGCCTCTTCCCGGCTCGCCCTTGATGACGCAGGCACTACATCATCCTTCCTTGTTGCTGCTTTGCTAGAAACAAATTTTGTCACCTCGGGACAACTATTTTCTACTGCTATTGCTCCGCTCAGCTGATGTCCTTTAGTTCTCCTATGATATGCAATCACGCTCTGATACCATGTTGAAGTTTCTAAGTTTACTTAGTTAGAAACCCTCCATGCACTTTATCTGACTTATTCCTACCTACTTGTTATTTTTCTTAACAAGTTATTTACAATGTAAATATTGAAAATAAGCACTAGTGCATGCTCAACATATTACAGATCAACAACTAAAAGAAACAAAAACAAACACACCATATGACGGCATTATTTTTGGACTAATGTCCCCGGAAAAACCCAATGTGGGAAAACCGGTGCAGCTATCTGAGGGTTTTCTTATTAAGCAATATCATAGTACAATCTGGGTGCCGAAAGTGTTCTACCCAATAGAGAATTTCCTTGGTAGTAATACCTCTCAGTTTTTGACAAATCTTCTGGCTGAAACCTCGGATAATCCTTCTGGCAGCTACTCAGCACAAATCTGCCCAAGAAACCCCAGCGTAAGCCTTTCTATAGACTACATCAGCCCCTCTCTGCCTCACGTTGGCCTTGCATCACCCTCCTTGGCTACTGCACTGCTCTCTTGGCACTATCTCTGCCTCTCTATCTCTCTGTACTCAAATGCCCCTCAGCTGCATCTCCCGATCGCTAATTCTATCTCAGCAAACCCCGCTCTAGAGAATAGAATGATTTATCACTCTGGTGTATTCTCCAAGTGACTCTCAAGCCTCCTCTTATACTTTTCTCGTTGACAAATCAACGACCGAGATTAAGTCCCTAATCAATGGCTAAGATTAGATCTGGCTTGATCCATGTCTTTTGGACCATTCTAACACAGTTTCATATTAATACACATTAATATTTTATTTTCCCTAAGTTTAGACTTAGGGGCTCCATTAAAAATATTAATTATTTTAATATCTCCTGAACTGTTTAGAATCTGCCCAAACCCTTTCTGGGTATTGGAGATATCATGTGCCCCAACCTCTCCACCAAATTTCATAGCTAGAGCACATCCGACGCTACCCCAAATCAATATCAAGGCAGAAACTCCCTCTACCTTGGTTCTGTCCCGTTAGGTACTGTTCTGCTTCAACATAAACATCACCCCACCAGCTTCCCAATCCACAATCTGCCCATAGCTCCCTAGGCCTCAAAAATTGAATAAATTGAGCCTTCCAGCTCTGTGCAATCCCGACAAAGGCTGAATCATTCCTCTGGCCAACTGCGTGAAGCCTACTTAGCTGAGTAGGATGACATGGCTCTTCATGAGCCTCTTCTGCCTTTGCACTGGCCCTCTCTCTGGATCGCAATGATGACGCAGGCCCTCCGTGTCACTCGTTCTCTGCTGCCTTCTACTTAGGAACAACTCTGTCTCTCGGGACAGCTGCTACTGCTGCAAATTTCTGATATTATGATGCCTTCAGTCCTCCTATGATTTGAAATGCTCTGATACCATGTTGAAATTTCTAAGTTTGACACGTTAGAAATCCCTACTGCATTATCTTTTTTATTTCACCTACTTGTTTATTCCTTAACAAGTTATTTATACATATAAATGTTGAAAATAAACACAAATGCAGCCTTAACTCATATACATATCAGCAACTAAAATACTAGACAAACACACAAGGGACATCATTATTTTTGGACAATCGTCCTCGGAAAAACCCAATGTGGGAAAACCGATGCCGCAGCTTTGAGGGTTTTATTATTATGCAAATTTCTTGAGTACAACTAGGGTGCCGAACTGGCTCACCCAACAGAGATTGTTACACGGCAATAATACCTCTTCTCGGAGACAGATATTCAGCTAGTCTGCCCCACGAAAATCCTTCCGGTGCTTCTCCTAAGCACTGCATCAGCCTTGCTAGCCTCAACATAGCTCTGGAATCCTTTGCGTCAACCTTCTGCCTATCTGCGTCAGCTCTCTGTCCTTTTACATCACCCATGTAGGCCTGTTAGCCTCTGCGCAGTCTCTAGCTGCCTTTATGTGGCTCCTACTGCCTCTGCATAGCTCTGGCTGCCTCTGCGTCAGCCTCTTTAGTCACTATGCTGACCTCAGACACTATCTATGCCTCTCTGCTATATACTCACTTCCCCTAGCTGCAACAGATCACTTGTTCGAATTTTCTCAGCAAACACCGCTCCAAAAAATCGAATTGACTGATCAATCTTGGTGTATCTCCAACTAACCCTCAATCCTCCTCTTATACTTTTCCTGTTGAGTCTTCAATGGTCGAGATTAAGTCTCTAATAAACAAATAAGATTAGATTTGGCTTGATTCATGTCATTTAGAACATTCTCACCTAGTTTTATATTAATACCCATTAATATTTTAATTTTCCTAAGTTTAGACTTAGGAACCCCATTAAAAATATTAATTATTTTAATATCTCTCTAACCGGGTGGAATTTTCCCAAACAATTTCTGGGTCTTGGAGATCTCATGTGATTTAACCTCTCCACCAATTTTTATGGCTAGAGCACATCTAATGCTATCACAAATCAACATGAGGAAGACCAAAGACCACTTAGGACTTGCCTTTTTACCCCTAAAACACATCTCAACAATTTGGGTTAATTGCCAGATTTATGAATTGGATAGCACAATAATCTTTCCTTCATTGCGACACGAAGTATCTAATGAACTTTGTCAATGGATATAACCGCTCTAGAATGAAGTGATTGATTACGTTCTCTTTTCTTCATGCATGTTAGATTAATTTACTTTCTTTATTCTTAAGCTAGGGTTTCTATTTCAAGCACTATTATTTCCATTCCATAGACTAGGTTTCCTTTTCAATGTAACTTTTACATTATGCAATTAGGCTAATGTTTGATTTCATGATATTTACTTCATTGCATCAGTCAACGAAAGAACACATTGCATGTTGCACATATAGTGCTGAAACCTCTTAAGTTTATATGAACCCCAGGTTGATAATTTAAGTTAGTATCCTTGAGAGTTGCAACATTCTTGTTGCAATACTGAGGCTCATCAAACATATAAAATGAAATAGGTTATTTAACAATTGTCAACAATAACATTACCAAATAGTTATGTTTACGGAATGGGCCATCTACACACCAAAATATGAAGACCAAAAGACCCTAAACAATAAACTGAGCTAGTTGCTAAAAACCTCTATACAAAAGAAGTGTTCACCAATTGTGAAAGCACCTATGTTGCCAAATGTAGCAGCTGTGGGATAGTGTTTCCATGCATGTTCCACCTCTCCTTGACAAACAATTTTCCACCATCACTTATATTGGTATTCTCATCACTAGCATCACCCTTCATTCCTATCCTCTTGTCTACCCTTTGTCTCTACCTTGATTCTCTAGGGACATCAATAAACACCGCTGTATTTTGTTCAAACTGCCTAATCCAAGCCTTAAAATATGGTAGAAAAAGCTTAACATGCTTGATCAATGATTTTGGTTTGAGTGAAGGGTACGTTTTTGCTAAGACCATCATAAAGGAGTTCAACAATCAACGCCACCAACATTGGGGTACATGTATGGCTTGGTGTTCTTGATTAAATGCCAATTACAAACCCTCATATGTGACAAGATCTAATGAAATATCGTAATTCCATTGATCCTGAAATCCTAAAAGCTATTAAGTCTACCGGATTTTGACTGGGATATAAAATTCTACTTTCTCCATTGGAAATCCAATGAGGTCAAAACCACTCTAAAACATCATGAATCAATTAATGGTAATGTTATAAATTTAAGTTTTCAATCTCCTTTATTTTTTATTTTCATCCTTTTACTTTAAGAATTTAACATTATCATTAGGAAGCCTCTAGGGAGAACCTAGGGAGTGTCCAAGAAGCATGACAGTATCACAAATCAGCACGTGGGAGGACGGTAAATTGAGCCCAAAGCATCGTTTTGAGGACGTTTAAACCATGGTTCCGCATGGTGTGCAGTTCCAAGGTCTGGTGTGTGGGGACTTGGCGGATGGTTCCTCCAACACTGAACAGGAGGAACTTTGTTGAGATGATGGTGGCAATCTCCCTCATTGTTGCAACAGGGTCTAGCCTTTACCTTATGAGTCTTATCACAAGGCCTGCTAGGTTTGGAGGCAACAATGGGTAACCACTCTAATCTGAGGTAATGATACATCATAAAAGTTATAGTTTCTGACTTTGCTACCACATTATCATTAACATCAGTCGAAAATTTACAGTGACGTTAAGCTGCAGGCAGAAGAAATTACCATGTCCAGTTGTGCAGATAAAAGCTTCCCCGTCTATAACACAGAATGAATCTAATTGAACTCTGAGATCAGAAATTTTAATCAGCTGCTAACAAAATAAGGTAGAGGCTATGATACATTAGAGATCAGTGGAAAACAGAGGCTAACTCGCCAAAAAAACTTTGTCAAGGTCTATGTTAATAAAAGGAGAAGATAAAATGCGTCTACATGACCTGCTTCATGGAGCCATTGAGAGATGGGAATTTAGAACTAAAGCTAATTGATATAAGGTCCTAGGCTATATAGAAGCTAAAAATTGATTTGTTCAAATTTTATTTGCAATTATTTAAAGTCATAACATGGTTTAAAGATTCATTGCATATAACATATAAAGAATAAAGGTAAAACACCTGAGCTGATCAAAATATGGCTCACAAACAATTTCCCGAAAGAGATCCGCTATGGCATTTGCTCTAGTTGAACTTTGACCAGCATCTTGATCCACTTGAAAATAAATCTGCAGAAAAAAGTTTCCTTTCGATAAAATAATAAAAATTTAAGGACTATATTAAAATATTATTCTCAAAATGGAAATGTATAAACTATCTTATTAAGGTATGAGAAATATGATAAGAAACATATGAAACACCTCAGGAAAATGCTTTCTAGGATGGAAAACTATTAAGTAATTCCTGGCCATCAAGGAATGTTCATCTCTATGTACCTCAACAGCAGAGTTTTCCTCTGATTTATTCTTCACATTTGCATTCAGGAGTAGGCCAATGCCAGATGGAAGCTTCAGGATTTTCTCTGTATGTCGCAATTCAGATGGCAAAACTGTTGCTGAAAATAAATCTTTGAACATATTTGCAAGAGAAATAGCTTCATCCTTTAATAAGTTACCGTGGCAGAGACCTTCAATATAAATCTGCCAAGGGAAAGGATGCTGCATATGAGTTTTCATACTCAACAGAAAACAAACAAAATATGACTGTCAGAGTTGCTTAAACAAGTTTGATAAAGAAAACCAAGAGAAATTCCAGAACAATCACACCAATAAACTACCTGGCTAAAAAGTTCTGGGATGAAAGTTATCAAGTCTGCTAGAGTCAGTGAAAGCAGACAAGAAAGTTTGTCGTCCACGTGCCAAAAGTCCTTTTGCAAAATCTGTAATCTTAAATATGCCGAATGCATTAAAGGTTCCATGTTGGTATTCAGATAGTTTCTTTTCATGTTTTCTTTAATCACCTGAAAATTAAGAATAATGAGTGCCAACAACCATCTGAAATAAGATTTTCATTTTTGTGCTAAACTTAATCAGTTGCAAGGGAGTTGATGCAGATCCACTGTGATTGTATGAAAGTGCAACTAGAAATTCAGTCTCATTATACTGCTTTCACAGAAAAATATGAAGGGGTCTCCACTTCGTAATTCTATACATTTATTACTAGTTAGTGATCATCCAAGGGACCTTATTTACATGTTGATCTAAACAATGATATTCACAATTTACATGAAAATTTAAACCTCTTGAAGAGAAAAGGCAGTCTGACATCAACATCAATAACAAAAAAGAGTTACCAGGATAATAATACAGCAATCTAAAACAGGTAAATATCTAATACGTCTATAACTATTTCCAGAAAATATTTGGAATGGTATAGTTGGAGTTTGGGAAATACAAAAAAAACATTAAAAAACTGTAAATATGCAAGAGAAAACCTTAGAAACAAAGAAATATTGATAATAGCATTCATCATTTCATAACTTATCAGTAAAGAGCCTACACTTTAATTAAAGCTAAAATGTCATGCATATAAATTGACTGGTCATCGCTCTCATCAGTAACCTATCAATGAACAACCTACATTTTTATTAAAGCTAAAATGTTATACATATAAAGTGAGCAGCCATCACTCAAACTCCAACTGGGCACACCTACTCAAAATTTACGCTATAGTTTTGATTTACATCTTTCAGATGTGTTGGAGAGTAGGCATTGTTACCACTCAAACTAGCAGGGGACCTAAGGGGAATCCCTAAAGGGCAAATGCTAGGCCAAGGACCACAAATGGAGGCTTAGCCCACTGTCACCTCAGT
This sequence comes from Pinus tabuliformis, assembly GCA_031772625.1. Lineage (NCBI taxonomy): Eukaryota > Viridiplantae > Streptophyta > Pinopsida > Pinales > Pinaceae > Pinus > Pinus tabuliformis. The sequence continues at coordinate 57,294,384 of CM062814.1, read as the reverse complement.
TGAGGCTCCCTTCTATTTACGGACTTTCACCGATGGGAGGAGACCCGTATGTATGGAGTCACTGATGAAGGATGAAATAATGAATGGATATGAGTGACCCTAATAAACCCTTTCCCAGAAGAGGTGGAAGGATTGAACTTGTTTTCTTTCTAAGAAAAGTACTATGTGTTCTAGGGAAAGGAAGAGAGGATTTGAGGGTTAGGATTATGGGATAAGACTTGTGAAGGAGTTCCCTAATCTCTAAAATCCTTGTTAGATTGGTATCCCGGATGGTTCTTGAAGAATGGTCTTTCAAAGGAATGGGACCACATAGGGCCAAGTGGACCAAGTCTAGGGTATGAGGAAGGAATGTAGCAACCAATGGTATCTTTACCCTAGGCAAGGTGGAGAGAGGATCAAAGAAAATATAATTACTCCAAGATGTTGTTTTGACCCTGGGGAGTGCTAGCCTTGGGGATGGCAGGGAAAATTTTGGTCTCGGAGCTAGGGCTTGGCTTTTCTCCCAACTCCACCACCAGAATGTCTTCAAATTTGGAGGGCGGCTAGAGGAAATTGGTCCTGGAGCTAAGGCTTGGCCTTTCTCCTAACTCCACTGTCGGAATGTCTTCAAATTTGGAGGACCGCTAGAGGAAAGGTTAGCAGGAGACCCAAGGAGATGGAGTTCTTTTAGTGGCTAGCTTGTCGGGAAATTGATTCCCTAAGCACCCCAAAGTAGCTAGACTTGGGAGAAGGTGAAAGAATAAGAGTTTTGGTGACCACCCTTGGTAGATCAGTGCCTTAATCCTTGGGATAATGGGTTCTATGTTGATTATGTGTAAGATTTCTTGGTTCCCAGTCCAAGAGGCCTCAAAATTACTTCACAAACCCTCTAGGTCAAGTGAAAGCAATCTTGCAGCTTTTATACTTCAAATGCACAAGATGAATGGCTTATCAAGGTCAAATTTTATCCCTAGGAGATTCCATTCACACTAAAAGGCCCATACATGTAGAGAACATTATAATAGAGAAAATTTCACAATATTAAGCAATAACTTCATGCAACAATTAGCCCTAAAACAACGAAAATCCCAATCCAGCATATATGACAAAAGTAACAAGAATAAAATCAAAATTTCGTACTTACATGCAGTAGAGTATATCCAACCATTTACAAATGACAATAGAGAAGCAAGAGAAGATAGACCAACAACCATACATCAAAATTCATCCATAAAAGCTCCAATTCATCCTCCAGAAGAATTGGAAAATTCTCTAAAGAAGAGAGAGATCCAATCCAAAGTGATGATACAAAGTGAATTCATTTAACTCCTATATACGCTCATTAGGAGTTCGAATTAGCCAATTGGGCCTACATTAGCCCCTAAAATAAAATAATGTGCAAATTAACTAACTTTTGGTGACAAGCCCACCAAACTAACTCATAAATGAAAAAGTAAGCCTCTCAAGTGGTCAAATAATGATCTATGCATGTCGTAGGGCCCTCTAAGAGGCCTAATGGAGTCTATGGGTGCCACAATGAAGAATAGGACCCTCAAAAGCAGTGGACAAAATGGGTTGGCCCCTTGTAATAACTTGTGGTGCTCCAAATGACATGTGGGGGCACATATGTAATATTCCTAACCCAGAATATCCCTCAAACCCCAGCAAAAACTCCAACCAAATATGTGCAAATGATATAATAACCCAGAAGTGATAAAATAACAGTGGAACAACATATAATAATGTAAACTAGAAATGTAAGCAGATACACAAGAAATGCAGCGAGAAATGCTAAGCCATTTTATTATACTGAGGAATAAAATGAGTACAAGAGGTGATTAGACAGATGGCACCTTGACTTGCACAAGGCAAGTGAAGAAATACTCTCAGAATGACAAGAATGGCCTCTTTGTGTGGATGTTGTTGTCGTGCTGCTGCTGCTGCTAGAAAAAAAAGAGGATTTGGGGCTGCTCCCCTCCTCAGAAAAAACTAAAACTCTGGATTCGATATCTACTCAAGAAACCCAGAAAAACCCAGAAAGCTTTCTTGGAATGGCCGACCCCTGAAAACACCCTCTTGGGGTTCTGTGCAGTTCCTCAATGCCCTGCGTTGCCACTGAAGGAAACCCCTCTAAACTCTGCCTGAAACACCACCTGAAACCTTGCCAAAATCCTCCAATGTGAAAAGAGCTGGACCCCTGCTCAATCTCCTTGCATAACTCCACCTGCAAAACCCCAATCCAACACTACTACCAAAAAGCACTGTGTCCCTCTCCAAGTGTTGCGCAGTCCTCTAAAATGCTGATGAAACTGCTGCTGAAATGCTCATAAAACTACTGCTGAAATACCGATAGAAATACCTTGCCCGAGCAGGCACTCGAAGTCCCCCGGGGCTAAGGGTGAGATCTCCGAATGGAGACACTCAATGCACTAAACAGTGCTGCAGACCAGCTAAATAGCCAGCGTGCTTAGAAGTCGAAACAACTAGCTCAAAATGCACATAATTGAATGATCCAAAATGAGGGGGCTCCTCTCTATTTTATAGTCTCTGCCTCTCACAATCCCTAGGCTCACCTCCTCCTGCGTGCTCCTCTTGCCACGTGTTCCTCCCTCCTGCGCAGTCTCTCCATGTGTCTGCATGGGCTCCATTTCTGCGTCCCCCTTTGGCCCCCTTGGCTTCCCTTTAAGTCACAACGTTGTGCTACCTAGGAAGTGACTTTTTATTCTAAAATGAGTTATGTCCCCCTTCACTTTTTTTTTATTTACAAATAACTATAGAAGGAAAAAATTGAACAAAATCGAATATTCCAATTAGCCATAGCTAATTAGGAATATTACAGTCTCCCCTGGCAAAATGTTGCTTGTCCTCAAGCAACTGAAGTGATGGATGCTACAAGATCCTCTCACTCTCCCAAGTGGCATCCTCATCTGGAAAATTCTTCCACCTCACCAAGAATTTCCGGACCGTCCTGCTCTGCAACCGCCTCTCCCTAGTATCAATTATAGCCTCCAGCTGCAATACCAAATGCCCCTCATCATCTATGGGTGGCAGCTCATCTCTCACAGTCACCTGTTGCCCCAATGCCTTTTTCAGACATGATACATGAAAAATGTTATGAATCTTGCTGCCTTGGGGCAGCTCCAGCTCATATGCAACCTGTCCAACCCTGTGTATCACCCTGTACGACCCATAAAAACGGGGCTTGAACTTCTCAGCCCCCTTCTGCTTTAGTGACGACTGTCGGTATGGCTGTAATCGTAGGTAGACCATGTCCCCTACCTCGAACTGTCTCTCCACCCGACCCCTGTCGGCATACAGCTTCTGCTGATTCTATGCTATAGCCATGTTATCCTTGAGAGCTCGGAGAATATCATAACCCTCTTGGATCCAAATCTTGGCTCTGGGAGCCTTGCTATCACCAAACATCACGTCAGCAAAAGATAAAGGACGATACCCATACAAGGCATAGAATGGTGACATACCTATGAACATGTGATGTGCAGTATTGTAGCAGTACTCCCCTAGATGTAGCCACCTCAACCATGCGCGCTGCTACCCACTGACATAGTTACGCAAGTAGCCCTCTAGCCACTTGTTAACTATCTTTGTTTGCCCATCCGTCTGTGGGTGATAACTGGTACTCGGAGTCAACTTCGTCCCCACCAACTGGAAAATCTCCTGCCAAAACCCGCCCATGAAACGGTTGTCCCTATCACTGGCGATGGTCTTGGGAAGACCATGTAGCCTAAAGATCTCTCTGAAGAACAACTCGGCCACCTGTGCTGCTGTATAATGTGTGGATATGGCAAAGAAATGTGCGTACTTCATCAACCGATCAACGACGACAAAGATACAATCCTTGCCCTGTACCATGGGCAACCCTGTGATGAAGTCCATCAAAATACTCTCCCATTTCCCCTCCAGAATGGGAAGAGGCTGCAATAATCCTGCGGGATGGCTCATCTCTCCCTTGTTCCTCTGGCAAACATCGCACTCCCAGATGTGCTGGAATACATCCTCCTTGAGGCCCTTCCATGAGAACCTCTCCCTAATGGCCCTGTAGGTTTTGGTAAACCCTTGATGTCTTGCCAATGGCGAATCATGTGATGTCTGGAGTATCTTCTTCTTGAGCTGAGACCCCTCAGTCAAGAAGATCCGGTCCTTGTAATAGATGATCTCATCGACCACCCTGTACCTGTCATTTACCACCTGCCCATTCAGAACCTCACAGGCAAACCTGTCCTTGGAGTACTCTACTAAGAGTCGAGCCCTCCAGTCTGTATCCAAGCTCATAACAGACAACGTGGCTGGTCTACGTGAAAGGGCATCTGCTACCACGTTGTTCTTGCCCTTGACATACTCAATGTCAAAGTCATATGCTTGGATCTTGCTGATCCACTTCTGCTGCCTCTCCTATAGCTACTTCTGCTCCAAAAAGAACTTGAGGCTGTTGTGATCAGTCCTCACCCTGAACTTGTTACCCACCAGACACTGCCGGTACTTAGCCAATGCATGCATGATGGCAAGCATCTCCTTATCATATATAGAATACAACCTCTCGTGCAGAAGGAGCTTCTGGCTCTCAAAGGCTATAGGGTGACCTCCCTGCATCAACACTGCATCGATCCCCTCTCCCGACGCATCACACTCCAAAACAAAAGGCTGTGTAAAATTTGGCAACGCAAGCACTGGGCAGCAGCTCATAACCTCCTTGAGCCTATCAAAGGCTCGCTACACTGTATCTGACCAACTAAAAGCCCCCTTCCTCGTCAAATTTGTGAAGGGTGCAGCAAGCTGTGAGAAACCTTTGACGAACTTTCGGTAGTAAGTACAGATGCCAATGAATCCTCGAAGTTCCGTCACATTTCTCGACTCCAGCCATTCTCTGATGGCCCTGATCTTCTCCTCATGGACCCTCACTCCGTCCATCCCTATGATGTGTACCAGATACAACATCTCCGTCAAACCAAACTCACACTTGGAGAGTTTGGCATAGAACTGCTGCTCCTGTAAGATACGCAATACTGTCTCAATGTGCTAGAGATGCTCCTCCCAATTCTTGCTGTAAATGAGAATGTCATCGAAGAATACCAACACAAACTTCCTCAAGTGACTACGGAAGATGTGATTCATACAGGACTGAAATGTAGCTGAGGCGTTGGTTAGCCCAAAAGGCATCACCAAGGACTCAAAGTGCCTATAGTGACACCTGAAGGCGGTCTTGGGAATGTCCTACTCCCTCACGCGAATCTAATGGTACCCAGATCTCAAACCAATCTTTGAGAAGAAACGTGCCCCTCTCAACTCGTCCATCAACTCATCGATCCTGGGTATGGGGTACCTGTTCTTCAGGGTCTTCTTGTTCAGGGCCCTGTAGTCAATGCACATGCTCAATGTACTGTCCTTCTTCTTCACCAACACCACAGAAGAAGAAAAAGGACTTGTGCTCAGTCGGATATGCCCAAGAGCCAGCAACTCCTAGATAGCCTGCTCAATCTCGTCCCGATAGACCTTGGGGTGCCTATAAGGGGTATTGATCACTGCCTGGATGCCCTACTCAAGCTCAATAGTGTGCTCAAACCCCCGATCCGGTGGCTATCCTAGTGGAATCTCTCCAAACACTATGGCATACCGATCAAGGATGGACTGGATCTCTGGATGTACCGTCTGCCCTGTAGTCCCTGCCTCTGATGCATGCAGCTCCACTGCCCACTCTATGTCTCCCTTCCAGAAGACTGCCTCCATCTGATGAGCTCACACAATCTGAGGCTGTCCCCGTATCTTCTCATGCCTCCTTGTCTTCTCATCATCCCACTCCATCTCTAGGGTCTTCCAATCCGTCGTGACCTTCCCTAGAGTAATAAGCCACTGAACACCCAGTATCATGTTGGTGTCTGGAATATCGACCACGAAAAAGTTTTCAGTCAGTGTGTAGGTGCCCATTGTCACGGAAAGCTCTGGGACATAACGAGCACACGTCATGGTCTGATCTCCTGGGACCAATACTGAAAACCCATCAAAGCTCTCTGTTTGAATACCTCTCCGCTCAACCATCTGTGCATCAAGGAAGTTGTGGGTTGCCCCACTGTCAACCAAAACTGATACGCACTGGCCACGTACTGTATGCGTAGCGTCAAATACTTAGGAACTCCCCGCAATGCTGCAAGGGACCCTCTGGTGGGTGCAAAAGATGCACCACCTGCTACTGCTGGTGGAGGTGGCAAAGGTCCCTGTATGGCATGGCTATCTCCTGCCTCCGCATCCTCCTCGTCATCCTCTTCTCCACTGCTCTCGGAGAAGACCTCAATAAAATGTGCTTTGCCAACAGCACATCTATGTCCAGGTGCCCATGGCCCCTGACAGGTGAAGCACAACCGCTTCTTCTTCAGCTCCCTCCTGGCATCGTAGTCAAGTTGTACTCGTCCTGGATTCCCCTTTGGAGGAGGAATCCTCACATCCTTCCCCTTAGATTGAAAAGTATGTCTCTGGGGATAAGGTGTCTGGGTCCTGGGTAAGACATCCTGTAAGTCCCGGGTCTTGCTGATAGCATCCTGGAGTGTGGATGGTCTAGTGGATCGAACTAAACCCCAAAGTGGCTCTGCTAACCCCTCAACATACATATAGACCCTCCATGCCATGGATAGGTCTGGCACCATCACGGAGACCCTCAAGAAATCTGCAATGTAGGTCTCTGGGCTCCCCGTCTGTTTGAGCCTCGTCAGCTCAACGAAATGCTACTCTGGATCCCTCCGATCAAATCGATCCATTAGTCTCCTGGTAAACTCCGCATATGTCGTCACTGTGGAGTGCCCTAGTGTAACCATCCCATGAAACCACCAATCCTAGGCCTCGCCATCCAAATGCAATGTTGCCACCTTGATGGCCTCTACCTTCGACATCTGGTTAAGCTGGAAATAAATGTCTAGCTTCTCCACCCAAGACCTTGCCGAACTATTTGATGAGCCATCAAACGTAGGCAAGTGGAATCTACTCGCTGCACGGTGGGTGTCGCCATCATGGTAATGTCGGTACCCTCTGTGATGGTCACGGGGTCTACTATCCCGCTGGAGCTGAACAAAATCTCTGAATGAGAGGGCTTCCCTGAACTCCTGCCCATAGGCCTGGTACTCTGCAAAATACTCGCCCATACGTCGGGGCTCTGCCTTTTGCTGGGCTACGGCCCCCGTGCCTGCTCCTAAGAAAATGGGCATGGTAGAGCATGTAGGGGCATGTGAGGCCACCTGCTGCGTAGTATCACGCTACTCTGGCAAGTGATGGGATGCACCTGATTCCTCACCAATCTGAAAAACGCGCGGGCTCTCACGCTATCTGGCCTCTACTGCAGTGAATCTCTGCTCCATCACCTCAATCTGCCTCGATAGATCCTGTACTGATTTGAGGAGCATATCCGCAAATCTCTTCCCGTCCTCGTCGGCCATCTATTCTGCGTCCACTACTGGCTCTCTCTGTTCTGCGTCTCCCATAGGCTCCACCTGTTCTGCGTCTCCCACACACTCCACCTATTCTGCGTCCACCACAGGAACGCAGTCTCCTTCCCCGTAGGTATTTTCAAACCTACGTCCAGTGTCTCTGTACCTCCTACCTCTGTAACAAATGTAGGGTTTTCCCCCTGGTGTCATAGATTGCTAGCTCCACAGGCTGAGCCAGATCTATGCTCTGATACCACTGTAATATTCCTAACCCAGAATATCCCTCAAACCCCAGCAAAAACTCCAACCAAATATGTGCAAATGATATAATAACCCAGCAGTGATAAAATAACAGTAGAACAACATATAATAATGTAAACCGGAAATGTAAGCAGATACACAAGAAATGCAGTGAGAAATGCTAAGCCATTTTATTATACTAAGCAATAAAATGAGTACAAGAGGTGATTAGACAGATGGAACCTCGACTTACACAAGGCAAGTGAAGAAATACTCTCAGAATGACAAGATTGGCCTCTCTGTTTGGATGTTGCTGCTGTGCTGCTGCTGCTGCTAGAAAACAAATGAGGATTTGGGGCTGCTCCCCTCCTCGAAAAAAGCTGAAACTCTGGATTCGATCTCTACTCAAGAAACCTAGAAGAACCTAGAAAGCTTTCCTGGAATGGCCGACCCCTGAAAAACACCCTCTTGGGGTTCTGCGCAGTTCCTCAATGCCCTACATTGCCACTGAAGGAAACCCCTCTAAACTCTGCCTAAAACACCGCCTAAAACCCTGCCAAAATCCTCCAATGAGACAAGAGCTGGACCCCTGCTCAATCTCCCCGCATAACTCCACTTGCAAAACCCCAATCCAGCACTAATACCAAAAAGAACCGCGTCCCTCTCCAAGTGTTGTGCAATCCTCCAAAATGCTGATGAAACTACTGCTGAAATTCTCATAAAACTATTGCTGAAATACCAATAGAAATACCTTGCCTGAGCAGGCACTCGAAGTCCCCTGGGGCTAAGGGTGAGATCTACGAACGAAGACACTCAATACACTAAACAGTGTTGTAGACTAGCTAAATAGCCTCCGCCTCTCACAATCCCTAGGCTCACCTCCTCCTGCATGCTTCTCCTCTTGCCACGTGTTCCTCTCTCCTGCGTAGTCTCTCCATGTGTCTGCGTGGGTTCCATTTCTGCGTTCCCCTTTGGCCCCCTTGGCTCCCATTTAAGTCACAACGTTGTGCTACCTAGGAAGTGACTTTTTATTCTAAAGTGAGTTATGTCCCCCTTCCTCACTTTTTTTTTTTTTATTTACAATTAACTATAGAAGGCAAAAATTGAACAAAATCGAATATTCCAATTAGCCATAGCTAATTAGGAATATTACAACATAAGTGTCCTCATGGGTCTCCAAACAAATTGAAGATGCCTGTAGATCATCTGCAAGGGCTAGGATGATGGTGTAGATGATGCCACATCATCGTGCAAGTCCTGGATCATCTACCAAGTTTATGGTGTAGATCTGGGGCCAGCTGGGCATGATGGATTAGGTGCATCCTCCTCATCCAATAAGTGAACCACGAGAAATATCTGAATGGCTGTGGGGATCCATGGAGTGCAATCTATTGTTGTGGAGGCCCATGGCTCTCAACTCTCACCCTACATGTGTCAATGTAGCCCTCTAGAGGATTAGGACCCTGTATAGGGAGACCAAACCCAAGATGGAAACCATGTGCAATCCTGCATAAGATCCAATGCATGCCCTAGCCTTCCAATACCCCAAGTCATTTAGAGAAATTGAGTAAATAAGCTTACCTAATCATGGACCACAAGTGGGACTTCATAGGCCTGCCCTTCCATAATGGGCTTCGATATGTGCCAATGTCTCCTAAACTCCAAATGGGGTTAACCAATAATCCTATTAGGTGGTTTCTACTTCTAAAGGGGGTAATAGAGACAAGGTACATCCTTCAAGAGGTGGTGGCATGTGACGGATAGGTGAATGAAGTAGGGAATGAGAAGGGGTAGCCCTGGGTCACATGCTAGGGTACAAGGGTAGCTAATAAGAGGGAAGACCACACTTGGATTTATAATGTGTAGGAGGGAGCAATCTTGGTGCATGAGGTGCCCCGACCCTAATTTCTCCACCCTTCTTTAATGCCTTTTGCCTTTTTATGATTTTCTTTCATTAACTGCTTGGAGCTCAAGGGGTTAGAGCATGATGTATAAGATATAACTGTGAATTGCCCCCTTCTAAGGTGGGGCATTTCATCACCCATTAGGGGTTGGGGAAATCATGGGTTCATATATGATGAAGAAGGCTCATAGAACCCGTAGGAACTAGGGAGATGGCCATGATGATGGGGTAGAGCTAATGTATTGGCTTTTTCCCACGTGCTAAATGTGTTTGTCTCGACCATCTTTTGCATTTTGTGGTACATTTTCTATTGAATGTGGCCATATATGCTATTATCTTTATTTTTAGTTGCATCAACCTCCGGGCTTCATTCCAGGCCATGACCTAAGGGGTGGGCAAGGGGAAGGGGCATGCTAACCCTATGTGGACCCAATGGAGGAATGTGGACCTAGGTGGGAGAAATGATGAATGGGGTAAAAATGAATGGAAAGAGGATAATATAAGCGGATAAGGGAGTGGGACCACTCAAGCAAAATCAAGGTTTCCCATGAAATACCATCCCTAGAGCCAAATGGTTAGTAAAAGAGATCCCACGGGACTAGAATCCAAGGTTAATACCTAAAAGAGGTCTAGGGGACAAGCACATATACCTAACAAATTCTTTCTGCCGAATCCCCCCATTAATCCATGCCCAGAAGTGTCCATGATAAGAAAACTATAATACTTAATTTCCAAATGACAAGGCATACATTTAGATTATAGAGGCCCACCTTCAAACATGCGATCATGGCAGATGGGTGAGGTACCACATGGATGCCTCAGGTGGCAGAGAAAATGGCACAATGAGCTTGCTGCTGGCTGCAAGGGGATGCTAGCTGTCGACTGAGGACCATCTTGCAGAAAAAAATTGTTGGGTCCCTATAATACTAGTGATTACCCCATTACTATTGTATTTATACCCCTTATTAATATTGTTGTGGCCCTATTGCCCCCATATTGTTGTTACTGTGCCCCATAGAATCCATCTATTGTTATTTTTGTGGCTTTATAATATTATTGTTAGGTCGGCTGGATTATATTGTGACTCCTTAGACTCCTATATATAGAAAGGAGGTTTTGTCATTTGTATTATCCAAGAATTGTTCATTTATGTAATGTAAAGAAGGTTGCCCCCTCGAAGAGGCTGAATTCTAAGGCGTTGATCTATCTTTTCTATCTTTTCTTGAGCTGGTTTCATAACATTTGGTATCAGAGCTTTGGATTCTAGGGTTTCGCTGCTCCAAACAGGTCATCGTGGCATTTTCGCTATAACTTTTTTTCTGCGACGCTTCAGAAGTTGCAAAAAAAACCCATTTGAGAAGAAATCGCGCTAAACCTCAGGTCAACATTTCAGAGCTTTTCGCGCTATATTTGCAGAGATATGATCTGAGGAAGTTGGTCTTTTTGCAGACTCCTGAATTACATTCCAAACAGGTGACCTGGGGAAAATCGTCATAACTTTCTCTCTGGGGATCAAATTGGAATTTCGTAAGAAGGTACAGAAAGAGGACGGACTGTAGTTTCTTGTATGCATTTTTCAGATCCGAAGGTAAAAACAGTGACTCGTGGCACATCATACAAGTTCGCTCTACTGAACTAATCTATAATCAAGTCACTGTGGGAGATTCCACTCAACTCTTCCTTGGAGAATCCAATTTGGATCAGATTGGTGGCATTGGAAAGAGGACACAGGGCTACCACAGGTTGCAATTTCAGAACTGGATGATCTGAAAGTATAGAGATACATCAAAGGCAATATCAAGCTCCTACAAAGTGAAAAAAGGTGTGTATATTCTTTTAAATTTTTGCTTAAGAGTGGTTTGAAAATTTATTTTGAAGGAATTCAAAGGGCTAGTAGAGCATTATTATCGGTAACTGATGCCCCAAGGAAAGAAAATGCAAACACCTAGTAAGGAATCTGAAATCTCTAGCATGACTCATGAAGAAGAAGAAGAAATGCTATATGATATATCAAAATTACAAGAACAAGTGCAACAAGTGTCACTTGCACAAAAAACAACAGAATCTAAGATGGATGGTTTAAAGAAAGATGTAGAAGCTAAGATGGATGGTTTAAAGAAAGGTGTAGAAGCTAAGATGGATTGTTTAAAGAAAGGCGTAGAAGCTAAGATGGATGACATGGAAGCTAAGGTGAATGGCATGGATGCTAAAATTGATGGCATGGATGATAAGATGGAAGAATTGAAGATAAATATGAATAAGTTGCTACAAGAAATGGTCACTAATGGTGAAAGGGTACTAAAGGAAACTCATGATGAGAACAAAAGAAATGTTAATCATGATTCCATAGACTCTAATGTTGGATCGAAGACTCACCATATTCCAAAAATCGATATGAGGAAGTTTGATGGCAAGGATCCCGCCACATGGATATTACAGATGGAGCAATTCTTCGATCTCAATAATGTGCAAAACACACAAAAGGTACGTATGGCAACTTTATATTGGAACCAAATCAGTTTGTATGGTATCAATGGCTTTGCTCTCGTAAACAATTTATCACTTGGGCAATTTTTACGGAAGAATTGATAGCACATTATGAGGATACAAAAAGCAACACTTTTTTTAGCCAATTGATAAGTCTCAAACAAAAGGGTTCAATAATGGAGCACATTAAGGAGTTCCAAAAATTGAACATAAGGGTGAAAGATATTCTAGAGGAGCATAGGATTGATGTGTTCATAGGGTCTTTAAAGGATAATATCCAATATGATGTTCTCCTTTGGGAACCTGATTCATTAGAGAAGGCATTCAGGTTAGCAAGAAAAATGGAAAGCAAAATTATGGCAACCAGGAAGCATACCACTCACAACTATAAAGACGGAAGTGTTGTTGCCCCTAGTCTTCCACAACCTATAAGGTTGACACCTCAACAATTGGAAGAAAAAAGAGCAAAACGGTTTTGTTACAGTTGTGATAGCAAATACACTAAAGGTCATAAGTGTGCTGAGAAGAAATTATTCTACATAGATTGTGAAGAGAAAGAAGAAAAGGAGCAAGAAAGGTCAAAAGAAGAGGATATACTCCAGGAACAAAGCCTAGATGAAGAACAAATAAATCCGACCATATCTTGTAATGCATTGGCGGGAATTACCACTCTTCAAACCATCAAGATATAAGGACAAATCAAGAAGAAAAAGGTAATAGTGTTGATTGATTCAGGAAGCACCCACAATTTTATTCATTGTAAGGTAGCAAAAGAATTGAATTGCTTCCTATATCCAGCACCAGAGTGTCAAGTGATGATTGCAAATGGAGGAACAATAAATTGCTCTGGAAAGTGCCATAATATCAAGCTATCTGTTGTTGCACAAATTGTCACGACAATGCTCAGACCAGGGGCTGTCACCCTGATCCCCTATCTCTCCGTTTAAGCCTGTCTCCCGCAGCTAAGGGGGGTAGACCCTAAGGGATGATGAAGACCAACTGTGGACCAGTCGGGTTGGGAGACACGAGAGAAAACAAGCGCTTATTTGATTTTAGTAAGTTAATGGACCAGTGCCTTATAGATTTAATGGCTGAATGATTATCTATCAAATGCTGCGGAAAGATGAACTCATTAACAATCATTTACCATTAGATAACTCAAGCAAATGCAAGATATTCGATAAACACACAATGCTCTTATAGTGATCCAGCGATTAAAGCTCAATAACGATATTCTAGCGATAGAAAAAGTAAAATTTGAAAGATAAATGCTTTAAACAACCACGTAATTTCAAAAGTTAACCAGAGATCACATTCATATAGCTAATCTTTAAATGATCATTCCAGCATATTTAACCACATGAAAATGATAAATATTAACCCCACATCAAAAATTTAGCCTCAGCAAAAGAGATAAAAAGTAACAGATTTCCTGGGCTAAGATTCAAACTGGAAAAATATTTCCAAAAATATTTTTATGTTTTCAAATAAAACAAGACTAGGCTAACTAAAGTCTAAATAAATGAGACTATAGAAAAGAAAAATTTTATATCCTTTTTCAAAATTTTTTATGATTTCTAATTTTTATGCTTTTTTTATTTTTTATGATTAATAAAACTTAAACTTAAACTAAACTATAGAATTAAAATCCAGAATTTTTTTGTTTTTTTTTATGATTTTATAATTTTTAAAAAGGACTTGAAATCAAAATCTAAACTAAAACTAAAGTCTAAAAAGGACTTTTATTAATGACTTTTTATTTTATTTTTTTATATTTTTTATTATTTTTTTATTACTTTTTTTATGATTAAAATAAAACAAAAAAAGGAACTAAGCAAAAAATAAAACTTGAAGACATTAAAACTAAAGTAAACTAATGAAAGCAAAATATGATCTAAAAAAAGAAAAGACCAAATTTTTTTATTACATATATATTTTTTTAAATCTAAATCTAAAAATCAAATCTTGAATTCTATAATAAAGCGAAAATTAAAATCTGTCTAACCCTAAGTCTAAAATATGATCAGAACAAAATTACCTTTTATTTCCTTATTGTATGAAAACAAAGCCTAAAGTAAAACATGAAATTATATTTACGTTGAACCTAAAAAAACAAAAAAAAACGATTTCTGCATATGGAGAAAAGTCTTACGCAAAAAATAATCTGCCTACGCACGGAAATGCTGAAACTTAGCCCATATTCAGAAAATACCTCAAGAGAAATTTTGTTTTGCCGCAAGGAGGAGGATACCTGACGCTGTTTTCCTTGACGGCGGAAAAAATTGCAGGTGATAGAGAAGACGCAGGTGAAATTGCGTGGATGGTGATTTTAGCTTCTGGTTTCTGGCTCGAGAAGCAACTGCATGGATGGGATGAAGCCACGTGAGTATGGCAAGCTGACAAAGGAACGACAGTGTAGAACAAATCGATGCAGGGAGCCGCAAGGATGGATTTTTATTATTTTTTTATTTTTTGGTTTGCAGGTGCGTGGAACGCATTGGGATCATGCGAAATGGAGAGGTGTATGCAGCGTTGAGGGTTGGAATGGTGGCGATGATACACAGGTGGGCAGATCAGGCAGCTGATGAATCTTATGTTAGTGCGAAGAATAAATGAATCACAGGCTTGGTAGTGGCTGAGATGGAAACAGGGAGAGGGGTTGTGGTAATTTGATTGCAGAAGCTGAAAGAGAAGCAATATATGGAGAGGGTGGAACGTAGCTTTTCCTTTAAAAAAAAATACATATTCCAGAGTGTCCCTGTAACACAATTAAACCTGTAATACGACAAAACCCTGAGCAACAACAAGGAAATGATCAAACCCTTAGAAGTCTTTAGAAACCCTGCAACCTGAAATGAAAAATTACCAAAAATAATATGCACGTAAACAGAATAAAAACCCTAGATCAACATTTACAACATTTGACTCTTAAACAGCCAGATTTATCAATAAACAACAGTAATATGATCAAAGTTCCAGATTTATTATGAAATACTTCAGAAATCTCTCATGAAAATTAGAAAATAACTTAAATGATAAAACCCAGGAACAAAACTGGCTGGGCTCTGCAAGAAAATGCTTGTGGGAGTTGGCTGGTTCAGCCGAGAACTTCCCCAAACGCCCACTGATCTTCTTCAATAAAGGTTTCCTGCACAGCTCACTTCAATCATCAATAAAGAGAGAAAAAACAGTACTAGATCTCAGATACAACGGAGATACCTGCCATTATTTCAGAAAACCCTAATACCATTCAAACCCTAGCAAGTGAACAAGATACCTGTGCTCAGCAATACTCTACAATAAGCTGTTACTAATGGCTGAAAATGAAAATATGCAGAAAATAAAATAGCTCACAGCACTTTGAGAGAGTAACACCAGCAAGATTTCAACCCCAAAGTCTTTCTTTATTAGCACCAGAACAAGTTTACAAGAAAGCTTCTTCAGCACAAGACTCACAGATCGAATGATCTCAAATGACCCCTAACACCCTATTTAAAGGAAAAGATCCCAACAGCTAGTTCAAGTGATCCACGTCAAAATGATCTCAACCGTCGATGAGGATCAAGATATCTCTTGATCTCATTCGTCGAATTTTTAATGTATTAAAAAATTGAAATTCTGCATTTATTTACTCAAAATATTATTATTTTATTATTTTTAGGTTTTTTACTTTATTTTATATATATATATCTATATATTTTATTATTTATTATTTATTTTTTTTATTATTTTTATTTATTTATTATTTTTTAATTTAGTTTTAAATGGATCCTTGAACTTAGGTTTTGGGAAAATCACCTAGGACCTAGGACTTAGGACTTATGAGTGGATTAAAACATTTCTTAACCCTCAAGACACTTTACATCATGACTTTTACAACTTTACATCCCAAGGGGGGGAAACCCATTTGACATAGACCCTCATAAACCACCCAGTTCTGCGACACAACTATAATCTAGCAGATTAACATACTAGGATTCTCCTAAGATTCTAATGACAAAATCCATCCCGGCTTTCGGGTTAGGCTGAAGGAAAACTCTGCCGATCATGGATCGGTGAGACGAAAAACCTTCCAGAACGTAGATTATCACTTAGAAAATTAGGTCCACCTAGGCAATTTACAGACATGACTCATATCTGCTAAGATTATTTACAATTTATACATGCAGACTGGGTTTACAACATAAATTGATCAAGCTGTCGATGACTGCAGAATGGCACGGACATGTCGATCAAGCACTACCTTTCTTGCAAAGAAAAAGGGGGTGTACTGCTATGGGTAGTTGACCGGTAGTGGTCAACATCTGGCTCTACTTGGGGACACGTTGTTGCACTGTAGAAATGTGCGAATCCAGAATCTGCATCCACGCAACACACAACAGAAATAAGTAGTGTCCATTCAAAAATCGCCATATAACATTCAAGCACATAAAAGATAGAAGCTCTTTAACTATGAAAAGTAAATCTAATCTAAAACAGAAATGAAATGTTGAAATGGCAAGGAGTAGGGATAGAAATACAATACAAAGGATGCCCTATGGCATCAGATATCATCTTTGAAGAACAACTTGAGCATTTGGCCATTTGCTGGTAGATCAAGTGGTTCGCCATCCAGTCTGCTCAAGTGGAATGAGTTTGGTCCAGCTATATCTCGAATGATGTAAGGTCCCAGCCACAAACTGTCAAAATTTTTATGTTTTCTTGGTTTCTCATTCTTGCGGTCCCAAAGCAATACCATATCTCCCACCTGCAAAGATCTAGATCGAGAGAATTTATCAAAGCTTTTCTTAATGTTAGATTGTTTTTACATATAGCATCAAAAGTTGTCCTACGAGCTTCATCTAACTCCACAATCTGATCTATTCTATTCTGAACAACATCTTTATTAGTAGAAAAATTCTGGAGGAGCTGATAAGCTGGCAATTTGAGGTGCACAGGTAAAGTTACATCCAAGCCATAAACTAATTCAAAGGGAGATTTACCAGTAGCTTTCTTCTTAGTGATTCTATCTGCCCATAAAGCATACTTGATTTTGCTGTCCCATGATCTCTTATTATCTCCTACTATCTTCTTGATAATGGTTATGAGATTCTTGTTACTTGATTCAGCTAGACCATTACCCTGAGGATAGTAATTTGACGAATGAGATAAGACAATGCCATACTTGAAACAAAAAGATGAAAACTCTAAAGAACTAAAAGCTTTGGAATTGTCAGTAGTGATCTTAGCGGGGACACCAAATCTAGTAATGATGTTATTTTCAATGAAATCAATAATAACCTTTTCAGTGGCATTCTTAGCAGGAATGGCTTCAACCCATTTAGTGAAATAATCCGTGGCAGTCAAAATCCAAGAGTAGCCATTGCTAGAATTTTCATGGAACTTCCCTATGACGTCCAGAGTCCAGACCCCAATGCTGAAAAGGTGCCTCTACAATGACATGTTGTAGGGGCAAGGCAGCAAGCTTCTATTTCCCAGTGAATAGTTGACAGGCTTGACAAGCTCTAACAAACTTGTGCACATCAGAAAAGATTGAAGGCCAATAATAGCCAACTCTCAGGATTTTGTGGGCGGTAGTTCTAGCAGCATAATGACCACCACAAAATCCTGAATGAAACTCAGAGATTAATTTCTTGGACTCAACGTCGTCAACACACCTAAGCACTATGCCCTCAGGATTTCTCCACCCAAGGCCATCCTTCATAAGGCAATACTTAGTGGCTTTTAGTCTAAGATCCCTTATCTTATGAGCAACTAAATGGTTAGGACATGCAAGATTCATCAAGTAATAAACTATGTCCTTGTACCACTCGTGCTCTGCTAATCTTTGCAACTCCGGCGAAGACAGATCGCTAAGACAGAACAAACCAAGAGTATTTTCGTTACCTTCAGTTAACATCTGAGCTAAACCTTGGCCTTTGACCAGCTTGGTGGGTCTGATTTCTAAATCATACTCTTGTATTTTAGTAACCCACCTAGCGCGAGTCCCTAAGCAATCGGTTTGAGTTAATATATCCTTAACAGCAGAATGTGGGACGAAAGCAATGACTTTAGAATAACCCACATAAGTTTTAAAGTGCTTAAGAGACTTGACCAGGGCATAAGCCTACTTTTCCATGGTATTGTACTTCAATTCGGAATTTTGAAGTGCTCTACTCATGAAAGCAATAGGCTGCTCATGACCATCTTTATTCTTTTGAAGCGGGACACCAGCAATGGTATCTTCGGAAGCGAAAGAAAAAATCATGAAATCCTTGGAATAATCGGGACTAACTAAGACAAGAGCTCTTGCGATAGCACATTTGATTTCTTGGAAAGCCTTTTTGCCATCTTCTTGCCAAACAAATTTTGCATCTTTCTTTAGAAGATTTTGAATAGGCTTAGCTATCTCTGCATAATTTGGAATAAACCTTCTAATAAAATTTATCTTTCCGAGGAAAGACTGAAGGGATTTAAGATTATGAGGAAGAGGAATCTTTTGGATTGCTTCAATTCTTTCAGGATCAATCTTGATTCCCTCCTTAGAAATGATATGGCCGAGTAATTTCCCTTCCGTTACTCCAAAAACAGACTTAGCTGGATTCAAAGAAATCCCGTATTCTCTACATCTATCGAAAACCTGCCTAAGATGATTTACATGACTGATACCATCTTTAGAGAAAACAGTAAGATCATCTTGGTAAATTTCAGTAAATTTCCCGATTAACCCTTTGAAGGCATAATCCATAGCCCTTTGGAATGTAGCCCCAGCATTTGTTAATCCAAAAGGCATTCTGATGTATTCAAAGGTACCCCATGGTGTGGTGAACGTGGTTTTATGACGATCTTCCTTCTTAACCCATACCTGATTGTACCCAGAAAACCCATCTAGCAGCGACATCATTCTAGAACCGGTTACTCTTTGCAATAAAGTCTCCATGTTTGGCAAAGGGTAATTATCCTTCTTGCATGCTAGATTGAGGTTTCGAAAATCGACACACAGCCTTATCGTAGCATTCTTTTTCCTAACAATCACCAGATTCGAACACCATGTCGAATGCCTTGTTTGAGCGTTGATCTGCAAGCATTTTCGCAAGTTCTTTCTGAACCAAAGGGGCTAATTTAGGATTAATTTGCCTAAGTTTCTGACGAAAGGGTTTAGCATTTTCATCCTTTAAGGGGATAGTATGTTCCATGACATCTTCCCTATAGCCCTTTAATTCGTCATAAGAAAAAGCTAAAATATCTCGATATTCGTGAAGTAAATCAGTTAACCTTTTTCTTTCCTCCACACTAGTACCTCTACCAATTTTAACGATCTTTGGGTTTTCAGAAGTACCAATGTTTATCTCGAGATATTCGCCTAGGTCCGTCTTGTTTTCTTCTCTCAGCTTCGTGGCATCATGCCGATCAAAATGTTGCTCTAAGGCAACCACATTCCTAGGAGTAGGATTTATGTTATGCTCATGATTTAAAGATTCTTCCTCCTCAGAAACTATCTGGAAATCCTCAAACTCATCCAAACTATTAAGAAAACGAATGACTTGCTTTTCATCATTGAAGACCTGCCAATGCTCTGAGTTATCTGGGACAGATGGTCTAAATATTACTTCCATTTTGATCTTATCGTTAATTAGCTCATCAGATAACTGGAAAGTAGTAGCAACTACGGCAAGTTCATCTGCCAAACTATTTTTCTCTCTCGGAATTGCTTCGAGGTCAAGGGCATCAAAATGCTCCATAGTATCCCACACAGCATTTCGATAATTTCTTAATCTTTGATTTCTGCATGTGAATTTATTTTTAAGCTGCATGATAACTAAATCAGAATCTCCCTTAATGCTAAGAAATTTAACCTTCAAAGACTTGGCAAACTCAAGCCCCAACAATATAGCCTCATATTCAGTGACATTGTTGGTTGCTTCAAATTCTAATCGATAGGCAAACTTGAAAATGTGACCAAGGGGAGATTTAAGCACGATTCCAGCACCTTTACCATGCCTAGACAATGCACCATCGAAGTACATATACCAAACTTTACCCTTGAGATCCCTAATCTTATCATAGGGAGGAATTATAAAATTAGACATGATGGCATAGTTCCCAACGTTAGATTGCTCTTTGATTATTTCGTTGTGAGGTATCTTAGGATCTTCTACATGAAATTTTCTTTCGGGCTCTCTATTTAGTCTTACAAAACCATCACGCCTAGGAGAAGGAATCATAGCATATGACCAATTCATTTGAATACTTCCTCCTAAATCAGAGGCCCACTTTCTAGATAACAGCATACCCCAGGCATCAGGCACATCCAAAACAACAATATCCATGACAACCATGATGTCTGGGTAAACTGAAAGATGAACTTGAAAATCTTTGATTAAACCATGTACTTCGATTTTCTTAGAATCCATGGTGCATATGTTATAGTAGGGTCTAGAAACTCTTAAGTTAAGCTGTTCCATGACCCTTTTAGTCATAACACAAGCTGATGCACCAGAATCCAATATGCAATTATTCAATTTATACCCATTAACTAATAAGGTGATAAAGAAAGGCTGGTGATCTTTGTTATCAGCATCTAAGCATAAAAAATATATGGGAGCATCATGATAGTCAACTTCCCGAGTCTTCTGTTGAGAAGTATTGACTTGAGGACCTTGAATCGCTTTTAGTAACTTGTCTCTTTGAGAAGGGATTTTAGCAATCTCGGAGACAGGAACCCAGATTTTTGCATTGTTAAACCAACTTCCCAAATCGACATCTATACCATAGTTTACACCAGGGTTAAAAGTTTGAGGGGGAATTTGATTCCCGCTTTGATCTTTGTCCCTTCTCTGATAGGTCAAACCCTTATCTCTAGCAATTTCCAAGATTTGTTCGGGAGAGGATTTTTCACCATATAACCTAGCCAAAATATCATCTTCATTTTCAAGGTTATTAATACTAAAAGCTGATGAAGGATTCATAACATCACGACTCTTTTCCTTGACCTCTATCCAATCATCCATAGACAAAGGAAACTTGTTTCCTACTACATTTATTTGATCACCTGTTCCAAACATTCCATTATCTAAAATTCTTCTAACGATGGGACAAGTGGCCTCTTCATGAAGAGCATCACAAACCCAACAGTAGGGAGGAGCATTATCAACCAAATTACTTAGCGGATTAGGAGGTTTCTGCTCACTAGATTGACCCTTCCTTTGCCAATTGTTATTTCTATTATTATTATTTCGAGGTTGAAAATTCTGTGTTTGCGCTCTTTCCATTTGGATCAACTTATTCTGCAAAGTGGTTATCTCCTTATTACGATTAATTTCCATAGTTTCAATTTTTTGAAGCAATTTGAGAACAAGCTCACTTTCAGGTTCTTGAACTGCTTTTCCTTTAGGTTCCTTTAGTTTCGTAGCAACCCTATCGAAACTTGGGATCTCAGACTTCCCAGATGCGGCCTTGTCCTTTTCAAGATCTATAGCTAAGGCTTGGCAATCTCTATAATTTAAGTTTAGCACGCCTTAATTCATAAGATGGCTCAGGACTAAAGGCATCAATGTAAAAATCTTGGAGAGTTTTGTCTGTAGGTTTATAGTCTTGAGGTAATTCTCTAACAATACCATTAAACCTTTTATTAAATTCTTCAACAGTTTCATCCTCTCTCTTTTTTATTAGGCTAATAGATTTTACGAGGTGTCTTCCTTCTCTCTTATCTCCATATTTTTCTTTAAATGCATTAATGATCGATTCTAAGGAATCAAATGAATTCTGGGGTTTTTCAGTAAACCATTCATGAGCATCACCCCCCAAAGTTAAAATGAAAAGAGTCATTCTAACATCTTCATGATCGAAATCAGGAGACCTTGCATATTTAGCCATCCATATACTAAAGTCTCTTAGGTGTGAATTTGCACTAATAGCATTATCTCCCTGAAAGTTAGGCAATTTATCTATCCCAACTGATGGAATAGCATTGGGATACCCTAGAATGTTAGAAAAATTGCAAGGGGCATACATATCCATGATGTTGTGCCTAATTTGACGTTTAAAAAGCAAATGAATATCAGAGAGGGCTTCTTGTCCAAGGTTAACAAGAAGTGTACGAGAAGAGAGTTTGTGTAATCGTACCCTGAGGACCTTTTCAGGATCAGGAGTAGGATTGCACAGACTGCTTGGATGTCTTCTAGTATACACTCTTGAAGATAATATATGAAGTGGAGTCACCACCTGAACAAGAAATGAAACACGAAAAAGCTCGAAATGAAAGAACCAAGGACAGAAAAAAACTCTATCCCCGGCAACGGCACCAAAAAATGTTGTCGCACAAATTGTCACGACAACGCTCAGACCGGGGGCTGTCACCCTGATCCCCGATCTCTCCGTTATAAGCCTGTCTTCCGCGGCTAAGGGGGGTAGACCCTAAGGGATGATGAAGACCAACTGTGGACCAGTCGGGTTGGGAGACACGAGAGAAAACAAGCACTTATTTGATTTTAGTAAATTAAATGACCAGTGCCTTATAGATTTAATGGCTGAATGATTATCTATCAAAAGCTGTGGAAAAATGAACTCATTAACAATCATTTACCATCAGATAACTCAAGCAAATGCAAGATATTCGATAAACACACAATGCTCTTATAGTGATCCAGCGGTTAAAGCTCAATAATGATATTCCAGCGATAAAAAAAAATTCGAGAGATAAATGCTTTAAACAACCACGTAATTTCAAAAGTTAACGAGATATCACATTCATATAGCTAATCTTTAAATGATCATTCCAACATATTTAACCACATGAAAATGATAAATATTAACCCCACATCAAAAATTTAGCCTTAGCGAAAGAGATAAAAAGTAACAGATTTCCTGGGCTAAGATTCAAACTCGCAAAATATTTCCAAAGATATTTTTATGTTTTCAAATAAAACAAGACTAGGCTAACTAAAGTCTAAATAAATGAAACTATAGAAAAGAAAAATTTTATATCATTTTCCAAAATTTTTTATGATTTTTATGATTTCTAATTTTTATACTTTTTTATTTTTTATGATTAATAAAACTAAAACTTAAACTAAACTATAGAATTAAAATCTAGAACTTTTTTGTTTTTTAATGATTTTATAATTTTGAAAAAGGACTTGAAATCAAAATCTAAACTAAAACTAAAGTCTAAAAAGGACTTTTATTAATGACTTTTTATTTTATTTTTATATATATATATATTTATTTTATTTTTATTTTTTATTTATTTTATTACTTTTTTTATGATTAAAATAAAACAAAAAAAGGAACTAAGCAAAAAATAAAACTTTAAGATTATTAAAACTAAAGTAAACTAATGAAAGCAAAATATGATCTAAAAAAAAGAAAAGACCAAATTTTTTTATTATATATATATATTTTTTTAAAACTAAATCGAAAAATCAAATCTTGAATTCTATAATAAAGAGAAAATTAAAATCTGTCTAACCCTAAGTCTAAAAAATGATCAAAACAAAATTACCTTTTATTTCCTTATTGTATGAAAACAAAGCCCAAAGTAAAACATGAAATTATATTTACGTTGAACCAGAAACAACAAAAAAAAATGATTTCTGCATATGGAGAAAAGTCTTACGCAAAAAATAATCTGCCTACGCACGGAAACGCTGAAACTTAGCCCGTATTCAAAAAATACCTCAAGAGAAATTTTGTTTTGCCACAGGGAGGAGGATACCCGACGCTGTTTTGCTTGACGACGGAAAAAATTGCGAGTGATAGAGAAGACGCAGGTGAAACTGCGTGGATGGTGATTTCAGCTTCTGGTTTCTGGCTCGAGAAGCAACTGCGTGGATGGGATGAAGCCACGTGAGTATGGCAAGCTGACAAAGGAACGACGGCGTAGAACAAATCGATGCAGGGAGCCGCAAGCATGGATTTTTATTATTTTTTATTATTTTTTATTTTTTGGTTTGCAGGTGCGTGGAACGCATTGGGATCAGGCAAAATGGAGAGGTGTATGCAGCGTTGAGGGCTGGAATGGTGGCGATGATACACAGGTGTGCAGATCAGGCAGCTGATGAATCTTATGGCAGTGCGCAGAGTAAATGAATCACAGGCTTGGTAGTGGTTGAGGGAAGAGGTTGAGATGGAAACAGGGAGAGGAGTTGCGGTAATTTGATTGCAGAAGCTGAAAGAGCAGCAATATATGGAGAAGGTGGAACGCAGCTTTGCCTTTAAAAAAAATTAAATATTCCAGAGTGTCCCTGTAACACAGTTAAACCTGTAACACGACAAAACCCTGAGCAACAACAGGGAAATGATCAAACCCTTGGAAGTCTTTAGAAAACCCTGCAACCTGAAATGAAAAATTACCAAAAATAATATGCGCGTAAACAAAATAAAAACCCTAGATCAACATTTACAAAATTTGACTCTTAAACAACCAGATTTATCAATAAACAACAGTAATATGATCAAAGTTCCAGATTTATTATGAAATACTTCAGAAATCTCTCATGCAAATTATAAAATAACTTAAATGATAAAACCCAGGATCAAAACTGGCTGGGCTCTGCAGGAAAATGCTTGTGGGAGTTGGTTGGTTCAGCCGAGAACTTCCCCAAATGCCCACTGATCTTCTTCAATAAAGGTTTCCTGCATAGCTCACTTCAATCATCAATAAAGAGAGAAAAAATAGTACTAGATTTCAGATACAATGGAGATACCTGCCATTATTTCAGAAAACCCTAATACCATTCAAACCCTAGCAAGTGAACAAGATACCTATGCTCAGCAATACTCTATAATAAGCTGTTACTAATGGCTAAAAATGAAAATATGCAGAAAATAAAATAGCTCACAGCACTTCGAGAGAGTAACACCAACAAGATTTCAACCCCAAAGTCTTTCTTTATTAGCACCAGAACAAGTTTACAAGAGAGCTTCTTCCGCACAAGACTCACAGATCGAATGATCTCAAATGACCCCTAGCACCCTATTTAAAGGAAAAGATCCCAACAACTAGTTCAAGTGATCCACGTCAAAATGATCTCAACCGTCGATAAGGATCAAGATATCTTAAGGATCAAGATATCTCTTGATCTCATCCATCGAATTTTTAAAGTATTAAAAAATTGAAATTCTGCATTTATTTACTCAAAATATTATTATTTTATTATTTTTAGGTTTTTTACTTTATTATATATATATATATATATATATATATATTTTTTTTTTAATTTTTAATTTTTTTATTATTTTTTAATTTAGTTTTAAATGGATCCTTGAACTTAGCTTTTGGGAAAATCACCTAGGACCTAGGACTTAGGACTTATGAGGGGATTAAAACATTTCTTAACCCTCAAGACACTTTACATCATGACTTTTACAACTTTACATCCCAAGGGGGGAAAACCCATTTGACATAGACCCTCATAAACCACCCAGTTCTGCGACACAACTATAATCTAGCAGATTAACATACTAGGATTCTCCTAAGATTCTAATGACAAAATCCATCCCGGCTTTGGGGTTAGGCTGAAGGAAAACTCTGCCGATCATGGATCGGTGAGACGAAAAGCCTTCCGGAACGTAGATTATCACTTATGAAATTAGGTCCACCTAGGCAATTTACAGACATGACTCATATCTGCTAAGATTATTTACAATTTATACATGCAGACTGGGTTTACAACATAAATTGATCAAGCTGTCGATGACTGCAGAATGGCACGGACATGTAGATCAAGCACTACCCTTTTTGCAAAGAAAAAGGGGGTGTACTGCTATGGGCAGTTGACCGGTAGTGGTCAACACTATCCATGGGAGAATATGTATTGACTAGCCCAATGCTTTCCATTCCAATGGGAGGTGCTGATGTTGTACTAGGAGTCCAATGGCTACAATCCTTGGGTACAATAGCTTTTAATTTTCAAGAACTTTTCATCAAATTTTCTACAGAAGGAAAGGAAGTTGAATTAAGGGGTATTGCAGGGAAACCAGGAAAGATAATCAGCTCTAATTGTATGA
Source organism: Pinus tabuliformis (assembly GCA_031772625.1). Taxonomy (NCBI): domain Eukaryota; kingdom Viridiplantae; phylum Streptophyta; class Pinopsida; order Pinales; family Pinaceae; genus Pinus; species Pinus tabuliformis. The sequence continues at coordinate 57,268,356 of CM062814.1, read as the reverse complement.
CAAAGCTTTTAAAAAAGGAACAAAGAGGTGTAATTGCACAATTATGTTTGCTAGATGTTTCCACATTGGAATCATCTATTTCTCCAGATCTCCAAAAAGTCCTGGACAATCATTCCAAGGTATTTGAGACTCCCAAAGGTCTCCCACCTATGCGTGATCATGATCATGCTATTCATCTGATTCCAGGAAGTGTTCCTCCAAACATTAGGCCGTACAGATATCCCTATGTCCAAGAGAGTGAAATTGAACGTATGGTTGCAGAAATGCTAGAGGCTGGTATAATTCAACCAAGTCAAAGTTCTTTCTCTGCTCCAGTAGTATTGGTGCACAAGAAGGATGGATCATGGCGTATGTGTACGGATTATAGGGAGCTCAACAAGCTCACTATCAAAGATAAGTTCCCCATTCCTGTCATTGATGAATTACTGGATGAATTGCATGGATCAATTTACTTCACCAAGTTGGATCTTCGTTCAGGATATCATGAAATCAGAATGAAGACTGAAGACATTCCGAAAACAACATTTAGAACTCATGAGGGTCATTATGAATTTTTGGTCATGCCTTTTGGCCTTACCAATGCACCTTCAACATTTCAAGGTTTGATGAATTCAATTTTCAAACCATTCCTTAGAAAATTTCTGTTAGTATTTTTTGATGATATACTAATCTACAGCAAGTCTTGGAAGGATCATGTTGAACATGTTGACAGGGTGCTACAACTATTGGAGGAGAAACAATTATATGCAAAAAAGATCCAAATGTTTCTTTGGAGTCCAGGAGGTGGAATATCTGGGTCATATTGTATCTCATGAAGGAGTTAAGGTAGACCCTAGCAAAATTAAAGCCATTAAGGAATGGAAAATCCCCACATCCATAAAGCATCTGCGAGGATTTCTTGGGTTGACAGGGTATTATCGCAAGTTTGTTAAGAATTATGGGAGAATAGTAGCACCTCTAACAACATTATTGAAGAAAGATGCATTTTCATGGACTCCGGAAGCAACAAAGGCCTTTGAACATCTTAAAGAGGCAATGTGCCAAGCACCGGTCTTAGCTACACCGGACTTCACAAAAATCTTTATTGTGGAATGTGATGCTTCAGGAAATGGAATTGGTGCTGTTCTAATGCAAGATGAAAGACCCATTGCTTTTGAAAGTCGTCCAATCAAGGGAAATTTTTTAAGCAAAGCTATTTATGAGAAGGAAATGTTGGCAATACTCCATGCACTTAAGAAATGGCGACCCTACCTAATGGGAAGACACTTCAAGGTAAAAACGGATCATGATAGCCTTAAATAATTTTTAGAACAAAGATTATTCTCTGAAGAGCAACAAAAGTGGGTCACAAAGATGTTGGGTTATGACTTTGAAATCATCTACAAAAAAGGGAAGCAAAATGTGGTGGCAGATGCACTCTCAAGAAAGGATGAGGATGTGGAAGCATTGTTGTGCGCCATTTCTATTATCCAACCAGATTGGATAAACGAAGCAAGGGAGGAATGGAAGAATGGAAGAATGACGAAGAAGTGTGGGCACTTATTCGAAAGTTACAACAAGATTCCAGTACGTCTGATACATTTAGATGGCAAAATGATTCGTTATGGTACAAAGATCGCTTATACCTCTGTAAGAATTCCCAGCTAAAACAAAAGATTCTTATGGAATTGCACACTTCTCCCTTAGGAGGGCACTCAAGATTTTTAAAAACTTACCACAGGGTTAAGAAGGAATTTTTTTGGGATGGCCTTAAATCAGATATTCAAAAGTTTGTGGCGGAATGTTTGGTTTGGCAAAAAAATAAAGTTGAAACAATTAAGACAACAGGTCTATTACAACCTTTATCCATTCCAAGCCAGCGTTGGGAGGAGGTTTCAATGGATTTTATCACAGGTTTACCCAAGTCTGAGGGAAAGAGTGTCATCATGGTGGTAGTTGACAGACTTACCCAAGTATGCTCACTTTTGTGCATTATCACATCCATTTAAGGCCAGTACAGTTTTTACTACATTTATGGAAACAACTCAAAAGCTACATGGAAACCCAAAGATTATTGTAAGTGACAGAGATCCCATTTTCACTAGAAATTTTTGGACAGAATTATTTTCTTGTCTTGGTACTCAGTTAGCTCATAGCTCATCTTATCATCCTCAATCTGATGGGCAAACTGAGATAGTAAACAAAATGTTTGGAAGGATATGTTCGTTGCTTTGTATCTGATAAACAGACACAATGGGTCAAATGGTTGCCTCTGGCTGAATGGTGGTATAACACTTCCTTCCATACAGCAACAAAAATGACCCCATTTATGGCACTTTATGGGTATCAACCACCATCCATCACATCATATTTAAGAGAAAACTCTAAGGTTCAGGTAGTGGAACATCACATCGAACATCAACAACAAGTCCTCCAACTCTTAAAGGATAACCTCGTGTTGGCACAGAATAGAATGAAACAACAGGCAGATCAACATCGCAGTGAAAGAAGTTTTGATGTAGGTGATTGGGTATTCCTACGGCTACAACCATATAAGCAAATGTCCCTCAAGCAAGCTAAGAAGGATAATAAATTATTACCAAATTATTATGGTCCATACAAGGTGTTGCAAAAGATTGGTACTATGGCGTACAAATTGGAGCTTCCTGCAGCTTCTCGATTGCACCCAGTTTTCCATGTTTCATGTTTAAAGAAGGTTATAGGCGACAAGCTCCCAGTTCAAACAATATTGCCAGAACTTGACGAGGAAGGAAAAATTATATTGAAACTGGAAGTAGTCATAGAAACAAGAACTTGACAGCTACGAAATCGATCAATTTCGGAGTATCTTATCAAGTGGAAGAACTTATTTGCTGAAGATTCCACATGGGAGGATGAGAATTTTATACAGAAGTATCTAGAACTACTCAAGCGTTGAGGACAACACTTTTTTGAAGGAGAGGGGCATGTTGGGTCCCTATAATACTAGTGATTACCCCATTACTATTGTATTTATACCCCTTATTAATATTGTTGTGCCCCTATTGCCCCCATATTGTTATTACTATGCCCCATAGAATCCATCTATTGTTATTTTTGTGGCTTTATAATATTATTGTTAGGTCGGCTGGGTTATATTGTGACTCCTTAGACTCCTATATATAGAAAGGAGGTTTTGTCATTTGTATTATCCAAGAATTGTTCATTTATGTAATGTAAAGGAGGTTGCCCCCTCAAAGAGGCTGAATTCTAAGGCGTTGATCTATATTTTCTATCTTTTCTTGAGCTGGTTTCATAACAAAAATCCCCTGGGGATATTACCCACAAAATGGTGGGTAATAGGCATCTCAAGTCAGAGGGTACGTAGGTTTCGGTCCAGGGCACCATTCCATATCGTCACAATTAGGATGTATTACCCCTCCATCAGTAGGAGTACACAAATTTTTTCAACGACATTATTTATCACTATTGTAAACCCAAGGTTAGAAATCAAAGCCTTATAAAAAACCAATAAAGGCCATGTATTAGGCATCCTGGACCTAGTGTCGTCTTTCGAGTCTATATTCATTATGATTGGTCCGACCATGCCTCGTCCCTTGAGAGCTTCATCTTTGCAATCTCATCCCTAATCGGATTGGAGGAACTTGGGAGGTTTTTCATGAGGACTCATGGTTCTATGGGAGCCTTGACTTTGTAGGGGTGATCATCGGTGTATGGACCAGTCCAACCTGTGTTAAGGTGCACCCATGTCATTCCACATGGTTTTGTGTCTTAAGGATCTATATGTGACCTTGGCTTTGGTGCAGTATTGATTATTACAACTCTCAAAGGATCCAATTTTCACGTTTCCCGAGGTAGTTCATGATTCCCACATAAAGTGGTATAGGTGGTCAAAATGTCAAATTAGTTTCAAATGGAAGAGTTTGGAGAGACAAAGACATGTCATGTAGCAGTTTTCACATCCAGGAAGGGGTTGAAGTGTTTTGCCTATTCAAAGCTGGTCAAAAGGGATGTGCATTGGTTTTCTGTTGGAAAATACTAAGGGGGGGGTGAATCAGTATTCCTTAGCAATTAGCACTTTTAAATCTTTTCAAAGCATTAGTTAATTTTCAATTATTATTAACGTTTATGCAGTAATAACAGTAAATGAAAAAACACAGGAGGCACAAAGATTTTAGGTGGAAAACCCCCTCCGGGTCAAAAACCACCGAATGCTTTTCTAATAAATTCTTTAATCTTTAGCCCCAACTGAAATGAAAGCAACAAATTTCTATAATCCTAGAAAATCATTCTTCTCCAGCTCCCACTGGATGGATCCTCCAATGCCCGAGATTCTTCAATGGTCAACTGAACAGATGCCCCAACACCCAATGAGCTACAACTCACCTTAGCACCACCCTACCACCATGAAGTTTTCAGAGGCTTGAACCCGTCGGTGACTTCATGCACCAGCCTAGCACCAGCCTACCACCCTATAGAAGACTAAAATAAGAATGGACTCCCGTACCAAGGAAAATGGTCCACTTTACAATGACATAGAATGATGTAGAAGAAGAAGACACACTAGACCATAACGCCAACTATGACACAGTTGAAAATAGTTAATACTATTTTGTATTAATGGAGAAAATGGTTACATAGTTTAGGATTAGTTCCTAGAGTTTAGGGGTTTGGCTACAACTTCCTAATTCCTAGTGTTGTACTTAAATGATGTAATCTTTCATTGATGAATAATAGAGTGTACGAGAGTGATCTCTCTGTTTTGAGTGTAGTCTCCAGGTGCAGGCCTCACCTGTGAGCTACATCTCCTTCTTTTTCAATTCTGTTCACATTTTATCTTGGTATCAGAGCTCAGATTGGGTGAGCCTGATCTTGTATCACCTCTTGTGACTAAGGTGCCTTTGTGGCCAGCTTGCCTTGTGGGAAAATTGCCTATGTGGTGTGAGGTGCCTCTGTGGCCACGTGTACACAAGGAGCTTTGTGCTCAATTGAGCAGGTGGACTACAGAACACCTAGCTCGGACTGGATGTTTTTTTTAATTTTCTGAGTAGAAGGGGATTGGCATGATTTTCGCACTGACAGTAGCACCAGGAGCGGAATTGGCGTGATTGTTCGTCTGTTAATCACGCTAGAGCGCCAAATTACTCGATTGGCATGGAAAATCACGGAAAAATCGCGCCAGCAAATTTTACTCTAACCGATTTTTCCTTGGCGCGGATTTTTTTGCTTGAGAACGTGCCAATACGCTCGGGGAAGCGCCAATCCACCTTCAAGGAGATCTGCGGGAAGCCTCATCTTCGTTTAGTGATTTGCGAAGGAAGCAGATCAAAGAAGTTGCAGATCTATCAGGGAGAGGCAGATCGGATCAGTTTTGATCAGATCGATTTTTTTTGCTGTATTGATAAACGACGAATTTGCTCATCAGAGCAGAATTGATCTTGCTAAGTTGTTAGATATTGGCGGATCTGAATCGGTGACAGATCGATTTGACAGGTATCGATTTTTTGTTACTGTTGGGTAGATTCATTTCTTAAATATGATCAGAATGAGTACTACGATGGAATCTTACCTCCACGAGTCTGGAAAAATCGATGGATCTAACTTCACGAACTGGAAGTTTAAGATCCAGATCTTGCTTGAGGGAGCGAATGCTTGGTCCATAGTTATAGGTGATGAGCAGAGCGTGAATGCGGGGGCGCAGGAGCAAGACTGGGATAAACAAGAGAACAAGGCGAAAGTTTTGCTGAAAATGTCCGTGAAGGACAATGTTATCCCGCACATCAGAGACTGTAAAATGTCCGCGGAGATCTGGACGACCATCAAAAATCTGTATCAGACCCAGAACACAAGCCGAGTTATGGCACTTAAAAGCAAGCTATTTTCGATGAGGATGAACGAAAATGAGACTGCTGCTGCATTTGTTGCGCGAATCAAAGATGTGAAAGATGCATTGGGGAACATCGGAGAGGCGGAGTTAGACTCTGATATTGTATCAATCACACTGAACGGGATGCGAGATGAATTTCAAATGTTCATCACTGCATTAGAAACAAGGGAGAAAGCGCCCACATTTGATGATCTGACAGGGATCTTGCTGCAAGAGGAGCGGCGGTAGAACTTGAACCCCCAGAGTGATGATCTTGCGCTGATGGCGAAACGACGATCATTCAGAGGGAAGCAGCCACAGCAGCAATCACAGCAGAAAGGAGGAACATCGTAGAAGCGTTCACATAAAGGTATGATTGCAAATGATTCCGTAAAGAAATGTTATTATTGTGGAAAGAAGGGCCATATACAGAGTGTATGCTTTAAGAAGCAGGCTGATGATGCAAAGAGGAAGCAGCAAAGCACAGAGGATACTTTATGGAAGATGATGTTGAAGAAAATAAAGATTTCAGTCATGAATTTGGACTGTTCATAGTCGACCATGCCCTTTCAGCATCTGATGAGGACGATATATGGTATGTTGGTTCCGGAGCATCCTCTCACATGACAGGTAAAAAGGAATTTTTCGATGGTCTTGAAGAAAGTACATACGGATCAAAAATCTATTTAGGAGATGATAGTGGACATGAGATTAAAGGTTATGGGATTATTCCAGTCAAGTTACCAAATGGAAAAATTAGTCATCTTCAGAATGTTTTATATGTACCTGGAATTAAGAAAAATCTGATATCTGTATCCATGATAACTGATCAAGATATGCAAGTCGAGTTCTTCAAGACTCATTGTGTGATAAAGGATTGCAGGAAAGAAATAGTTGCAACAGGCGTGTGTGTTGGAAGCCTATATAGACTAGATGTGAACAGTATATCAAAGCGAGCCATGGTTGCATGAGGATCGACAGCCGAACAACTCTGGCATCAGAGATTCGGTCACTTGAATTTGCAGGACCTCATGCGATTGCAGAGAAAAGGTATGGTTGAGGGGCTCCCTATCTTTCGTAATATTCAGTTAAATTGTGATGGATGTGCCTTAGGTAAAATGCATAGAGAACAGTTTCCTGTGCATGATAGGAGGAAGGAAACAAATATTTTAGAACTAGTGCACACTGATATATGCGGACCCATGCAGACAAGGTCGCTAGGTGGAGCATATTATTTTTTGTTATTTACTGATGACTGCACTAGATACTCATGGGTTTATTTTCTGAGTAAGAAAAGTCAGACTTTCCAGTGCTTTAGAGAATTTAAAACCTTGGTGGAAAAACAATTTGGTAAGAGTATAAAAATTCTCTGATCCGATTAAGGGGGAGAATACAAGCTAGGGGAATTCATGAAATTCTGCAAATCTCACATGATTGTTCAGCAGTTTACAGTGCCACACACACCACAGGTGAATTAAAAGAGGAAATTTACTTAGTACAGCCAGAAGGGTTTGTAAAGCAAGGGCAGGAACATCTTGTTTGCAGATCGAAAAAGGCTTTATATGGTTTAAAACAAACACCCAGGTCTTGGTATGAAAAGGTTGATTCTTTATTTTTAGAGTATGGCTTTCATAGAAGTTTGAATGACCCAAATTTGTATACCAAGTACAATAAGCAAGGGCAGATTATTCTGATTTCTTTGTATGTAGATGACATGATTATAACAGGAGATGCAGATGATTTAATCAGAGGAATCAAAAGGCTTATGGCACAAGTTTTTGAAATGAAAGATCTTGGAAGACTTCATTACTGTCTGGGATTAGAAGTATGCAGAGATACTGGGCAAACTTTTCTTACCCAAGGGAAGTATGCCAGAAATCTGTTAGAAAAGTTTGGTATGGATCCGTGTAGATCAGCAGCGATACCTTTGCAGCAGAATATGAAGTTGAGCAGTGACGATGGCACTAAAGAAGTTGATGCTACAATGTATAGATAGCTGGTTGGCAGCTTGATATATCTTACAACAACCAGACCTGACTTAGCATACTCTGTTAGTGTGTTGAGCCAATTCATGTCAAAACCGCTTGAAAGTCACTGGGTAGTAGCAAAAAGTGTGTTGAGGTATCTTTGTGGTACTGTTAACTATGGTATTTTATACACTAATGCATTTGATGTTATTCTAGCAGGTTTTTCAGATTCAGACTGGGCAGGTAACTTGGATGATCGAAGGTCCATCACAGGTTACGCATTCAGCATAGGATCCGGGGTCATAGCATGGAGCAGCAAGAAGCAGAGTACTGTAGCTTTGTCTTCGTGTGAAGCTGAGTATCAAGCATTGTGTGCAGCGACGTGTGAAGCGATCTAGTTGAGAAGGCTTCTCAATGATGCAGGAAAAGAACAGAAGAATTCCACTTCCATCAAAAGCGACAACCAGAGCACCATTAAATTGGCATACAATCCAATGTTTCACAAAAACACCAAACATATAGACACTCAGTTCCATTTTGTCAGAGAGAAGATACAGTCAAAAGAAATTATTGTTGAATATTGTAAAACTTGTGACAATATGGCTGATATTTTTACAAAGCCACTTGCACGTGTGAAGTTTGAATTGTTTAGAAGGATGCTAGGAGTCCAGGAGAACCCTTTCTCCATTAAGGGGGGGAGTTGAAAATAATTAATATTATTTTGTATTAATGGAGAAAATGGTTACATAGTTGTAACGTATCTCCCTAGTTTAGGATTAGTTCCTAGAGTTTAGGGGTTTGGTTACAACTTCCTAATTCCTAGTGTTGTACTCAAATGATGTAATCTTTCATTGATGAATAATAGAGAGTGATCTCTCTGTTTTGAGTGTAGTCTCCAGGTGCAGGCCTCACCTGTGAGCTACATCTCCTTCTTTTTCAATTCTGTTCACATTTTATCTGACACAACCACCTAATGATGATCCTAGACCTCCTGACAATGCCTCTTCAACTCTTGGCAGATAGACACTTGTACAACTTTTACAAAGATGCTTTTACAATGACTCTGTACAATGATACTTTTACAATGATTGTATGCAGTGCTTCCCACTTGAAGACTTCATGTAGTGAACTTCTTGCTATTGTTATGCACCTTGATTGCTGCTCTTGTCATGCTACCCTTTCTCACTCTTTAGAAAATTAGATTATGCATTGAGTCTTGTCTTGATGAATATATAATACCTGCAAAAATTCTTCAAGGAAATACCCATGACATGATAATAGCAAAACTTACCTCATCCTGTAGAGCATATGTTAGTGCTAAACAAAAACAACAAATTAGAATACAAAGAAACTAATGAAATTAAGGGATGAACATACATATACAGAAGATACTTACCTATAGCTTACCTCCGCTGCATCATTTTGCTGCACCTTGCTCTTTGCCGCCCTAGAAAGTCTGTTCCTTTGCACCCTGTTGGCCACTGTGTGTCAACTTCCCATAGCAGTACACCCCCTTTTTGCCCAAAAGGGATAGCGCTTAATCGACATAACCATGCCATTCGACAGTCGTCGTCGACCTGATCATGTTATGTTGTAAACCCAGTCTGCATGTGTGAATTGTAAATAATCTTACCAGAGCTGAGTCATGTATGTAAATTGCCTAGGTGGACCTAATTTTATAGTGATAATCTACGTTACGGAAGGTTTTTTGTCTCACCGATCCATGATTGGCAGAGTTTTCCTTCAGCCTAACCCCAAAGTCGGAATAAATTTTGTCATTAGAATCTTAGGGGAATCCTAGTGCGTTGATCTGCTAAATTATAGTTGTGTCACAGAATTGGGTGGTCTATGAGGGTCTATGTCAAATAGGTTTTCCCCCTTGAGTTGTAAAATTGTAAAAGTCATGATGTAAAGTGTCTTGAGGGTTAGAAAATGTTTTAATCCCCTCATAGGTCCTAAGTCCTAGGTCCTAGGTGATTTTTCCAAAGGTTAAGTTCGAGGATCCATTTAAAAGTAAAAATTAAAAAATTAAAAAATAAAAAACAATAAAAAAATTAAAGATATAAATAATTAAAAATTAAAAAATATAAAAAATTAAAAATAATAAAATATATAATAAAAAATAATAAAATAATAATAGGTCAAGTTTTTGAGTAAATAAATGCAGAATTTCAATTTTTTAATGCATTTAAAAATTTGACGGATGAGATTAAAAGATATTTTGATCCTCATCGACAGTCGAGATCATTTTGACATGGATCACTTGAACTAGCCGTTGGGAAATTTTCCTTTAAATAGGGTGCTAGGGGTCATTTGAGATCATTCGATCTGTGAATCTTGTGCTGAAGAAAGCTCTCTTGTAAACTTTTCTGGTGCAATAAAGAAAGACTTTGGGGTTGAAATATTGCTGGTGTTACTCTCCTGAAGTGCTGTAAGCTGTTTTATTTTCTGCATAATTCTGTTTTCAGCCATTGGTAATAGCTTGATGTAGAGTAATGTTGAACAGAGGTATCTTGTTCACTTACTAGGTTTTGAATGGTGATAAAATTTCTAAAATAATGGTAGGTATCTCGATTGCATCTGGAATTTAATATTGTTTTCCTTCTTTATTGATGGTTGAAGTAAGTTGTGCAGGAAACCCTTATTGAAGAAATCAGTGGGCGTTTGGGGAAGTTTTCGGCTGAACCAGCCAACTCCCGCAAAGCATTTTCTTACAGAGCCCAACCAGTTTCGATTCTGGGTCCGACATTTAGAATTTATTTTTTTGAGATGCATGAGAAGTTTTCTAAAGTGCCTCATAGTAAATGTGAAGTTCTGAAAATATTATTATGGATTATTGACAAATTTGGCTATTATAGAGTCATAAATTTGTAAATATTGTAGCTGGTTTGTAGGGTTTTAGTCTTAATCCTTGCATATATATATATTTTTTGGGTGTTTGTTTTTCCATTACAGGGTGCAAGTCTAAGAAGAATTTTTTGTGGGAAACCAAATCTAAGCCCTGGAGGGTAAGATCTGGCCCATAAACTAGTTTTTTGCCGGGTCTCCATTTTGCTGTTCGAGGGATTTCAAAGTTCAGATTTGGACATTTTTGTGGAATTTTTCTTTTGAGTTCTTGGGTTTTCATTTCAGTGGTTGAGAAGTTTTCAGATGTTCCAAGGCAAGCTGTGTTTATTCACGCAGCTGCATATAATCTCAATTTTCTCACACAGTCACAGCTCTCAACGCTGCCCACAGTGTTCAATTGCTCAGTTGCACAAACCATACCCTGCTCTGCATGAATTCATTTTTATTTTATTACGCTGGCCATTCCAGCTTCCACACATTTCTCACATTTTTATTTATTTATTTATTTATTTTCTCATGCCGCACACATATCCCTCTGCTGCAATATCATCCTTTCTCTCTGCGTTTATTCCAAAAAAATCAGTCATATTGCACGCTGCTTTTCCTTCCATGTGCTCGCTGCCCATCTCTCCACGTAGATAATACTCAATCCCTATCTGTGTGTTCACTCTAGCTCTTAACGTGTCAATCCCTGCAAACATCCTCCCCTCATTTTTCATCACCCTACGCTGCAACTTTCTCCAACTTACATTCTCCTCTTAACTCCCACGCTGTCTATCAGCTCCTCACTCCACGCAGCTCCTTCACCTGCAAGCGCAACCCCTATAATATGCATGCCATTCTCCATCCTTCCCCGCACACAGTCACTCCACACACCTGCAAATCACACACTGTTGTCTCAGTCGTGTCTATTTCTCCTCGTCCAGCTGCCAACGTTGCTCTTTCTGCTGTCAAGCACTCAAACCTGCAAGCACAGCTTCCATCTTCCCCAGCCTCATCTCTTTGCGCCCTGGTCGTCCCTGCTCCATCCTCTCGCTGCAAGTCTACATCTGTCGTCAAGCAAACCGTGAACCTTTTCGTCGAACTCACCTGCGTACCAAACAAAATTTCGACTTTAATCTATGTATGTATAGGGTGTCCATGCTGAAGCTGACTGCAAATCTCCATGCTGAAGCTGACTGCAAATCTCTGGCTACTATTAATCGAGGTTGTCATTGATGTCAATATGGCACTAGCTGAGATGGAAAATATTGTTGAGATGCCTGGTTCCAAATGATGATGTCATAACTCTTGTTTCATAAGAATGTCATCAATTAATATGTCAAGTCACTATTGAAGAAGTCTTAAGAAGTGCCAAGTGCCAAGTATTTAGAAGCCCTTGATGACATATGGAGGACTACATTTGATGATGTCATATTCTTGATGAATGACCACAATTGATGATGGCACTTGATGAGGTCTTGATAGCATGGTTGGAGATCATTTTACGATTGGAAGATTATTTTGGAGTTATCCTAATGATGTTGCATGATGACTGCACTAGTATATGATGACATTGTTCATGCGTCATGCTACATGGATGTTGCACTCCTACATAATGACTCTATGATCCTATGATGACATTGATAACAATGAAGAAGCCACGTTGCCCCAAAAATTCGTCATGCTACATGGATGTTGCACTTCTACATAATGACTCTATGATCCTATGATGACATTGATAACAATGAAGAAGCCAAAGAATGAAGAAGCCACGTTGCCCCAAACATTCCTCATGCTGTCCCAAACTTTTTATGCATAAAATTTAAGTACAGTCACAAAGAAAAAATATTTTGGACACCTTTGAGGCACCCTTTCAAAATGGATCCTAGACCATCTTAAAGAGGATTTTTTCCTCTTTCTAACGAGCCTTTATTTGCACTGAAACTCCCAATAGTTTGTGAGATATTGAATTTTTAACTTAAGGAAATTATTCCTAGTAGTGAACCGACCTACACTCAGTCATACAAGTTGGCCTCACTTCAAATAGACGTGTCCCTTCAGTTATAAACGAAATCTCTATAAATAGACGTCTAAACACTTCATTTTTATCACCAATTTGGGCAAGAATTCAAAGATACAAAGTACAGAAGAAGACAGAAGGCCAAGGAAAACAAGGAGACTATTGTTTAGGACGAAAAAAGGATAATTTTGTTTGGGCATAAAATCTTGGTCGAAGCTACCATAATTGTCATGGTCGAAGCTGCCGCATTTGTCTTGGTATAAGCTACCGTAGTTGCCGTGGTCGAAGCTGCCATAGTTGCTGTGGTCGAAGGTGTTGTAGTTGTCGTGGTCGAAGCTGCCGTAGTTGTCGTGGTCGAAGAGCTATCATAGTTGCCGTGGTAGAAGCTATCGTAGTTGCCATGGTAGAAGCTGCCGTAGTTGCTGTGGTCGAAGCTGCCATAGTTGCGGTGGTAGAAGCTGTCGTAGTTGCTGTGGTCGAAACTGCCATAGTTATTGTGGTAGAAGCTGTCGTAGTTGCTATAATCGAAGCTGCTATAGTTGCCGTGGTCGAAGCTGTCGTAGTTGCCGTGGTCGAAGCTGTCGTGGTCGAAGCTGCCATAGTTGCCGTGGCTGAAGCTGCCATAGTTGTCGTGGTTGAAGCTGTCGTGGTCAAAGTGTTGATTTATTGCGATTGGACAAATAGAGCTTGTTGAAGTCTTCTCTTGAGAACATAATATGACAGAGTTGGAGAACTTTGTGAAGCACCATATTGAAGATTTTTGGAGATCATTGAAGATCATGATGCATTGAAGCCATTATGAGGTGACCTTGAAGATGTTTTGTTTGAAGATGTTCAAAGAAATTACCTTTGACTCCCTTGTGAATAAATTTGCAGAGAGAGAGAAAGATTTTGGGAAGAAGATAACTCCTCAGTCTTCTGAAGACATTGTTTGTCTTGCACATAGAGAGAAGAACCTTTCTCAAGCTTCTTCCAGAGGAAGAGGAGGTCAAAGAGGAAGAGGAAGAAGAAATTTCAGGGGAAGGGGGGGCAGAAACTCTCAAGGATAAAAGTCAGATTTACATTGCATACGTTACAACAAAGATGGATCACATGATTCATCCACATGCAAGTTGCCTTGGGACAGAATTTAGCAGGAAGGAAATCAATCTAAAGGTAAAACTAATGGCAAAGAGAAAGGTAAAGCACCTGAATCCGCTCACTATGTTGTGGCACATTGTAATATTGGAGTAAATGGAGACTTATTTAATGCTTCACTTGCTTCTTGGAAAAATGGTTGGTTGCTTGATTCAAGAGAAACTTGCCACATGACTTTTAGAAGAGAATTTTTCGAAGAATTTGTTGACAATGTTGATGGAGTATACTTTGCAAACAAATCAAAACTCAAGCCATTAGGGCTTGGCACAATCAGGCTTAAATTGCCTGGTCTTCCAGACTTTCTTCTGCATGATGTTTTATATCTCCCACAGCTGAGGAGAAACTTATTGTCCTTGGTCCACATCCACCAGCAAGGACACTCCATTCATATGTTTGATGGCAAGGTTGAGGTGAGAAAAGCATCAGATCACTCACTTGTCATGACGGGGATAGAAGAAGAAAGGCTTCTCAAGCTGCAAGGTACCTCTGCTCATGCACAAAATTTCTCATACAATTCTCATTATGATGAAGGTACATTTCCATCAAGTTTATTATGGCATGCTAGATTTGGATACTTGAAATATGATAGCCTCCGCTTGTTGAAGAAAAATGGTGTTACTTGTTTGCCTACAATTCCTAGAAAACTTAAGCATTGTGATGCTTGCATTTTAGGAAAGCAAAGAAAATAGTCTTTTCATGATTCACATTCCAAATGACATAGAAAATTTGAACTCATTCATTCAGATTTATGAGGTCCATTGCCTATTCCTTCTGCAAATGGAAATAAATATATGATGGTATTTATTGATGACTACACTAGAATGTGTTGAGTTTATTTATTGAAGAACAAATTTGATGATTTTCAAACATTCAAGAAATTTCATACATGGATTGAAAATGATGCACAATCTCATATTGGCTCTATTCGCACTGATCATAGAAAATAATACACTTCAAATGAATTTGAAAACTATCTTCTCCAACATAGGATCAAACATCAAACAACTGTGCCTTATAATCCCTGACAGATCAGGGTAGCTGAAAGAATGAATAGAACAATCTTAAATATGGTACGCTCCATGATGTATTTCAAGAATGTAAAATTGATGTTTTGGGCAGATGCAGTTCTATGTGTTGTATATGTAAAGAATAGATGTCCATCTAATGCTATTAGAAACAATACTCATGAAAAGTCATATGGCCACATTCCTTTGGTAAAGCATCTCAGGGTCTTTGATTCCACCTGTTATGCCTTGATACCAAAGGTACATAGAAACAAACTTGGTGCAAGGAGTCATAAGTGTATCTTCTTGGGGTATTCAAACACCTCCAAAGCATACTGTCTCTATGATGGAGTTAATAAAAATTTTGTTGTATCTAAAGATGTAATCTTTCTTGAATAATCCAAAGCTGACAATGTTGTTGAGCGACAACCTGATCGCTTGGATAGATTCACAAATGCAAAATCATTTCAAGTATTTGATGATCAACTTCCAAATATTGAAGGGGGGATTCCTACACTGGATCAATCTGTGGAATCTTCTTCTGAAGCACTCTCTCCCCCACATGAAACTCCAACCATTGATGATACTTTGAGTGATGTGATTGACAGAATTGGAAGACTCAATATTGATTTAGTCCCAACTCAATCAACTAAGCAACCTGGACCATCCCAAAGGGTCCCCCAAAGTGGCTGACAAAGACACTTGAAAGTGTTCATCGTGATGAGGTTGGAAAGACAGGAACAAGAAATTCAACCCGGCAAAATGGGGGTGATGTAGATGACTCTGATTAACCTGTTGATATGGATGTTTCTTATGATTGTGAATTGAATTTGTCTACGGGTTTTGAACCAACTTCCTTTAAAGAAGCCGCTTCTCATGATGAATGGAAAGAAGCAATGCAAAAAGGAGTATGATGTCTTGATAAAGAATGGCACTTGGAAGATGGTTGATCCTCCATTGGGAACCAAACCAATTGGTTGCAAGTGGGTCTACAAGAACAAGTATAAAGTTGATGGCTCACTTGACAAGCACAAAGCCAAGTTTGTGGAAAAAGGTTTTGCATAGAAGGAAGGGGTTGATTATCAGGAGACTTTTCCCCCACAGCAAAATGGGCTACCATCCAGACACTCTTTTCCCTAGTAGCTCAGAACGGTTGGAAGGTCCATCAAATGGATGTAAAAACTACTTTCTTGAATGGAGATCTAAAAGACAATGTTTTTATGTCCCATCCTGAAGGATTTGTTGTGAAAGGACATGAACATAAAGTATGCAAACTTGTGAAATCCTTGTATGGCCTCAAGCAATCACCGCGAGCCTGGTATGAAAAATTAACTGAGCATCTTCTGAAACTCAATTTCAGACATTATGATCTTGATAATGCAACTTTGTTTGTCAAGAAAGTTGGAAAAATAGTTGTATATCTTGTGGTATATGTGGATGATCTTTTGATGACAGGGAAAAATGAGAGCTACATTGCATCCATAAAGAAGGAATTGAGGAAAGGTTTTGAAATGACTGATTTGGGCTATGTTCATTACTATCTTGGTATTGAAGTAACTCAACATCCGAAGTCTATATTCCTTTCTCAAAAGAAGTAAATTAGAGATCTGTTGAACAGGTTTGGCATGACTGAATGCAATCCTCTAACTACTCTAATGGAACAAAACTTAAAGCTCACATCCATTGAAGGAAAAGAATTTGAGGATGAAACAAAGTATAGACAACTTGTAGGAAGTCTCAACTACCTGACTACTACTAGACCAAACATTTCGTTTGCTGTTGGAATCCTCTCCAGGTTCATATAAAAGCCTTGTGAGGGACATGGTCTGTTGCAAAAAGAGTTCTAAAGTACTTGAAGGGAACTCAAGGCTTTGGACTCAAGTATACACAGGTGGGTGACTTCAGCTTGATTGGATACTCTGATTCAGACTTCGATGGAGATAAAGAAACTGGGGTATCTACTTCTGGTTATGCTATGAGTCTTGAATCAGGAGCTGTCCCCTAGATATCACACAAGCAATCAGTTCCAACAGATTCCACATATAGGCAGAATATGTGGCAGCAGCTGAGGCAACAAAAGAAAATGTGTGGCTCAGGAAAATCTTGGAAGATTTGCAGGTAAAACAAGTACATTCGACTCCACTCATGATTGACAACACCTCTGCAATAAAGTTGGCCAAGAACCCAAAGTTCCATGATTGAACGAAGCACATCAATACAAAATACCATCTGATTCGACATCATGTTGAGGCCACGACAATCCATCTACGCGATTGTTCCACTAATGAACAGATTGCAAACATCTTCACCAAAGCACTTGAAAGAGAAAAGATTGAAAGATTTAGAACAATGCTTGGGAGAACAGTTGTAAATAGTGTAAATAATAAATAATGGAAAAGGAAGAGTCATCGGGAGATGAAACCCAAGAGTCACTCCCTCATGTATATAACTATGAGCAATCTAAGTGAATAAACAAATTTCGTTTGAGGAGTTACCTCCTGGCCTGACAGCTTGAAATGTAATTTACAATCAAGGTGAAGTAGATTCAGTTGGTTGTAGTAGGATTCCTGATATTGTTAGATCTAGGAATTTTCACATGGTATCAGAGTTGTTGATATGAAACAGGAAGAGCATATCTAGCACTGAAGCAAGGGCCAACTTGCTACAGTAAGGAGCAGTTCAAATCCCTTGAGGGATTGCGCAGTTCTAGCCAGGAGGGCTATATTTTTGTGAGTATCTCTCTTTGAGTGAGCCGACAGAGAGGTAAGATTTCCAGATAAAAAACTTGACAAGGTAGAGGGAGCTATGCAGAGCCACACAAAGCTAGAGGGGTGCAGTTTCCTGCAAGCTGAGTGCTAGGCAGAAATGCCGTCAGAAGGAGGAAGGAGATCGCATAGTGAGGAAATACTTCCTCAATGATTTCTTGTCGAGTAAATCAATATTTCTCATTTTATAGGCAGCAAAGGAGCAGCAGAATTACCAGCTCCACCAAGGAGTGCGTAAGCTAGCCTAGAAGCTACGGAGTAGGGAGAAAGAGGGAGATGTTGTTGATTTGGGGTAGCATCGGATGTGATCTAGCCACAAAAATTGGTGGAGAGGCTAAGGAACATGAGATCTCCAATACCCAGAAAGGTTTTGGTAGATTCTCAACAGTTTGGGAGATATTAAAATAATTAATATTTTTAATGGAGTCCCTAAGTCTAAACTTAGGGAAAATAAAATATTAATGTGAATTAATATAAAACTATGTTATAATGGTCCAAAAGTCATGGATCAAGTCAGATCTAATCTTAGCCGTTGATTAGGGACTTAACCTCAGCCATTGATTTATCAACGAGAAAAATATAAGAGGAGGCTTGAGGTTCGCTTGGAGAACACACCAAGAGATCAAGATTTCGACTTCCTGGGGTTGGTTTTGCTGAGAAAGTTGAGAGAGTGATCAGAGTTGTAGCTAAGGGGCAGTGAATATAGAAGCAGAGAGGTAGAGATAGTATCGGGAGGATCAGCACAGTAGCCGGAGAGAGGGACGCAAAAGCAGCCAAGGGTTCACGCAAAGGCAGCCAGGAGCTGCGTAGTGCCTCAGAGGGCCAGCATGGGTGACACAGAGGACCAGAGGGCTAACGAAGTGCCTCTAAAGGCTGACGCAGGCCAAGCTAGAGTGACGCTGGGCTAACGCTGGGCCAGAGAGAGGCTGACGAAGTCCCTAGAGGCTGACGTTGGGGTTTTGTGGGGCAGATTGGAGCCGTGGAGATGCCAGAGTGTTTATTTGGGGTTTCAGCTGGAATATCTGCTTCCAAGTAGAGAGGTACTACTGTCGAGATTTTTCTCTGTTGGGTGAGCCGGATTTGGCACCTAGATTGTATTCTAAAAATACTTAATAAATCAAACCCTCGGATAGCTACACCGGTTTTCCCGCATTGGGTTTTTCCGGGGACATTAGTCCAGGAGAAAAATGGTGTCACTTGTGTGCTTTTTCTATTTCCTTTAGTTGATGATCTGTAATGTGTTGAACATGTACTTGTATTTAATTCCAGTATTTACATGGTAAATAACTTGTTAATTAACAGAACAAGTAGGTAGGAATAAATCAGTAAAGTGCATGAAGGGTTTCTAATGTGTCAGACTTAGAAATTCCAACATGGTATCAAAGGGTGGTTGTTGATCACAGGAGAACTGAGGACATTAGCCGAGCAGACAAGCAACAGCAGAAAACAGTTGTCCCGAGTGACAGAAGTTGTTTCTAGCAGAGTAGCAGCAAGGAAGGGGTGATGTAGTGCCTGCGTCGTCAATATTGAGCCAAGAAGAGGTTGCGCAGAGGCTGAGGGAGGAAAAGGCAGGCTCATGCAGAGCCACGCAGAGGCCAAGAGGGTTGACGCAGTTGGCTGAGGAGGTTGATTTGCTGGTGTCGGGATTGCGTAGAGCCTAGGAGCTCTAACCTTTAGTTTGCTAGGGTTTAGGAGGTTGTGGGTAAGTTACAAAGTGGAGTTGGTAGAGGGAGTTTTTGCGAGGTGGATTTCTAGCCAAGGAATCCAAATCAATGTTGCAGTTGCACAGACGATTGGAGAGGGGCATCTCGACATTGGCAGAATGGTTTCCAGGAGGGAGATCGAGGCTCAGAGGAGTCATACCTAGAACTTCAGGAGGGAAGTAGAGGAGCAGCGAAATGGCACCACATGGAGTAAGAGACCAGGACAGATTGGATGAAGCCTCAAACTTCGTAGTCTGGAAGGCCAAAATCTTATCTGTACTAGACAGGAATCGTGTCAAGCACTTCGCCTTAAGGACGATAGCTATCCCAGTTGACCCGGTTGATAACAACAGGTACGAGGATGCAATGGTGAGGGCTATGAGTATCATCCTTGATGGTGTCAAGGATCATATAGTACCACATATTGTCGAGAACAACACGGCATAGGAGATCTGCGAGGCCCTGACCAAGTTGTATCAGCATACTTCCATGCAGAGGAAGATGGTAATATAAAATCAGCTGCGATCATACCAGATGAAGAAGGGAGAATAGATCGACCCATTCCTCGGTCGATTGAAGGAGATCCAGGATCAACTGACTTCCATAGGGGCAACGTCGGATCCAAAATTGATGGTGAGAATAGCCCTGAACGCAGTCTCAGAAGTCTGAGAGGTGTTTGTCCAGAGTACACTGGGCAGGACGACCTTCCAGATTGGGAGGAAGTGTGGGTTACTCTTCGCCAAGAAGAGATCAGACCGCTGAGCAAGGTGGGAAGCAGTGACAAGGGGATCAGAATCAAAAAGGAGGAGGAGGAGGATGTTGCCCTAGCATCTGAGGGAAAGTAAGAGAAACGGAAGAAGAAGGACCTCTCCAAGGTCAAATGCTTCCACTGGGTCATTGTGTGACCTAGTGTCCAAGGAAGAGGAGTAAGGGAGAGGCCTCCGAGACTAAGGCAGTGCCAGCAACGGCAGAGAAGGAAGTGGAGACACATAATGATTGTGCCATGAGTGCTCATGTTCCACTTCAGAAAAAGTCTGAGACATCGAGCTGTAGTCAGGTGGACTACAGGCGATGAGGGGCAAGATCCTCGACGTACCCAGCCTCATGGATTAGACCTTGCTACGAGAGCCCTGAAGAGTAGTAGTACTGATGGATGTCAGTAGAGACGGATGCAGATGGAGCGACAGAGGGAGCTACAGTGTAGGATTCCTGGGATAACGTGGGTCTAGCAAGTTGCAACAATGCGAGAGTCATGGGAGTGTTGCAGTAGTGCAGGATGGCACAGAGAGGTGTGCAATAATGCGAGATGCATGGAGTTGTTGCTCCAGCGTAGAGGTCAGAGAGGGAGCACTTGTCAGTGACAGAGGGAGCTTTAGCATTAGGAGTGTTTGATGGAGATGTCAAAGTTCGGAGATGAGTTACTTCTCAATAACTGAGTTGAAATGCATCATTTAGCAGTGGTAGTGCTATGGGCAGCATGATGTAGCATGATGAGAGGAGTTGCAATGCAGATGCAACAGTGGCAGTGGCAGGGCCATGGGCAGCGGCACAGATGCAGAGGGAGTTGCAATATGGATGCAGCAGTGGCAGTGGTAGTGGTAGGGCCATGGGTAGAAATATAGGATGTAGCAGTGTAGATGATGGGCAGTATGCCTAGCATCATCACAGGGACCGATGCCGGATGATCAAGGTGATACTCAGTGAGGAGTATTGCTAGAGCACAGTCCTCGCTAAGAGGGAGTGTTGATTTGGGGTAGCATCGAATGTTCTCTAGCCACAAAAATTAGTGGAGAGGCTAAGGCACATGAGATATCCAATACCCAGAAAGGGTTTGGGCAAAATTTAAACAGTTTGGGAGATATTAAAATAATTAATATTTTTAATGGAGTCCCTAAGTCTAAACTTATGGAAAATAAAATATTAATGTGAATTAATATAAAACTGTGTTAGAATGGTCCAAAAGTCATGGATCAAGCCAGATCTAATCTTAGCTATTGATTAGGGACTTAATCTTGACGGTCGATTTGTCAACGAGAAAAGTATAAGAGGAGGCTTGAGGGTCACTTGGAGAACACAATAAGAGATCAAGATTTCGACTTTTTGGGGTTGGGCTTGCTGAGAAAGTTGAGACAGTGATCAGAGTTGCAGCTGAGGGGCAATGAATGCAGAAACAAAGAGGCAGAGATAGCACTGAGAGGATCGGCACAGTGGCCAGAGAGAGGGACGCAGAAGCAGCCAAGGGTTCACGCAGAGCCATCCAGGGCTCACGCAGAGGCAGCCAGGAGCTGCGCAGTGCTTCAAAGGGCCAGCATGGGTGATGCAAAGGGCTAGAGGGCTGATGCAGTGCCTCCAGAGACTAACACAGGCCAAGCCAGAGTGACGTTGGGCTAACGCTGGGCCAGAGAGAGGCTGACACAGTCCCTAGAGGTTGATGCTGAGGTTTCGTGGGGCAGATTGGAGCTGTGGAGATGCTGGAGTGTTTCTCCGGGGTTCAACTAGAATATCTGCGTCCTAGTAGACAGGTACTACTGTCGAGATTTTTCTCTATTAGGTGAGCCAGATTTGGCACCCAAACTGTATTATGAAACTACTTAATAAATCAAACCCTCATATAGCTGCATTGGTTTTCCCGCATTGGATTTTTCTGGGGACATTAGTCCAGGAGAAAAACGCTGTCACTTATGTGCTTGTTTCTATTTCCTTCAGTTGATGATCCATAATGTGTTAAGAATGTACTTGTATTTATTTCCAGTGTTTACATGGTAAATAACTTGTTAATTAACAGAACAATTAGGTAGGAATAAATCAGTAAATTGCATGAAGGGTTTCTAATATGTCAGACTTAGAAATTCCAATAATTGTTCGACAGTTTTCAGAGGATATGGAAACCGGTGGCTTGAGGGATTAGGACAGGTTGGACGGGGCTTCCAACTATGTCATCTGGAAGGTTAGAATGTCTTTCCTTCTAGATGATCATGCCCTCAAGATGTATGTTGATAATGTGGTAGCTGAACTTGCGGATGCAGATCCGCTAAAGAAGTACAAGGTTGAGATGTCAAAGGCCAAGAGGATGATCCTAGATGGAGTCAAGGATCACGTGCTATACCATGTTGCTAGCAGAGTAACTGTTAAGGAGATGTGGGATGCCTTGGCCACATTGTATCAGGGATCTTCCGAGTAGCAAAAGATGTACTTGGAACAAAAGTTGAGGTCCGCGCAGATACAGAAGGGAGAACGTGTGGATCCATTCCTCACGAAACTGAAGGAGACCTGAGATGAGCTGTTGGTTGTGGGGCATACACCTCAACATTCGAAGTTAGTGAGGCTGGCCCTAAATTCAGTCTCATATTAATGGCAAGTCTTTGTCCAGAGTATCTTGGGCAGAACAACATTGCCAAATTGGGATGAGATGTGGGCAGCTCTGAAACAAGAAGAGTTGAGGAGATACCTGCTCAAGCTCAAACTTGATGGGAGCAGCAACAGTAGTGCGTCAAAGCCCAAAGTAGAGGAGGAGGATAATGCAACCCTTGCATCAAAGGGACAGCAGGGGCAACAAAGACGAAAGAAGGACGTCTCCAAGGTGAAATGTTTCAGATGTGGCGAGATGGGCCACTATGCATCCCAGTGTCCTTTGAAGAAAAAGGACAAGGATGAGAAGCATGATCCTAAGGTTGCAGCCGCAAAGATCAAATAGGAGGATGAGTTCGCCATGACAACCAAGATATCTCCAAGAGGGAGGTGGGCTAATATAGAATTGTAGTTCGATAGAGCTATAGATGGGCAGGATCCTTGAGGAGCCCACCTCTTGGATCATCACCTTGCTACAGGAGCCCATGATCAGTAGTAGCGGAATGGGGGAGTTTTCAGTTGGTGCCATGGAGTTTTGGAGCGATAGATGCAGTAGTTAGCAAAGCCAAAACTTCAGCAGTGCAAAGAATAGAGGCAGCAGTGCATGGAGGCACAATGCAAAGCTTCAACAATGCAGTGGCTTCAAAAGACAATGTGGGACTAGCAGCAGTCAGGGTTTCAACACTGAGGTGTATCCATTGGATACTTGTCCAGTTTTTGGATTTTTTCAGTTGCTTCTCTCAGCAACTGAGTTGTAGTATAGATGCAGTATTAGCAGTGGCAGTGCTATCAACATAGCAGATGCAACATTTGAGAGGGAGTTGTAGTACAGATGTAGCATTGGTAGTGGCAGTGTCAAAGGAAGCAGTACAGTAGCAACAACAGCGCGGTAGTTGGTGGACAACATGTCAGATATCAGCAGCACAGAGGATGATGCTTCAGAGTCAAAGAAGTATGCAGCAATAGTATATTGCTAGAGCACATTCCTCGCTAAGAGGGAGTGTTGATTTTGGATAGCATCGTATGTGCTCTAGGCCTCAAATCTTTCAGGGAGGCTTGGGCACATGTATTCCAAAGAACCCAGAAAGTGTTTTGGGAAATTCCACCCAAAAGTGATTTTATTAAAATAATTAATATTTTTAATGGGGTTCGTAAGTCTAAACTTAGGAAAATTAAAATATTAATGAGTATTAATCTAATCAAGGGTGAAACTTCTAGACAAAGCCACGAATCAAGCCAAAACAATCCGAACCTTTGATTATGATTTAATCTAGGTCGTTGGTTTTCCAACAGGAAGATATAAGAAGGGGCTTGAGGGTCATTTGGCAAACACACCGAGAGATCAAGAAAATCGATTTTCTGAAGTGAGAATTTCTCAGGAGGAAAATCGATTGAGGATATTTCTTGCAATAGAGGGGCAGGGATATATTCCGGAGAGAGTGAGATTCTCAGTCAGAGAATCATCAATAGAGAGATGAAGAGAGTGATCCAGTATCCTTGATGCAGAGGCTGACGCAGGGCCAGAAGGGCCATGCAAAAGCAACGCAGAGGCAGAGAGAGAAAGTCGAAAATCGGAGTAGTGAGTCAGTTTCAGTAGCCGGAAGCTGGGGTGTGAGACCGGGAGTCTAAGAGCAGTGACTCTGGGCTTCTGATCGATTTCCCAGTTGGGTGACACTGTGCCTGAAAGGGTTGATGCTGGGACAACATAGAGGCAGCGCAGAGATAATGCAGGGTCTGCCAAGGGCACCTCGTCTAGTAGCTGGAACAACCGGGATTTTCTCAGTG